>CM035412.1:24969720-25544336 GCA_020310875.1 Ceratopteris richardii
TCCAACTCCTGCATGGATGAAGACGATTGAAGAACTAGGCAGAACTCACTCAGCACGGGTAGAGGCACAGTTACACGCAATGGCAATGCTAGAAGAAAGAATTTTACAGTCTCCCTCCTTTGCTCATTTGGCCCCTTGTAGATACATATCAAGGCACGAGCTACAATACAAACCTTATTTTATGTTAATGGTGGAATATCAGTTGGCCATAGAGAAAGAAACAGGCAAGGAACCCTCTCACGCTACTCAGTTTGAGCCTGACGATTTGCCAACAGACGCTCAACAAGGAGAAATCTATCAACCAGATTGGCACAAGGATCTCTTATAGAAATATCTAGAGATGATGAGTACTTGGGTTAAGGCACCTCTACACTTAAAGTACAACCCATGTTGGGGACCAGTGCCATGTCACCGCTCCTGGAAGGCATTTGCGATTAAGGTACAGAACAACAAGCAATGCCAGGATTGGTTGAATTACCCGTACTTCACTCCACCCACAGGATCACCAACAGTTGGATACATGATGGCAACGATTTGTCACTGGCTCCCTCGCTTAAAACATATGGATGATGTAGCAGTGCACATGACTGTCAAGATATTTGACATGATGCAGATGCTATTCAAAGTCTTCCGTCGTGTCAAGGCACCCCATGTAAACACCCCAGGTTTCGAGCATGGCAATCTAGATCTAGCATATGACATGAGCACAACGCCATCGCTCCGGGTGTGTTATGCCTGGCATTGTAGAATCAAGTACTTACCGGCGTACTACAAGCAAACCTTTGAAGAAATGTTCACAATTGGTTTCTGGGAATATCACTCAGAAGTGTTCATCAGCAGGCCTACACACCTCTTGCAATTATTTGCCTGTGAACAGATGGTATATTCCACACATTATCGACTCCCGCTATCCGATGAACCACAACCCATTGATTGGGAGAAACTCGAGGTAGATCTGGCCCGAGCATAACAAAGAAGCAGGGAGTCAGTCGAATCAATTTTTCAAAGAATTATGTTTTATAAATACTTATCAAAACCTCCAACAGTGATTTGCATCACTTTTGTAACATATGTGATATAGAAAAACCCTTTTTGTAATCTATAGATCCATTTTGTGCAAGCCGAGGAGTCCTTGAGCTTGATGAGCTTAGGTAGAATGAGCGTACCAATTTTGGTTATTTTTAGACACCGTTTACCCTTTCAAATAGCATCTAGAACCTATATTTTAACTATGCCGGTCACTAGATGTGAAACCGATCAAAACTAGTCTAGAATCTATAAAAAGAGCTAAAGAGCTCATTTTTTAGGTTGGTTAGTGTGAGCTTAGAGCTATTTTTGAGATTGTAATTGAGATCTTGAGCAATAGAGTTGATTTCCTACCTTCCATTGTGTCTTGCTTATCTCTTCGTTGTGTGTGTGTATGTGTGTGTGCATCCCTATGCTTCTCACCTTCACTCTCACTTCATCTCACATTCACGATCTTCATATCACTCCTACCTCGTTCGCGGATTGAAATTAAGGAGGTGGAGCTTTATTTATGTGCAAAAGTAGTGCACATAAATAAAGCTAGGTAGCAAATTACTTTGAGATTCTTAGAGTTCACCTACTTCATATGTTGGTGTTATGTATGCCTGATTTGCACACAATGAAACATTGAATTGAGCAATAGTGTTTTAATCCATACTTAGTATTCTTTCCATACTTTGCACTTGATTTAGTTTTTCATGTGCAAAGTTAGATGATGTTTAGAATGATTTAGGTAGGGATTAACCCTCATGTGAATTCCCCTCTTTCCAGATCTAGTCCAAGATAGAATCCCCTTCTCATAAAGAGATGAATCAGAGAGATGAAGTCCATGATTGATAAGATTGGTCATAGGGCACGAGCGAATACTCCAGATAACATACTTCTACACATTTTTAGGACAAAAATGATTAAAGGGGGGAAGAATGTTGTATAACTATGGATCCAAGTGGCAAAAGGCATGGGCTTTGAGGGTCCAAAGTCACTTTGGAGAAGCCTTGGATTTTATTGAGAAAAGCTCTCCAAGTCTATGGTTTGAACCCTTGAACTATTTGGATTTGTTTACTCCCAATTGAAGGGTTTTGACCCTTAGAATTGAAATTTCCTAAGAATATGGTATTTAACCCTTAGGGAGGCCGCTCAAGCCTTTTGGTCTACATGTACAAACTTGGGAGAAATCCTTTTGGAATCCATGTGAGAGCCATGTGATTTCATGTGACTTCCAATGTTAGAAGGCTTTGGATTAGAATCCATGTGGAGAGGACACTTAGCAAACTCTCCTCATATTTCCCCCCTTGGCTTAGATGTATATATATGGGTGGAGTTGGTTGGGTGGATACATGCATCTCTCATCCCTTGTGGGGTTAGAGATTGGGCTCTTGGAGTAGTTTAGACTAGTCCTCTCTTTGATTAATTTGAGAACAATTTGTAGTTGCATATGCTATAGAGGGGTATGATCATATGCTCACATGCACAATGCAAACTATTCAGAGTTGGAATGAATATAAGAAAGAGTGGTTCTAAGCTCTAAAGCATCCTCAAATTCTAAAGGATAAGGATATAATGAAGATCATAAAAATGAGAGCTAATTGTCATATTTGTTGAATATACTCCTTTCTTGTAATAGTCGTTATGCTTCTATGGGTTTGTGTGCACTGTGACTTTTGATATTATAGGCATTTTGTTCCAATACTACCATTTCTCGATTTTGGGATACCTATAACTCTTTGTAATGTTGACTTTGTTTCAAAATCTCAATAAAACCTATCATTTGACCTGCACATTCCTACAGTTATATTCATGGACAACATTGCCTTGTAGCAAGTGGAGTAAGGAAGTTGTGTAATTATCTCTTATAAAGGCTTTATTTATTGCTCAATCTTTGTTCATCATTCTAGATTAGTTTCTTTATGAGTACTATGTTCTAATTCCATTCTTGTACTACTATTCCATGCATATCTATCTTTCTAGCTTCACTTGCCTAGAGAGGACCTTTCCTCATGATGAGGCCCCTCTTATGGACCCAAAGAAACATGAATGTGGGGAACATGTTTGAAATTTCAATATTTTGATTCACAAGTAGCCTAACAATACCGTAGCATATTTTTTTGTCTTGAAAACTAGTCTTCGTGACTCCATGACTATCAAGAGAAAGGAGATAAGGAAGAGAGCTCACTCACACACTCTCACTCTCAAAGAGGATCACACATAGATTGAGGCAAAGAAGAATGATCTTCTTCTTCTCCTTCTCCTTCTTCTTCTTCTTCTTCTTCTTCTTCTTCTTCTTCTTCTTCTTCTTCTTCTTCTTCTTCTATTACATAAAAGGAATATAGAAGAATGACCTAAAACAACAATACAACTAATGCAATATATAAAGAATAGTACATAAGGAAAATCTTAAATGTCCACAAATGAGTGAGCTAGCAAGAAACAAATGTGCCATCACTCTCGGTAGATAGATCTATTAAAGCTCACTAAAGTATCCCTAACATATACTGGAATGACCGCTATACATGTTAGAGAAATGAAAAAGTGATATGTGTCAACCTCGATCATCACATGTTGATCTTGATATCTCAGCACTCCCCCTCAAGCTCAGTGTCATGTCCTATAATCCAAGAATCTTCTAAGACTTTCTTCAGCTTCTCTGCTCCAAGTGCTTCAGTGAAATATCAGCAACCTACTCATGTATCCTCACATAAACAAGATCAGTAGTACCTACTAATACCTTTTCTCTAATGAAGTGATAATGTACCTTGATATGATTTGTTCTAACATGAAAAATTAGGATTTCGTGCTAACTTAATGTTGTTAAGATTATCACAATAAATTATGATAGGTTGTTTCACTTCCACACCTAAATCTACAAGTAGCATCTCTAGCCATGAAGCTTTGCATGTTGCCATTGCAGCACCTCTATACTCAGCCTTTGTACTCGACAAAGCAACAATGGGTTGCTTCTTATTTCTCCATGTAATAGTTGCACTCCTAAGTATGAATAGAAAGCTATTAGTAGATCTTCTATATGGAATACTACCAAGCCCAATCTACATCAGTGTATCCATGAACCTGCAATTCCACACTAGCATCATAAAACAATGCTATCCAAAGTAGCATTCACATAACATAGAGTGTGTCTCAGAGCATCTAAATGTGGTTTCTTGGCAACCTGCATAAATTGACTTTGAAGTCCTATAGTGTAGCTTAGATCAGGTCTTGTAATTGTGAGATATATCAAACTTCCTACAATTTTCTTGTACATAGTAGTTGTATCTCAGTGATGAGTAGCACCTCCTTTAATGTCAATCCGGGAAGACGTGAGGATGGTATGAAGACCTCGAGCAAGTGAAGGCACAAGTGCATGAGTGAGAAGCACACAAACATGCACACACATACACACACACGCGCACACACACGGCAAGACAAAGAGTGAGAAGCAATGGAGTTCTTAGATTCCTTTCAAAAAGCTCTTACAAGTTCATTTCAATTACAATCTAGCCTCTAAAATGAGCTCTCTAGCTCTTTTTATAGTTTTTGACTAGGTTTTGGCCTTGTCCAGACCTAGTGTCCAGCCTAGTTAAAAATTAGGTTCTCTACCCTATTTGGAGGTTCAAACAAAGTCTAAAAAATGTGAAAACTGACAGGTAGGTACTTCTAAAGCTCCTCAAGCTCAAGGACTCCTTGGCTTGCACAAAGTGGAGCTACAAAAATATGAAATGGTATTTACAATGGTTTTTAGTGATGAAAATCACTATTGTTGTAGGGATTTCTTCTAACATTTTGACATACATTTCCTGGATCTCCCTACTTGCTCCTTCTCCTTGTGTGTCTACCTCTCTTATATGCGTTAGTGTCTTGAAAAAATATTGGCCTACTTGCCAGGTCGTCGTTGACTGCTCTATCTGCTTGTACTTTCTCTTCTCTCTGACTCCCTTCTTAAACTTCCTTGCCTAGTGAGTCCTTCAGTTCCAACACCCCCCCCTCTCTCGCGTCTGTCGTCCCTGACAGACCCTTGTTGGGTGGGTCGTTGGATGTAGTACTCAACAACGTCTTGTGCTAAGTGATGTTCTGCAATCCGCAACCCTTTGGCCAAGTCCGTGAGTAAAGCATCCATATCTACCGGCCCGGGAACCTCTGGATGTGGTATACGTAACTTTTCTGAATGAAGAGTTTGTTCCACTGCAAACAACTGCAATAAATGTGATGGTCTAGGAATGAATATCTCTGAATGATATTCCCAGAATCCTGTGACAAACATTTCTTCAAACGTCTGTTTGAAGCAGGCTGGTAGATACTTGATGCGCGCGTGCCATGCATATACAACATTAATAGATGGTGTTGCACTCATGTCGTAGACGAGGTCCTGATTACCTTCATTAAATCCAAGAGCTGACAGATGGGGCTCCTTGACATTTTTGAAAGTCCTGAAGGTAACCAACATGAGTTCAAAAATTTTAAGGCACATTTGGGCCATGACATCTGGTACATTTTTAAACCTAACCCCCCAATGCCGAATCGTCGAGATCATGTAGCCTATGGTAGGTTGGCCTTTGGGTGGTGCTAAGTAAACATAATTGAGCTATTTCTCACATCCTTTGTTTGTCAGCACAGTTTTTGTGTATTCTGGCCATGACCTTCTTCTAAATACAGGGCAGTAACATGGATTGTATTTGATGTACAAGGGCATGTTATTCCATGTTCTGACCATTTCTGGGTATGTTTCCAGTAGACGAATCCTCCACATCGGTTGATGAATATTGCCCTGCTTGGCACTCGCTGGGATGTCTTCCGGTGCAAACTGTGTAGCCGAGGTTGGTTCTTTTGATGTGTGGCTCTTGATTTCCGCATTGTAATCCGCCATTAGGACACAGAAAGGAACATACAAATCGTCGGATGTGCCGATCCACCTATGATGTGAGAGATTCCTAAAGTAATCCGATTTTATGACTACTTCTTCCAAGCGTGACATAGATGCTATCTGAACTGCCACTCTATCATCATGGGTTGTGGCCACTTTCTCTAACCTCTGCATCCATTCAGGAGCCTCTATTTCAATGGTGTCCATGCCCTCGTCTGTTTGCTTGCCCCCTGGTGCAGGCATGGGAACATACGGGTCTTCGAAAGTTTCCTCTATCTCGATTGGCACTAGATCTTCAGGCTCGGGCTCGACAAGGGGAGAGGGCTGACGTTCGTATTGCATGACTTTGCTGCGTAATTCTTCGAGTTCTGCTCTGAGTTTTGTGACTTCTTCGGATGTGTCATCTGTGGCTGTGGCTTTGCTTGGTGACTCCTACTGAGTTGCCAGTTGCTTAAGTAGATCATCCCTTTCTCGTTCTAGCGTTGCATGGGCCTCCAAGAGGTCGGCATGGGTTTCTAACACAGTTTTCATATTCTCTGAGGGAATGGCCTTGAATTTTTCTGGGTCGATTTCCTGCGGGGAACCTTCCATGGCTGCTTCCAAGTTCTCTTCATTCTGTTTCTGCAGCCATTTATTCTCTTCGAGAGCTGTAGACATGTGTTTTCGTAGGAGGGCCAGGTTGCGTCTAAGTTTGAGATTCTCCGTTATCTGGGAGTGTAGCAATTCATCCATATGTTGTCTTTCATCTGCATCTGACTGGGGTGGATTGGCTACTAATTGTTCATGTTGTTCCTGTAAAGTGGCATGTTGTTGTTGTAGTAGCCGCTTTTCCCTTTCGAGATCAATGAATCGGAGTTGAAGTTCCTCATGGCTTCAAAAGAGTCGTGTGTGTTGGTTATCAAGATGTTGGTAGTGCTATTGTAGTTGCGACATACACTGATACATATTATTAAATACATTATTGATAGGGGTGGATGCTGGTAGGGTGTTGAATGCAGAGGGGAAGGGAAAGGGGAAGGGGAATGGAAGTGTGGATGTGGTGCTGGAAAATGGTGAAGTGGGAGGTGGGGGAATGGGAGATGGTGGATGCATGGGGGGAGGGAGAGGCGCGGAGGTGGGTGAGATGTCCATAAGATCAACGGTGGATGCAGTAGTGGGAGTGATTGTGAATAGTGGAATTGTGGGTGCGGTGATAGTGGTGAAAGTGTACAGTGGTGTGTGCAATTGTGAATACGAACTGTCCGGAAGTGTGATCGGGGGGTTGAGATCTTCTGTGGCAGCAGTTAGAACTACTGTTTCAGTGGTCGTATGGACAAACGAAGTGGAGATAGGGTGTGTGGGTTGAGTGACGGTCTGTGCTTCGGTATGGGTAGTGGACTCGGAGGCGGTGACAGTAGTGGTTACACTGGTTGTGAGAGATGAATGTGATGGAGATGGAGGTAGGGGTGGCAACGGGGGTGACGGAGGTGCACTTGATACATGGGTTTCCTCAGTATCGTGGACAGTGTGTGCGGTGCCCATGGTTGTGGATGTGCCTTGTGGTTCTGATACTAATACATTCATCTGCTTCCCTGCTCGAGGGGGCGTCTGCCATATCTTCGTTCCGTTCTTCGTGCTTGTGCAAGGGCGGTATGCACCGTTTCAGGGACGCCTAATGCCTCAGATATCATGTCAAGGGTGGCACGATATTGCTTGTCGACGCCTTCCTCCTCAAGGATCTGATTCATAAGGGCCTTGACTGCTGCTAGGGACAGTCTATGTTGCTCTTGAACTCTGTTCATGGTGTCATAGAGCTTTTTCAATGCTTTCGTATAAGCTGGGGCCCCTTCAAGTACCTGCAAAGCTTCCTGATCATATTCCTGCTCTTCTTCCTCAGATTATCCATCATGTTCCTCCTCTTGTCCTCCTTCTTCTTCACCCTCCACATCGACGACCTCTGGTTGTCTGGGATGGGGTTGGTCTGTAGCAGTTTGTTGTCCACTAGCTTGCTCTGCCTCGACTTCCGCGTTAACAGCCTCTATGATTCTGGCTACCTCCTCATCCGTTAGGTCTTCTAAAGTGAATCCGTGAGGGAACTCTAGGTTGGTTGGTACAGGTGGAAACACTAGATTTGGTCCATCAGTGCTGTGTCTTGGTAATCTAATAGTGAAGGGTTGTACCCACCTTGGAAATCATGGAGTTGTCTCTGGTGTCAATGTCGCACCGCGGGGTTGTGCGCAGGGCATCTGAACGGCGCCTCTCATTTTCTTGGATGGTGGTCCTGCAGAGGATAATCGGCGCTGAAACTCTTGTACCCTGGTCCAAATGAGTGCCCTTTGCACTGGTACATCATACGCAAGACATCTGTACACAATCTTGGTCAGAGCACAGCATCCGTACAGTACATACTTTTTTTTTTTATACCACCTTTGATGAGCCAAGTGGATTTGGTCGATAATCCAATGGGGCATGTTGATTGTCAAATCAAAGGCATCAGCCAAGTATAAACTAAACCATATCTTTTTAGGTGGCATTGTGAACCTCTCTTGGGCGGGAAATGCAAAGTGTTGCATGACCATTCGCAAATGAATGGCGATTGTAGGCGTCATTGCCACCATGTCTTTTAACTTTGTCAGATTCCTGTTCTTCATATTGTTGGGGACCATAGTCTCTTTCTCCGTAGGAATATGCATACCTTTCATGTCTAGAGCTTCCCTTACCAAGTTGATAGTTAATCTGAAACGCTTGAGCTCATTGCCCCTTGTGAGAGATGGGAGGACAAAGGAACTGTATCCCTTTTTGTCTTTGCTCGGAGTAAGGGTGCTAATCAAATAAGAGCATCTTAGAAAATCCGGCTTTGGCAATTGGAATTTGAAGTACTCGTAGAGTCCTGCCTTCTTCCATATAGGTTTCAGTCCTTCATTATTCTGCAGTCTCTCAAATTCCCTAGTGAAAAAGTGGTACCTGCCCCAGCGCCCATTGAATTCTATCTCGGCCTCCCACATATAAGTGCCTTCACCTAGGGGTCCTGCCACATCACTGAACCAATGAGAGTTTTTACTGACTGGCATAGTGTGCCCTTGTGGAGGGTTCTGAACCGGTATGGCGTGTAGTGCTCTCAATGCTACAGGGCGTTCCTTCAATTCCTCCTCAACGGGAAGACTTTCAATATCCACGACTTGGGGGTTGGTGCCTGCCTGGGAGCTAGTTCCTGCCGTATCTGCCATGTTACTTCTTGCCTCCTGATTCTGTGAGAATATAGAAACATGTGTTAACATTGTAAAGGACAAGATAGAACCGTTTTTGTCCTCATTACAACATTACCATGAGGTTCGGGAGAGATTAGTGGGTTAGTAAGTGCTCGGTGCTTGTGTGTGTAGTTAGGGATTGTTTAGACCTAGGAGCTAAGTGGAATGATGTGGTGTGAGAGTGACGTAGTTACTAGGTGGGCATGGATTTACAACTGGGATCTGGGGGTTTATTACAAGTTTTAGGTTGCCAAATGCAATGGATAGGTTTTGATTTTGACTTTGTGGAGGCTCTGGGGAGTGTGATAGGGTATTTACTTGAAAAATGGGGCTTTTTAGGAACCCATTTACAAGTGATTCTACTTGTGCTCATGGAAGAATACGTGTTAGTGCGTGATGTGTAAGACTGGGCCTCAGATGTTCGCGTGAGTGAAACATGTTGTACAGGGTTTGGCTTTGGTGTAGCTATTTGAGTCTGCAAGCAAGCCTTAGGCACCCAGATGTGTCGTGATTGTGGGCTGGCCTTCATTGACTTCTTGGGTACCCAAATAGACTTCACTTTCGCAGAAGAATTAATGAAGGACTTCTTATTAGTGTCGTGTTGTTGACTGCTAATAAGAGGTTTTGGTCGTGGGGTCGGCCTGGTCTGAATAGGGTATTCGCCTTTTTGCCTCCATACTTGTTTCCATGGCTGAAACAATCTGCTTTGCTCCTTTTTTTGGCATCCAGTATCGGTAGTGTTCTGCTTCTTCTGTATTTGATCTGTCGTTGGTTGTTGCAACCTTCTGGTCTTTGGAAAAGAAGGGAGTTCCGTCCTCTCCCTGGCTCCGTTGTTGAGACAAGCCTCTTTCTGCATCATACAGTTTTGGACAAAAATAGCAATGTCAACTTCATGTGTGCCCCTGGAAGGACCAGGAGTTTGTGCCTTGCCTAGTTCCTTGAGTGCCTCATTTTCCAATTCAACTGTAATTCGGCTATGATCTACCCGTACCTGAAGAAGTCCGCTTCTTAGGTTTAGGTTGACTGCATGATCATAGATCCAGTCCTGACCCAAGACAAGAGGCTCCGTGAGGTCCTCATCTTGACACACTAATACTTTGACTATCATTACTTCGTCTTGAATGGAGATGGGAAGATCCACCTCACCCATGCAAGGTGTTTCCACACCTCCCAATCCTATGAGATATGCTTCTATAGGATTGACAGTTAATCTCAATTCTTGACAGTAAGACAATTTAACAACACTAGTGGCTGCACCTGAGTCAATCAAGGCTCTTACAGTCCTTGCACCCTTTCTTTGTCCTATCTCTAAGGTTATAAAAGGACGTCGATCAATTATCCTTTGAGCGCTGATACCTGAAACTTCACACATAGCCACATGATATCCTTGATCTGCATAGGCATCCATCCTAGGTTGCTCCCTATTCTGTCTTCTCAACTTCATTCTCCTGATGCGTTCCAATGCTTCTGCTTGGGCTTCTTCTCGAATTCGCTTTTCTTCTTCTTTGCATTTCTTAGTAGTGTTGAGTCGACTTAGCATCTCTTCCGTCAGAGGTTCCTGATATAACTTGACCCTGCATCCGCTTATGTAGCTTGGGAGAATGTCGCCTTCTAATGTGGCCAGTTGCACTGCTCCACTTGTTGAGATTCTGTTAATAATCATGGGTATATAGCCTCTCTTCTCCAGTTTTCTCGCATGTTGCTTCAATGTGTAGACTAAAACTAAGTCTCTAGCCTTCAAGCCTTTATCCTTCACGTGGGCATCAAAGTATGCCTTCTGTCGTTTCTTAGCTGCATATATCCCTGCAGCCGCCCTCAGTCTTGTTTCTCCTAATCGTTCGAGGTCAAAGAGTCTAGAGGAGAGTTCATGACCCGTCCATTCATGCTCTTGTGCTACTGTCAGCGTTGGTATTAAGAAGTCTAATGGTAGCACTGCATATTGGCCAAACACCATCTGAAAGGGGGTGGCTTGGAGTACCGTTTTGTAGGCGACTCGGTATGCCCAAACAGCATGGTGTAGCTGTTTGTCCCAATCAGAGCATTTATTGTTCACTAATTTCGTTAGTACATTGCATAGGATCTTATTGGTGCTTTTGGCTTGCCCATTAGCTTGAGGGTGATAGGGGGCAGACTTCTTATGAACTACCAAGAATTCTCGGAGTAGATTTTCAATAACTTCATTCAAGAAGTGAGTGCCTCTATCGTAACTAGCTCTATGGGTAGCCCGTATCTAGTGAATACATTCTCAAATAAGAACTTAGCAGTAGTATGAGCATCGTTCTTTGTCGTAGCTTTTACCTCCACCCACTTGGTGAGATAATCCGTGGCCACTATGATATATTCAGCATGTGAACCCTTGGCTGGGGGATTAATAGGGCCTACAAAGTCTATTCCCCACTTAGAGAATGCACGTCCACCCATCATAGGTTTCAGTGGCATCTCATCTTTGCGTATAGGATACTGAGTTCTCTGACAAACATCACACCGTTTCACATAGGTATGTGCATCCATGTGAAGGGTTGGCCACCAGAAGCCCGCAAATAGTATTGCCTTGATCACCCGATCTGGTCCAAAGTGTCCTCCTGCTACACCTTGGTGAGCAGTGTCCAAGATCTTGAGATATTCACTCTCATGGACACATAGTCTCAGGTAACCGTCTTTACCACGTTTGTATAGATTATCACCAATGAGTGAGTAATCCTGGGCTTCTTGTTCTAAACTCCTTTTCCTAGCCAGAGTCATGTCTGGAGGGAATGTTTTCGTCCTCAGGAAGGATACTAATGGTTCACTCCAATCTGGCACTATGGATACTTGATAGAGAGTGGCATGTTCCACAGGTGGTTTAGTGCAGCAGATTGGCCATTCCTTGCACAACTTTTGGACATCAGCCTCCATAGTCGGCCAATGCACTCCTAGTCTCCTCAGGGTCTGTAGGGTTCGTTGTTTTGAGTAGTGTTGCTCTAATGCACCTACATGTGCCAATTGCAACCACTTAGCGTACTCATCCTCTTCCACACAACAAGCCAAGATCCCTTGATCTGTGTGCTTGTACATACTACCTGCCATGATGTGATACTTTTGGGCTTTTACTACCTCTCTATCCTGTGTGTTTATTATTGGGTGGTTAGGTTCGTATGTCAATACTGGCACTAATGGCTTAGCCCACTGCGGTACCACTTCCAAGTTAAACAAGTAAGCATCAGGAAGGTCATCTGACACTCCTTGTGGGGCTTCTCCAGATGTGAGCCTAGAAAGGTGATCTGCTCTCAAATGAGTCTTCCCTTTCCTTACCACAACCTCAAAATCATATTCCATTAGCAAGAGAAACCATCTTACTAATCTTCCTGTATTGCATGGCTTGTTTACGAGATATAGCAATGCCTGATGATCAGTAAAAAATTTAAACTTATTTGCAAGCAAATAATGTCTAAACTTTTTAACTGCATATACCATGCCTAGTCCTTCTCGTTCGGTGGTGGTATAGTTTCGCTCAGCTGCGTTCAACTGTCTACTAGCATAGGCAATTGGAAGATCCGTATTACCTTCACCGGTAGGCTGCGCGAGTACACACCCAATAGCATAATTGGATGCATCCACATGAACATGGAAAGGCTTATTCCAATCTGGTGTGGTTAAGATTGGTGCTGAACATAATCGCCGTTTAAGCTCATTGAAGGAATTCTCACATTCATCAGTCCACTCAAAGTTAGTCAGAAGTCCGTACATGGGCTTTGCAATGACAACATACATGTGAATGAACCGGCGGTAGTAACCACAATGCCCCATGAAAGCCTACACTTCCTTGACATTCTTTGGCCTAGGTAACTCGGCTATGGATCTCACTTTCTCTTCATCAGTGGATATGCCATTCTTTGACACTATGTGTCCTAGAATCTTGCCTTGCCTGACCATAAAAGTGCACTTTTCTGGGTTCAAGCAGACTTGATATTCTCTACATTTGTCAAAGATTTGTCTGAGTTCAGGAATATGGGTTTGTCTAATGTTGGAATGAGCACAAAGATCATCAACATAGACTTCTAAATTCTTCCTCAGGAACTCCTTAAATACATGGCACATTAGTCTCTGGAAGGTTGCAGGAGCATTGGTAAGCCCAAATGGCATTACACGAAAGGCAAATATACCCCACTCTGTGGCAAAAGCTGTCTTATGCTGATCTTCTGGAGCTATGGCTACTTGATTGTAGCCCGAAAATCCATCAAGGAAGCTGTACACTTCCTTGCCTGCTACTCTTTCTAAGAGATGCTCTGTGATAGGAAGCGGATAGTTATCTCGAATTGTGGCTGCATTAACCTTCTTCAAGTTAATGCATACACGCAGCTTTCCATTCTTCTTGGGCACCACTACGATGGGGGATACCCACTCAGTATGCTCAATTTCATAGATGAATCCAGCTTCAACCAGTCTATCTATCTCTTCCTTGATCTTGGCCGCATAGTTGTCATTGTATGTGTGTGGCTTTTGCTTAGAGGGCCTAGCATCTGAGGTCATGGGGATAGTGTGTGAGCATATGTCTGGATCAACACCCTTCAAATCCTTGTAACTCCAAGCGAACACATCTCTGTATTCTCTTAGCAAGGCTATTAACACATGCTCTTCTTCCTCTGTTAGGTCATGGCCTATGTACGTGCATCTCTCCTCTCCTTCTTCTAGGGCCACTACTATATTTTTGGTGGTTTCTTTGTTATCGTAGGCCTCTCTTGATTGTGCCTCTCGTTTAGGCATTCTGATCATGACTCTTCTGTCATCTATCTCATACTTTTTAAAGTTTTCCGGGACCTCAAACAAAGATTCTTCCTCTTCTGGTGTGACTGCTCTCTTCTCTCGTTTCTTCCCTTCTTCCTTTGGGGTCACATCTGTGGCTAGCCTTACATCATTTGTAAGCTCTCCGTGCCTTTGGGGTTGAAATTTTACTTCATAGAAATATTCTTCATCTGATGCAAAAGGTGGATCCATAATGATTGACTCAAGATCAGAGTTGCTCGCATCTTCAAATGCATCAGGGCTAGGTTCGCATTCTTCTAGAACTGCCTCTCCCATGATTGGCTCTATGGAAAAGACTGAAATGTCATAGCCATCTTCATCACAGTGAGGTGTCCATTGTTCTTCATTGATGGCTACATCCATTGTTGCTAGGATTTCTGCCCAGCCGTGGGGTTCAAATTCTTCGTCAGGAAAAACTACAGGCGCATAGGCTGGGTCTTGAATTGATCTATGTGTTTCTTTTGCACCTATCTCTCTGGCTTCTTCTCTCTTCTCTTCTTCTACTGCTACTTTGCACATCCATAAGTGGGTGTCTTCATGCATCCATGAGGATCCTGACCCTATGGAATGCACCGATTCTGTATCATCTTTGGCTCTATGGATGGGATTCCATTGGATAGGAGGGACATCTCTATGAGAGTAATCTTTGAGATTCACTTTGGTCGTAACACCTAAGTGCTGCAGGTACAAAGAATTGGTTCCCCAATCCTATACCACTTGCAACTGTCGCATAAAAGGTCGTCCCAAGATCATTTCATAGGCATGGTTCTTGCTAAAATCACATATAGCAAATGTATGCTCAAACTCGACACCACAGGTGGTGAGAGTTATTCCTTCTAGCAATCCTAAGGGTCTTTCTATGTGACCATCGGCCATTTGCAATTTCATCCTCGTGGGCCTGAGTGTTGGTTTGCCCCAACGCTTCCATAGGGAAGTGGTAGCAATTGCAACACCTACACCTGATTCCAAAATGGCCTTGGTTGTGTAGCCCTGATGAGTGATGGGAAGATATGTGTTTCCCTCTTCGCCCTCACTCATGTCTCCTATCTTGTCCAAGGGTATTTCTGGCACTGTTCTCTGGGATCCTACCTGGGAACAAGGTTTTGCTATCTCTGGTACTTGTTTGGCTACATGTTTCCATAGCTCTGGCCTTACTTTGAGTAGCTCTTCTAAGGTGAGGTTGCACTGTACTTTAGTGTTTTTCACTACCTCTGTGTTCCTCGGTATGATCGAGTCTTCGATTCTTACCATGACCGTGGGTGCTCTCATACAAGTAGACTTAGCTTCCCATGGGCCTGTGAAGTGGGGTAATTCTTGTAAAGAATTTGACTCAAAGTCTAGTCTTTCCTGAGAGTGGGTGCTCTCCTGCTCCTCATAAATGGATGGGATGTCTTGTGGGAATTGGTCATGTGCATCATCCACAAGTTCAATGGGAGGAGGGACTTCACTTTCCTTAGCCCATTTGTCTTCTTGAATCTCTCATAGGAACTCTGGTGTGAACCGATTCATAGAAGATGATGTGTCTGGCTCCGTAGAGTTAGGCGCATAGGCTTCAGGTACATAGGCTTCAAGCACATAGGCTTCTCGAGCAGGAAGACTTGCTCCTTCACTTGCCTTGTCCTTATGTTGAGAGGCAGGTTCCTTTTCTGATTGTGCAATGAGCTTCTCTATTCTTTCTAACAGTCCATCAAAGTGCAATTGTGTCTTTGCTGAACTAGAGATGTTAAATAAGCGACTGGCTTCAAACATGGTCTGAGCCAATTCCACCATCTTCGCGCAAATTTTGGTTCGTTCTAACTCTAGTTCTGCTCTAGGGTAACATTTTTCATGATCGGTTACGGTTGGCCCTTCTTGAATTCTGGCCTGATATGCTTTAAGCATCATATTAAGGTCCTCGGGAGTGGGGTCTGCTAGGACTGATCCTACTCTTGGGGGTGGTGGGTTTAGGTGAGGCGGGTTGGAAGGTGGCGGTTCGGATGGAGTTGGGAATGGTGGAGGTGATGGAGGTGGGGCAGTGTAAGAGGGAGTTTGAGCTGTGAGTTCAGTTATCCTGGCCTTTGTTTCTCTGAGGCTTTCCTCGATCACTCATCTTTTTTGCCCATTGTCTTTTCATTCTTTCATGACTATCTCTCCAAGCTCTAGTCCTCTTCTTTGTCATGCTCTCCGTTTCACTAACATCTGGGCTCTTTTCCCAGCCTACCCCTTTGTTTTGCTGCACTGCTTGAGCTCTAGTGACTACCTGTACGGGTGCAGTGGAAGTGACACTTCCTGTGGAATCTACCACTAACCCAATAACATTAATAGGAGTGATTTTTGGCATATTATTAGGATTCTTAGGGCAGTCTCGTAAGAGATGCTCCTTTCCACACTCTTGGCAAAAGCCCTGGATCGTCACTGATTGGGGTTGTGTAGGTGGAGGCAAGGGACAATCACGAATGAGATGATCTCCCTGACATCTGTAGCATGGTCCTTTAGGGAATGGGGGTCTTACTTGCCTAGGTTGAGGTCTAGGGTTGGGGTTTGCATACATGACGTTTGTGTAATCTGACTCCCAACTAGGTTCATTTGGCTCTTCACTATAGTAGGACTCACCATGTTCTGGAGACTGCATGTAGTAAGCCTGAGGACTATCGACATGTGTAGAATCAAAGCTATGGTCACTCGGGTCACTTTCAGAAAGCAATGGTGTTACAGGGACTATAGCTCTATTCAGGTTCTCTTCTGCAGCTGCATATTTTACTAGGATCACATTAGTAGGAGCAGGTGGTTGTTGTGCTAGCACTGGCTGGGGTCTCAGTTGGTTTTGGTAGGGTTGGTAGGTTTGTTGAGGTCTCACATATTGCTGAGGTGGGTACTGGTTCTGGTATCTTCCTTGTTGAGGGTATGGTTGTGGGTACGTCTGTCTAACGGTTTGCTTATTGTAGGGATAATCTTGTGCGGTGTGATTGGTGTACCTTCGTTCTATGGTGCAGTACTGGCTACTAGGATTAACTTGGGGTTGAGCCATAATGGGACAGACATTTGCCATATGGTCACCTCCACAAGTATAGCATCTTTTCACAGGGGCAAACCTTGGAATTTGTTTGCTAGAGACACCTAGTTTCTGAGCTACTTTCTCTGCTAATTCCTCAATTGATGTGGATTGCGAGGAAGAGAGGCTAGAGGCACTATCTGAGTCCTTGTAGATTTTGGAAAGCTCTAGTTCCTCCCCTAGGTTATCCTCGATGTCAATGCACATGCGTACACACTCTTCTATAGTCCTAGGGTCCTTCACATACACATATGACCTCAATTTGGTACTTAGCAATCCATCCAAGAATAAAGCCACTTGCTTAGCTGGTGTGGGTAGCTTAAGGACAGGGCATCTCTCCAAGTATTGCCTAAACCTTCTTCCAGCAAGTCTCACGGTCTCTTGAGGGGTTTGTTTGAAGCTGTGAATCAGCGAGGAAGTGTTATGTCTTATGCCACTTTTAGAGAATTCGATAATGAATGCCTCTAGAAGTTGGTCTATGCTCCTGAACTGCCGCCTCTCGTTTAGTGGTTGAAACCATGTCAGGGCAGTGTTCCTAAGGGTTAGACCAAAGGCATTGTACTGCGTGAATAGATCCTCCACTTGTTCAGCTCTCAAGACTTGCCTAAACTCAACCACATGATCGTATGGATCTCCAGTGCCATCGAAGTAGTTCTTCATGGACTTAACTAGCTGAGTCTGTCTCAAAGTCCTTGTGTGCTCTCTAGGTCGTGGTAGAGGGAACTCATCCGCATTTCTTTGATTCCTGTGAGCTCTAAGTATCTCAGGTTCCACCCTATTTGTCTCCACTCTCGTTCTTTCTCTACCCCCTGGGTTGGCAAAGCTTACTTCTGGCCTATCTCTACTTCTGTCTCTTTGAATTCCATGAGCTTGGGATGTTCCAGCTCCAGGGTGACCATAGGACACATTCGATCTTGGTTGGGGGAAAACGAATTCACCCTTCCAAGTGTAAGCATGTCTATCATGTTTTGTAACCACAAAGATCCTCTTTGAAGCGTGATCTAAGTAGGTCACGCTGCCTGGGCTATCAGGATCCTTAAACTCATAGATCATGATTGTTCCTATATCAGTTGGCTGATCAGATTTATACCTCCAAAAGGCTTCGTCAGTTTCTCGGTTCAGAAGCAGATCTATGCTCTTATTATCTTGGGGAATCCACTCTGGTGTGATAATCCTAGTGAGAACAGATTTGCCTCGGGGGGTCCTCGGTTCTTCACCCCTGTTTCCTTGCTCTAGGTCACCTAAGTCCGTTCCTGGGATCTCATTCCCAAATTCATCAGTCCTATCTGGATGACTGGTGACTACATATATTGTCCCTTCCTTGTCTAAGTAGGCTCTGTTTTCGAACTTGACAGCTGGGCGCTCTAGTCCAATATATTGGTCAGGATTCTTAATCTGTACTACAGATCTTCCTAGGCCGTCCTCATAGATGCTAGCACCTAATCGGTTGGTCCTAAGGTATTCCAACTGTGTTTTGTAAGGGCCTTCTACCCTGTGCAAGTATGGCACTCCTGAACTTCCCGTAGGTCTGTTGTTGCTCTAGCACAATGGTAAGTACCACGTTAAGAAGCTTCACCTCCTTAATTGTCAATCCGTGGGAGAGGTAGGAGTGATATGAAGATCGTGAATGTGAGATGATGTGAAAGTGAAGGTGAGAAGCACAAAGATGCACACACACATACACACACACCATGAAGAGACAAGCAAGACACAATGGAAGGTGGGAAATTGGCTCTATTACTCAAGAATACTATTACAAGCTCAAATTAGCTCCAAGCTCACACTAACCAAAATGAACCAACCTCAAAAATGAGCTCTCTAGCTCTTTTTATAGTTTCTAGACTAGTTTTGACCGGTTTCACATCTAATGACCGGCCTAGTTAAAAAATAGGTCCTAGAGGCTATTTGGAAGGGTAAACGATGTCTAAAAATAACGAAATTTGGTACGAGTATTCTACCTAAGCTCCTCAAGCTCGAGGACTCCTCGGCTTGCACAAAATGGAGCTGTGGATTACAAAATTGGGGTTTTCTATGATACATATGTTACAATTAGTGATAATAATCACTGTTGAATGTTTTGGGAAAATTAATAAAACATGTATTTGTTTAAAAGATTGATCCGCCTGGCTCCCTGCTTCGTCTTCACATGCTTCCGTGGCGTCTGTGCCTCTGACTGCTTCCAACACCCCCCTCCCTCTCGCTTCTGTCGTCCCTGACAGAACCTTGTTGTGAGGTCTGCCGGATGTAATTCTGTAGGAGGTCTTGAGCGAGGGTGTGCTCTGATACATGAATACCTCGGGCTAGATCAGCCTCGAGTTTCTCCCAGTCGATAGGTTGCGGCTCGTCTGGTGGTGGGAGCTGATAGTGTGTGGAGTACACCATTCGTTCACAGGCGAATAATTGCAATAAGTGTGTCGGCCTGCTTATGAATACTTCGGAATGGTACTCCCAAAAACCGGTGGTGAACATTTCTTCGAATGTTTGCTTGTAACATGCCGGTAGATATTTGAGCCTGCAGTGCCAGGCGTAACACACCCGTAGCGATGGCGTTGTGCTCATATCATAGACTAAATCCAAATTGCCATGCTCAAAGCCCGGGGTGTTGACATGGGGAGCCTTGATGCGCCGGAAGACTTTAAAGACCATCTGCATCATGTCAAAGATTTTGACAGTCATTTGCGCGGCTATATCATCCATAGGTTTTAATCGAGGGAGCCAGTGGCGGATCGTCGCCATCATATAGCCAACTGTGGGTAACGCGACTGGTGGCTTGAAGTAAGGGTAGTTCAGCCAGTCTTGGCACTGCTTATTGTTTTGTAGCTTTATAGCGAAGGCAGTCCAAGAGCGGCGTCGTGGTACTGGTCCCCAGCACGGATTAAATTTTAAGTGAAGAGGCGCTTTTACCCACGTGCTCATCATCTCTGGATAATTTTGCAGCAAATCTTTGCGCCAGTCTGGTTGGAGGATTTCACCTCTCTGCGCCCTTGGTGGCAAGTCCTCTGGCTCGAATTGAGTTGCATGCGTCGGTTTCATGCCGGTTTCTTTCTCTATGGTTAATTGATATTCTGCCATTAACATAAAGTATGGTTTATACTGAAGCTCATGCCCAGATATGTATCTTCGCGGGGCCATTTGAGCAAAGAATGGTGATTGTAAAATTTTTTCTTCAATTATGGCCATGGCATGTAGCTGTGCCTCTACTCTGGCCGAGTGTGTCGTTCCGAGTTCTTCTACTGTCTTCATCCACGCGGGGGTAGGTAATTCGTAGGTCATCTGGCCTTCGGCCGTGACACGTCCGCCTGGGATGGGTATCGGTTCATAAGCCTCTTCGAAGGTCTCCTCCACCGGGATAGTGACGGTTTCTTCCTCAGCTGGTAGCTCAGGTGGGGAGTCTGGCCTTGGTGGTGCTTCATAGATGGCAATCCTAGATTCAAGATTTGTTACCTGGGCCCGGAGTGCGTTGAGTTCCTCTAAAACTTCAGGGGCAGGGTCCACAGGCGCTGGTAGTTCTGCTGCTACTGGTACTTGTTGTGTTGCTGGTTCTCTGAGCTGCAGCAGTTTGTGATCTTCCTTTAACTTTTGATGTTCTTCGTTCATACGATCATAGTCCTCGAGCAATCTAACATGGTCGTCTAGCAACATCCGCATCGACTCGGATGGGATTGCCTTGAATCTGCTCGGACTTAGTGGCTGTTCTGGATGATCTAAAGCCGCTTCCAAGTTCTCTCTATTTTGCTCTTGGAGTCTCTGGTTCTCTTCTTTTGCTGCGGCTAAGTGTCTTCTCAATAAGCCCATATTTCTAGTAAGCGTTGCATTGCGGACAGTCTGGGCTCTAAGTAGGTTATCTAAATCCGCGGTGGCCTCTTTGCTTTTTTCCTCACTTTCTATTTCTAACTTGTGATAAGCCTCTCGTAACTCTTGGTACCGGCTGTTCAGTGAGGCGTTCTCAATTGACAACAAATTAAGCTGCGTTTGTAAGTCGTTCGTCGTTTTCTGCAGCTGTTGATAGTTGGTGCCGAGTGATGCAAACTCATCTCGGACTTGCGTCATACATGCGAACATGTGTTGAAATGCTGTGTCTACGGTGGGCGATAGCAGTAGTGAAGTGCTAAATGAGGATGCAGTGATGGTAGATGCAGTGGGAATGGGAATCGGGGTTGGGACTGTGGATGCAGTGGTGACTGTGGAAAATTGTGAAGTGCCTAAATATGAGGGTGCTGTGAGTGTAGTGGGTGGTGGTGAGGTGGGTGGTGATATGTCCATGCCATTGGACGTGTTTAATGTTGTGACTGTGAAAAGTGGTGTGATTGGGGGTGGTTGCGTAGGTGTGAATACGGGATTTACAAACGTAGAGTAGTTTACAGGGGGGATGGTGGGAAGAGTTTGGTGAAACGGGGAAATAGGGGTTATGGCAGGTTGGGGAGGTGAGACGGGTGAGAAGGTTAGCGGGGTTAGGAAGGGAAATGGGGTTCTTAGAGGTGGGGGAAACGCTGGGAAGGATGAAGGGGCGAAGGGGTTAACATAGGGATGCAGAGGGCTGGGTGTGGGCCTGGTGGTATGAATGGGTAAGGAAGAGGTTGGGGCTATATTGCTTTGTACAGGTGTGGATGTGGGGAAAACAGGTGGGTGTGCGGGTGATACAGGATGGGTTGGTGAAAGATGAGGTGAAAGAGGAGTCGAAGGGGTGGAGGTTATTTCGAGGATTGTAGTGGTATGTACAATGGTGGTACGGGGGGGCGAATCTACAAGAATGGTTTCTGCGGTTACTGAACGTTCGGGGGCGAGGCGTGCTTCCCTGGCTTGTGCTGAAGATTGGGCTCCTGTTGGTACACGAATATACTCCCCGGGTTTTGAGAGTAGTCGCACTCGGCGGGGATCGAACTGTGGTAGTTGTTTTCTTTGTAAAAATCTGAGTGCTTCATGGGAGCCTACTGATTGGACTAACTCTCGGAACCCTCTGATATAGGCGTCTTCGAATCCTCCGGAGATGAGTTCCTGTTCAATTAATGCCTGGCTCTCTTCTTCAGTTAACTTCCTTCGTGCCCAGACTTTCTCCATGGTACGATATAATTTCTTTATGGCCAATGTATACGCTGCGGCTTCAAAAGTTTCATCTTCATATGTGCTGGTGTCGCCGTGTGTGTCAGTCTGTTGGCCTTGGCCCTCTGTCTGTTCCTCTTGTGAGCCCTGGCTGGCTTCATCGTCGCCTTGATCGTCGTCTGTTTCGGTTCTTTCTTCTTCAGATCCCGACACAGCTTGTCCCTGTGGCAAGTCTCGCGGCGTAGTGGGGTAGCTGGGGCGCTCATATTCCTGGGAGAACAGTGGTGCTTCTGAATACTGAAACTCGTTTGAGAATGCATCAGGCATCTCAAAATCAAATGTCGTGTTTATGGGGTCGGTCTCCATATGTGGTATCGGGAAAGAAAACGCTTCCGCACCAATGGTGGTGGGAGCTTCTGTTGTGGTGGTGGGTTCTGAGGTGGTAGCTGCCTGAGGTGCAGCGGTACTAGTGGTGGCCTCTGTAATTACTGGTCTGGACAACCGTATGCGAATAGGTTGTACAGTGGGCTCAGCTTCTGTCTGTGGTCGTTCGGGAGAGGGTTGTGGTGACGGCGACTCTGGCACTTGGAGGCAAGGGATGGTGCCTCGCATGCGCTTACCTGCCCGTGTCCTACTGGGCTTCCTAGCTTTCTTCGTTGTGCTCTTGAATGCCTTCAATTCCTCTCCTGTTAATGCACGCTCGATGGGCAAGTCATAAGCCAAACACATATACACAATTCTTGTGAGTGCACAACATCCGTTAAGCACTTTTTTACGCTCCCATCTGTGCTGTGCCAGGTACATCTGATCTATGATCCAGCTTGCCAGATCAACTGTTTGAGGTCCCGTACATGCCAAATACAATCCGAACCATATTCTTTTGTGTGGCATGGTAAATCTGTCCTGAGCTGGAAATGCAAAATGTTGCATGCATATTCTTAGTGGCTTTGACAACTCAGGTGTAATGGCCGAAATCTCTTCCCACTTCGTGACATCCCCACGTTTCATCGGTTCTGGAATCAATCTCTCTCGGTCTGTGGGAGTGTGGGTTCCATGAATCTTGATGGCTGCTCTGATTAGGTCCTTAGAGAGATAAAATCTCTTGTAAGGTGGATCATCCACTAGGGTAGGCAAGATGAAGGTTCCTGGGATGTCCTTATTCTCTGATGCCAGTAAGGTAGTGATCAAGTAATAGCACCTATAAAAATCTGGTTTTGGTAGAGGATCACTGAAATATTCTGTGAAACCGGCTCTGGCCCAAACATGAGTTAAATCTTGGGTGTTTTGTAGGGCTTCGAATTCTCTGGAGAAAAACTGGTACTTTCCCCACGTGCGGTCATCAAAAGTCAGAGAGGATTCAAATATAAAGTCTGCATCCGCGAGGGGTCCTGCCAGGCCCTGAAACCAATGAGAGTTCCTGTGTATCTTTTCGGTGTAGCCCATAGGGGGGTTATCGATAGGCATGGGCCCTGGAAATCCCTGAAATTCCGGCGGTGGAGCAGTAGGGTGGGACTCTGCTCGTAGCACGTTGAGTGGTACTGCTGCTACACTGGGGCCTACTCCTGATGTTCCTTCGTCAGTTTGCATGGTGGCTGGTGCGCTAGTGAGAAAGATCTGCTACAAAAGATTAACACATTAGCATGGAAATTAATCATGATCCCATTAAAGTGAGACCGCAATCCCTTTCCATAACTGATGCGTAACCCGTGTAGCCAAGTGCTGTGATGTGATGGGTGCAATGTTTCTTGCAGCACTAGTGCAGGTCTCTAGACACCTATACGTTTCAGATCATGCATACATTTCTTGATGAGATGAGATTACGAGTGGCGTGTGATGATGGTGTGTGAATTTGTACAAGGTTTAAAGGTTAGTACTTGAGTACAAGGTCGTATGTTAGTAGGGGGGTAGTTAGACAACGGTTTAGGGGAAGACGGTTGGACAAGCTTTGGTATCCATTTCCTAAGAGTTTTTGAATGGGTGGTGGGTTTCTGCTGAGGGGCAAAAGGTGGTAACAGGTGTGGTGGTATCGAGGGATGAGATGAGTTATAGGGGTTATATATTACATGGCATATGGGTTGAGCTATGATACATGGTTTGGGTACCCAAATCTGCGTGGGCGTGGGTCTATGGGTAAGGTACTTCTTGGCGATCCAAATTTGTCGAATGGTCGGACCTATAGAAGAAGGTCGAGGGGATGGTGGATATCGATTCTGTTTCCGGTCTGCCTTTTGCTTGTTGATCTCTGCTCGGTTGGAGTCCTTCGGTACTTTTTGTCGTTTAGGCACCCATATTTGTCTGGTACCGCTTCCTTTGGGAGGCCTAAACTGCCTTCCTTGTCGTGTCTTCTGATACTGTCGTCGATCTGGGTTCCTTTGTCGTGGTTGATTCTGTTGTGGCTGGGGTTGAGAGGTCGGAGGGACACTCTGCTTTGGAAAAGAAGGGAGTTCCAACACTTGCGTGACCTGCCCATCAGGAAGTGATGCCTTTTGTAACTTTAATCTAGGCCAGTCCGCAACAAGTTTGGAAGGATGAGCACCGTAGGGTGTCGTGCTCATTTGGCCGCTGATGCAACCCACCTGACCTCTGATCGTGCCCTTCTGCCCTTGCTGTTGGGTAGCTGTCTCTTCTAGTTTGCAGGAAGTCCCAGGGAAGATCTCCTGTCGTCCTTCTGACTGACAACTGTCTATAGCCAAGCCCGAGTGGGTTGGTGTAGACGTAACGTGACTGGTCTGATTAAAGATCTTCCGGTCTTCCGTCGCATGCGTTTCATGGGGTCTAGGGTCACAACCGTCAAGCGGAGTGCGGTTAGGGAAGTCAAGCGGTATCACTCGCTTCTGCTCTAAGGTTCCAATCTGTAAGGAGCCTTGTCGAAGATTTAGGTCCACTGAGTGATCGTATAGCCAATCTTGGCCAAGGATTAGGGGTTCTATCAGGTCGTCATCATGGCACACTAATAGCTTCGCTGTCATGGTCACATCCTTAATGAGGATAGGAAGGTCCACCTCACCCATGCAAGGGGTTTCCATGCCTCCTAGGCCTATGAGGTATGCCTCAATTGACCGCATTTCTATTCCTGAATCTTTATAGTGGGACCATCTAATCGCACTAGTAGCAGCACCTGAGTCAATCAAAGCCCTGAGTTCTTGGCTATGGTTACCGTGCGCTAGCCTTACTGTAATGAATGGTCTCCTGTCCACTATGCTAGGATGAGTGGTTGACTTTACTTGACACATGGCCATGGGATATCTGGGTGATGTTTCCAGATGGTTATAATGTTCTCTCCCTAGTCCTTGTCTTCTGAGCTTCATGCGCTTAATGCGTTCTATGGCTTCTGCCTGAGCTTCTGCTCGTATTCTATTTTCTTCCTCCTTACGCTTCTTTGCCAACGTGAGTCGTCTAAGCATATCCTCAGTAAGAGGCTCTTGATATAGCCTGACTCTACAGCCACTAATGTAATTAGGCATTATATCTCCTTCTAAGGTGGCTAACTGTACCGCTCCACTAGTCGAGAGTCTGTTAATGATCATAGGTCCATAACCTCGCTTTTCTAACTTCCGTGCGTGCTGTTTCAGCGTATACACTAGAACTAAATCTCCTTCTTTTAGGCCTTTATCTTTCACATGTGCATCAAAATATGCTTTCTGTCGCTTCTTTGCTGCGTATATTCCTGCTGCTGCCTTTAGCCTGGTTTCTCCTAATCGTTCCAAGTCCATTATTCTTGCTGATAATTCATGGCCGGTCCACTGATGTTCTTGTGCAACCTTAAGTGTCGGTATCAAGAAGTCCAAAGGAAGCACAGCATTCTGACCAAAAACCATCTGAAAGGGAGTTGCATTGAGTACGGTCTTGTAGGCCACTCGATATGCCCAAACAGCGTGGTGTAGCTGTTTGTCCCAATCTGAACGTTTATTGTTCACGAGTTTCGTCAGTACGGTACAAAGTATCTTGTTAGTGCTTTCAGCCTGGCCATTGGCCTGAGGATGATATGGTGCAGATTTCTTGTGAATCACCATAAAATCCTGTAACAAATATTCAATGACCTGATTTAGAAAGTGAGTGCCTCGATCGCTCACTAACTCTATAGGCAATCCATATCTTGTAAAGACATTTTCAAATAAGAATTTTGCAGTCGTGTGAGCATCATTCTTTTTTGTAGCCTTTGCCTCTACCCATTTGGTTAAATAATCTGTGGCAACAATAATGTATTCCGCATGTGTACCTTTTGCAGGGGGGTTAATGGGTCCTACAAAGTCTATACCCCACTTAGAAAATGCACGTCCGCCCATCATGGGTTTCAATGGCATTTCATCTCTGCGTGTAGGAAACTGAGTCCTTTGGCACACATCACATCTCTTTACATAGGTATGTGCATCCATGTGAAGAGTGGGCCACCATAATCCTGCAAAGAGGATGGCTTTGATTATCCTATCTGGTCCAAAATGACCTCCTGCAACACCTTGGTGTGCAGTCTCTAGTATTCTCAGATAATCGCTCTCATGAACGCATTGTCTTAAATATCCATCTCGTCCTCTTTTGTATAGATTATCGCCAATAAGTGAATAGTCGTGAGCTTCCTGCTCTAGACTACGTTGTCGAGCTAAGGTCATTCCTTGAGGGAATGTGTTCGTCCTCAAGTAGGTCACTAATGGTTCACTCCAGTCTGGTGTGAGAGACACATGATACAATGTCGCATGCTCTACTGGTGGTCTTTCACAACACACCTGACATTCTTTACACAACTTGTGGACATCTGCTTCCATCGTAGGCCAATATACTCCTAATCTATGCAGAGTCTGTAGTGTTCTATGTTTTGAATGATGTTGCGTTAGTGCACCTACGTGTGCTAATTGCAACCAATTCGCATGTTCTGATTCATCTACACAACAAGCAAGAATCTTTTGATTATCTTGTTTATATATGCTTCCTGCTATTATGTGGTACCTCTGAGATTTGGTAATCTCTCCTTCTTTGATCTTTATCCTAGGATTCTTGGGTCCATATGTCAGAATAGGGACTAACGGCTTAGCCCATTCTGGTGCTATCTCAAGGTTGAATAAGTATGCATCTGGTAGATCATCAGCTACTCCTTGAGGGGCTTCTCCCGAGGTTAATCTTGAAAGGTGGTCAGCTCTAAGATGCGTCTTTCCTTTCCTAACTACCACTTCAAAATCATACTCCATGAGTAATAGAAACCAACGTATCAGTCGTCCTGTGTTACAAGGTTTGTTGACTAAATATAATAGGGCTTGATGATCTGTATAGAACTTGAATTTGTTGGCCAACAAGTAATGTCTAAACTTCTTTACTGCGTAGATCATCCCTAATCCTTCTCGTTCCGTCGTGGTGTAATTCCTTTCTGCTGCGTTCAGTTGTCTGCTAGCGTAAGCTATGGGGAGATCTATGTTACCTTCACTCGTGGGTTGTGCTAACACACATCCTATGGCGTAATTGGATGCATCCACATGTACATGGAATGGCTTACTCCAATCTGGGGTGGTCAATATAGGTGCTGAGCACAAGCGTCGTTTAAGTTCATTGAATGAATTTTCGCATTCATCTGTCCACTCAAAATTGGTCAAAAGAGAGTACAGAGGCTTAGCTATGATTGCATACATGTGTATGAATCTCCTATAATAACCGCAATGGCCCATAAATGCCTGTACCTCCTTCACATTAGTTGGTCTAGGTAATTCTGCAATTACCTTCACCTTTTCCTCGTCCGTAGAGATTCCATTTTTTGACACAATGTGTCCTAGAATTTTGCCTTGTCTGACCATGAAAACGCATTTTTCTGGGTTCAAACAAACCTGATATTCTCGACATTTGTCAAATATTTGTCTTAACTCTGGGATATGTGTCTGCCTTACATTTGAATGAGCACATAAGTCATCGACATAAACTTCCAAGCTCTTACGTAAGAATTCCTTAAAAACATGACACATAAGTCGCTGGAAAGTGGCGGGTGCATTGGTCAAGCCGAATGGCATCACACGAAATGCAAATATGCCCCATTCTGTGGCAAAAGCAGTCTTATGTTGATCTTCTGGAGCAATGGCTACTTGGTTATAGCCTGAGAATCCATCAAGAAAGCTGTAAACTTCCTTGCCCGCAACTCTTTCCAATAGGTGTTCCGTGATAGGAAGGGGATAACTATCTCTAATCGTGGCGGCATTAACTTTTTTAAGGTTAATACACACACGCAATTTTCCATTCTTCTTGGGCACAACCACAATGGGGGATACCCATTCGGTATGCTCAATTTCGTAGATAAATCCTGCTTCTATCAACCGATCTATCTCCTCTTTAATCTTCGCAGCGTAGTTATCGTTGTACGTGTACGGTTTTTGTTTTGTCGGTTTCGCATCTGGAGTCATAGGGATTCTATGAGAACATATATCTGGGTCTACTCCTTTCAAATCTTTGTAACTCCAAGCAAAAACATCTCTATATTCGCGCAATAGGGCAACTAACTCTTCTTCTTCTTCAGTCGTCAAATCGTGCCCTATGTAGGTGCATTTTTCTTCTTCTCCCTCTATGGCAACTATTATTTTCTTGGTTTTCTCTCGGTTATCATATACTTGTCCATCCTTCTCTTTTCTATTAGGCATTCGTACCATAATTCTTCTATCGTCGATTTCATATTTCTTGAAATTCTCGGGTACTTCAAACAAAGATTCTTCTTTTTCCGACATGTTTTCTTTCTTCTTTCTCTTCTTGCCTTCACTCTTAGTAGTCACTTCTGTGGCTAACCTTACCTCGTTCGTAATTTCCTCGTGTCTCTGAGTGTGAGTCTCTACTTCGTAGAAATATTCTTCCTCTGATGCAAAGGGTGAGTCCATGATGATTGATTCTAAATCAAAATCGCTTGCGTCCTCGAATGCATCAGTGTCTGGTTCGCGCTCTTCTAAAATTGCATCGCCCATGATTGGCTCTATCGTAAAAACTGAAATGTCATAGCCATCCTCGTCACAGTGGGGTGTCCATTGTTCTTCATTGATGGCTACATCCATGGTTGCTAGTATTTCCGCCCAACCATGGGGTTCAAACTCCTCGTCAGGGAATACTACAGGTGCGTAAGCTGGATCTTGAAGGGTTCGTGGATGTTGTTCTGCACCTAAGGTCCTGGCTTCTAATCTTTCCTCCTCTTGTTTGGCAACTTTACACATCCATAAATGGGTATCCTCATGCAACCAAGAAGGATCTGATTCTAATGAGTGCACGGATTCCGTCTCTACTGGTGTCTTATGGATGGTATTCCATTGGATTGGGGGTACATCTCTGTGTGAATAGTCTTTAAGATTGACTTTGGTAGTCACTCCTAAATGTTGCAAGTACAAAGAATTAGTTCCCCAATCTTGTATGATTTGCAACTGACGCATGAACGGTCGTCCCAATATCATCTCATACGCATGATTTTTCGCAAAGTCACAGATGGCGAAAGTATGCTCAAATTCTACACCACAAGTGGTGAGGGATATGCCTTCTAGTAAGCCTAATGGTTTTTCTATGTGTCCATCAGCCATTTGTAGCTTCATCCTGGTGGGTCTGAGTGCTGGCTTACCCCAACGTTTCCATAAGGCGGTAGTAGCGATAGCTACTCCAGCTCCTGAATCTAAGATGGCTTTCGTGGTGTAGCCCTGATGGGTTATAGGAAGATATGTGTTACCTTCCTCTCCTTCGCTTACGTCTCCAATCTTTTCCACGGGTATCTCTGGTACCTTCTCATGTGATCCTATCTGAGAGGGTGTGGTAGCTAGCTCAGGGAATTGATTTGCTACGTGCTTCCACAATTCTGGTTTTACCCTTAACAGTTCCTCCAGAGTGAGATTACATTGTACTTTGGTATTCTTGATCACTTCCGTGTTTCTAGGGATCACTGATTCTTCATTCCTCACTATTATTGTGGGTGCTCTCATACTAATAGACTTAGCTTCCCAAGGCCCTGTGAACTGAGGTAATTCTTGTAGAGAGTTAGACTCAAATCCTGTGGGTTCACTCAGTTGTTCCACCTCTACATCACCATAAATAGAGGGGATGTCTTGGGGAAATTGTTCCTGCAAATCGTCTATTTCTTGAATAGGAGGATGAGTTCCTTGTTCTTTTCTCCATTTCTCTTCTTGGATTTCTCTCAAAAATTCATGTGAGTACTTATGTATGGCAGATAGGTTATCTTGACTCTCTGTATTGGGCACTTGAGACAGGGATGGTGGATTCCTTTTCGGTGTCTCTGGGATAATAGGGTTCCTATGCTGATCCTTTTTCTCTTTGCTTTCAATCAAGTGTTCTAGCCTCTCCATTAGTCCTTGAAAGTGTAATTCCGGTTTTGCCATGTTATTCCAATTAAGATATCTAGAGGCTTCGAACAAGGCTTGTGCTAACTCTACCATCTTCATGCAAAGTTTAGTCCTCTCAATCTCTAGATCAGCTCGAGGGTAGTTTTTACTCATTTCCGTGACTTGAGGTCCCTCTTTTATTCTAGCCTGATATGCACGAAACATCATGTCTAGATCTTCCGGTATGGGTTCCGCTAAGACTGATCCTGATTTCTGAGCTGGGTTTTCTTGATTTAATTCTTGTGAAGCCAATTCTTGTATTTTGGCTCTAGATTCTCTTAGACTTCCTTCCAACTCACTTATCTTTTTACTCCATTTTCTCTTCATCCTTTCTCTGGAATCTTTCCAAGATTTCGTCTTTTTACTACTCGATTCCGCAACTTCACTAGTTTCGGCTATTTTCTCATGATTAAGCTGTTGGTTTTGTAAGAGTGCCTGGGCTCTGGTTATAGCTTGGATAGGCACGTACGTAGGGTTGGATCCATCTGCGTTGTTTACAATACCTATCACGTTGATCGATGTCACATTTGATGTGTTAACTGGGTTCTTAGGACAATCTTTGATTATGTGCTCTTTGCCACAATCGGCGCAAAAGCCTTGTATGTTATAGTACTGTGATTGCCTTGCTATTGGGGGATGTGGACAATCCTTAATGAAGTGGTCTCCTTGGCACCTAAAGCATGGTCCTCTCGGGCCCTGTGGTCTCTGCTGTCTCAATTGGGGCCGTGGGTTTGGGTTTGCGTACATTACATTAGCATAATCTGGCTCCCAACTAGGTTCCATTGGTGGACTATCATAATGATATGTCTCCGCATGCTCTGGTGACTCCGTGTAATAGGCGGGTGGACTAGTTACATGAGTAGAGTCAAAACTGTTTGAGTTTGGGTCACTTTCGGTGATCAGGGGTGAAGAAGGCACTAAGGCCCTACTTAGGTTCTCTTTTGCAGCAGCGTATTTGACTGAGATGACATTCGCTGGTGGGGGTGGCTGCTGAGCTAAGACGGGTTGAGGTCTCTGTTGAGCCTGGTATGGGTAGTTCTGAGGAGGCCTATAGTAATAAGGCTGAGCATTGTATTGGCCTTGATACCTACCTGGCTGCTGGTATGTTTGTGGGTAGTTCTGTCTCACAGTTTGTTTATTGTATGGGCAGTCCTGAGCCGTATGATTTGTATATCTTCTCTCAATTGTACAATATTGGCCACTAGGGTTGGCGTGAGGTTGAGGTGCATTGGGGCACATGTTTGCCAAATGATTTACACCACAAGTGTAACAACGTACATTTGTAGGTAGCTTGGGCACCTGTTTGCTAGAAACTCCTAGTTTTTGGGCCACTTTTTCTGCTAGGTCCTCTATTGAATTAGACAGTTTTGTGGATGCTAGAGAAGAACAATCTGAGTCCTTATAGACCTTTGAGAGTTCTAATTCATCTCCTAAGTTGTCCTCAATGTCTATACATATTCTTACACACTCCTCTAGCGTTCTGGGTTCTTTTAGGTACACATAAGAGCGTAATTTAGCGCTCAACAAGCCATCTAGGAACAGTGATACTTGTTTGGCTTGTGAGGGTAGCTCTTGCATTGGACATCGTTCAACATATTGTCTGAATCTACGACCTGCCAGTCTAACTGTTTCTTGAGGGGTCTGTTTAAAACTATGAATCAGCGAAGACGTGTCATGTCTAACCCCACTTTTAGAGAATTCAGTAATGAATGACTCTAAAAAGTGATGGATGTCTCTAAATTGCCTTTGTTGCAGTGGTTGGAACCAAGTTAAAGCTGTATTCTTTAACGTTAGTCCAAATGCATTGTACTGCGTGAACATATCTTCAACTTGTTCTGCTCTTAGTACTTGCTTGAACTCTGCAACATGGTCATAGGGATCTCCTGTCCCATCAAAATAATTTTTCATTGATTTTACTAATTGTGTAGGTCTCAATACTCTTGCGTGTTCACGTGGTCTAGGTAGAGGAAAATCATCTCTACCACCTGGTACTCCATGTTCTCTTTGTCTATCCGTCCTATTAGTGTTCGTGGTTGTTCTATCTCTCCCTATGGGGTGAATGAAGCTTACTTCCGGTCTCTCGTGATTTCCTTCTCTTTGATTTCCATGGGCTGAGGATGTTCCTGCCCCTTGTTGATTTGCATTCATGTTCGTTCTGGATGGAGGGAATATCAATTCACCTCTCCAAGTGTAGGTGTTTTTAGCGCGCTCAGGCACCACGAAGACTCTTTCTGAAGTCTCATCCAGGTATACAACCTTTCCAGGTGTATCTGGGTCCTTGAATTCATAAATTGTAATGATGCCTATCTCACCAGGGTTTTCCTTTCTGTACCTCCAAAAGGCTTCGTCTGTCTCTTTATTTATGAACAACTCGGTGCTCCTGTTATCTTGAGGGATCCACTCTGGGATGAGTACTCTTGTTAATACGGATTTCCCTCTCGGTGTTCTAGGTTCTTCTAACGGTTCTTTTCCTTGAAATTTCACTTCCGTCTCTAATTGAATTGTGCCAAACTCATTAGTATCGTTTGGCTGCGTACTTAGGACATACATGGTTCCTTCTTTGTCTATGTAAGCGTCTCTCTCAAATTTCACCACTGGTCTTTCCAATCCAAAGGGTTGATCAGGGTTGTGCAGTTGCACCACTTGCCTCTGCAAACCATCCTCATAGATGCGAGCACCTAGTCGGTTGGTTCGGAGAAACTCTAATTGCGTTCTATAGGGTCCTTCAGGTTTTTCTAAGTATGCTACATGAGCTCCTCCTTCTGGTCTGTCTGTGCTAAATGCCATTTCTGATTCACTTGATTCTGAGCTCAACTCGTAGGGATAACTACTGTTCAATTGCTGAGCCCAAGATCGTGCGGTGGTTCTTACACTAGCCTCCGATGATCTAAGGCTTCTTCTGTCCGACTTACCTATATGTTTGCCCGATCTAAGGTTCATTAATTTCCTTCCTTGCACGCTCAATTACACACTTAGATCGTCAATGGTCCTTTGTGATTAATTCTTCTTTGGATTCTTGTCTTAATATATGCGTCAGGAATTCGACTTTCGTGATGATTTTGAGTTCTCGTTCCGTCAGACTTAGGTTCGTTTCTTTAGGTTTTCGCGTCACACACACCTTTACGTTAAGTCTTAGACTTGATAGAATTAGGTATCTTGAACTTGAGGCGTTCCTATCGACGTTAATCCACAACTACCGTTTAGCCTAAGCTAAGAATTGACTGAGGGGGTTGAGTAATCTTCCAACCTCGAGTCGGCTTTTCTGGTTGCTCTGATGCCCTGTTGCCCAAGAAGCCGTGCTTCCCAAGCTCTGCTGTCCTCACTGCCTTGTTTGCTTGCCTTGGATTGCCCTTGCTAGACCTGGAAAATTCCAATATTAGACCAATTCACAAGATGATCAAACACTTGAGCATATACATCTTTTCATCCCTTCCCTTTTGCCCAAATTTTTAATACTTGCCCCCTGACTTCCTAGTCCCAAACTAGGTGAACCTCAAAATAGCTTATCCAAAAATAGACGTATACTTTATGAAAAAAACAGTTGAGGTCACGTAGTACTCGTCACGAGCTTTCTAACGAGCTATCAAGCTCAAAAAACGGACTTCGGATGAAAAAGTTACACGCGTTCAGGCCCTGGGGGTTAAAAATTGACAATCCAATTTTCCCTCAAATATGAGCTAAGGGGTCTCCTATGAGTCTAATGGTCCAAAAATTTTCCAAAAATACCCTCAAATTTGGTCAAAAATTGAAGTCCAAAATTTGCGATGGGGGTGGGCAATCGCGATGGTCTGGGACCGTCGCGATGGTCCGAGCGAACCGTCGCGATGGCGTGGGATTTGGACAATCGCGATGGTCCGAAAAGGCGAACCGTCGCGATGGCTCGGAGTGAACAATCGCGATGGCGTGAAGTCGAACCGTCGCGATGGCGTGATCGGGCGGACAATCGCGATGGCGCGGTCAGCGGTCAACGGTGGACAATCGCGATGGTCCGAAGTGAACCGTCGCGATGGTCCGCGATGCGATGGCTTGAGCCAATCGCGATGGTCCGATTTTGGGCTGTCGCGATGGTCCGAAGGTTGAACCGTCGCGATGGTCTATTGTGACACGTGGCACTGTCGTGGCGATGGCGTGGGCCAATCGCGATGGTGCGGGGTCAACTGGACAGTCGCGATGGTCCGAGTGGACCGTCGCGATGGCTCAAGTGAACCGTCGCGATGGTCCGAAAAAGCGAACCGTCGCGATGGTCCGGCCGAGCCGTCGCGATGGCGTGAGCCTATCGCGATGGTGCGACACAATCGCGATGGTCCGAGCCAATCGCGATGGTCCACCAAATGACGAATTTTTGAAATGCGAATTTGGTTCCGTGTATGCGCAAGGATCGCCTATCTAGTGGTGTGGTCGCCTACCTCAAAAACCGAAAAGTGCGGACCATCGCGATGGTTCGCCATACTCGGAAATCTCTGACAGAAAACACATTTTTTACCTTTTGGAAGCTTTCCTGATGCTCTGAAGCTCTGTACCTGCAAGAAAACTCAAGAAAACACAAATGCATACAAGCGCAAAAACTCTCTCTCGCTCTCTCGCACGCACAAATGAGGGGAAATGAGGTGAATGGGTGAATATGGTGAATTTTCTGATTTTTTTGGAAGTGGAGATGATGATGCGAGGATGAAGATGGAGTGTGGGGAAGGTGAAAAACACTAAAAACTAAGTAAAAACAACAACAAAAACTGAAATTTTTACCTTCCAACGCCACTTCTTGCTATACTCTTACCATCACACATTCGTCCTAGACTCGATCCCCGGCAACGGCGCCAAAATTTGGTGTTGCTCTAGCACAATGGTAAGTACCACGTTAAGAAGCTTCACCTCCTTAATTGTCAATCCGTGGGAGAGGTAGGAGTGATATGAAGATCGTGAATGTGAGATGATGTGAAAGTGAAGGTGAGAAGCACAAAGATGCACACACACATACACACACACCATGAAGAGACAAGCAAGACACAATGGAAGGTGGGAAATTGGCTCTATTACTCAAGAATACTATTACAAGCTCAAATTAGCTCCAAGCTCACACTAACCAAAATGAACCAACCTCAAAAATGAGCTCTCTAGCTCTTTTTATAGTTTCTAGACTAGTTTTGACCGGTTTCACATCTAATGACCGGCCTAGTTAAAAAATAGGTCCTAGAGGCTATTTGGAAGGGTAAACGATGTCTAAAAATAACGAAATTTGGTACGAGTATTCTACCTAAGCTCCTCAAGCTCGAGGACTCCTCGGCTTGCACAAAATGGAGCTGTGGATTACAAAATTGGGGTTTTCTATGATACATATGTTACAATTAGTGATAATAATCACTGTTGAATGTTTTGGGAAAATTAATAAAACATGTATTTGTTTAAAAGATTGATCCGCCTGGCTCCCTGCTTCGTCTTCACATGCTTCCGTGGCGTCTGTGCCTCTGACTGCTTCCAACATCTGTCCATGCCTTGAGACATCTCTGATTCACTAGTCTCAGAGCTAGGGTAGTATGAGTGGTGGCTCAACTGCTGGGCCCAAGACCTAGCAGTGTGGTCGACACTAGCCTCTGAAGACCTAAGGCTTTGTCTATCTCTCCCTAGATGTCGCCCTGATCTAAGGTTCATAAGCTTAAATGAATAGCCCAAATTTGCCCAAGTACAACCTCGTTGCTGAGTTCTTTTGTATCAATTACTTGATACTTTTTTAGTGGATTACAGCGTTTATAATCTTGTCTGATATCACGTCGTCAAGTATACTTGAGTGTGTTTCCGCACTGTAAGTTGATCGTTCCTCGTTAGATTCTTTCCTTTAAGGTTATCGCATCACGAAGAGATTATGTTTAATCTTGAACTTGAGTGCATAGGTAGTCTTCAACTTGATTGATGCCTATCGCCGTCCTGGCCTACTCCTATCACTAGTCGTTCTTAGCCTAAGCTAGGAATTGACAAAGGGAGTTGAGGATTTTCCAACCTTGAGTTTCTTTCCTTGCGTTGTTGCCCTGGTGTGCCCAGGACGCGTATTCCCAAGCTTGCACTTACTCTTGCTTGAATGCCCTCAAGTGCTCTTACTGGACCTGCGCGGAGTGCTGGAGATGACGATGCTGCCAGTACGTGCAAGAATTCTCTAGAAACAAGCAAAAACAACGCACACAATATTGCTCTCTCGCACTCTCTCACAAGTGGAATGAGGGAAATGAAGGTGGAGAAGGTGATATAATCAAAAAACTGAAATATTTTCGCGATGATGAAGATGGAGGTGGGAGGTGGTGATGATGATGATGGTGATGATGGTGGTGAGGTAAAAAAGAGAAAAATAAGAAGAGTGAAGAAATTACCTACAACGCCAACGTCTCAAATCTACGTCTTACCATCACACGCTCGTCCTCAAAGCTCGATCCCCGGCAACGGCGCCAAAATTTGGTGTATCTCAGTGATGAGTAGCACCTCCTTTAATGTCAATCAGGGAAGACGTGAGGATGGTATGAAGACCTCGAGCAAGTGAAGGCACAAGTGCGTGAGTGAGAAGCACACAAACATGCACACACATACACACACACGCGCACACACGGCAAGACAAAGAGTGAGAAGCAATGGAGTTCTTAGATTCCTTTCGAAAAGCTCTTACAAGTTCATTTCAATTACAATCTAGCCTCTAAAATGAGCTCTCTAGCTCTTTTTATAGTTTTTGACTAGGTTTTGGCCTTGTCCAGACCTAGTGTCCGGCCTAGTTAAAAATTAGGTTCTCTACCCTATTTGGAGGTTCAAACGAAGTCTAAAAAATGTGAAAACTGACAGGTAGGTACTTCTAAAGCTCCTCAAGCTCAAGGACTCCTTGGCTTGCACAAAGTGGAGCTACAAAAATATGAAATGGTATTTACAATGGTTTTTAGTGATGAAAATCACTATTGTTGTAGGGATTTCTTCTAACATTTTGACATACATTTCCTGGAGCTCCCTACTTGCTCCTCCTTGTGTGTATCTCTCTTATATGCATTAGTGTCTTGAAAAAATATTGGCATACTTGCCAGGTCATCGTTGACTGCTCTGTCTACTTGTACTTTCTCTTCTCTCTGACTCCCTTCTTAAGCTTCCTTGCCTAGTGAGTCCTTCAGTTCCAACAGTAGCATTTTCCAATGTTTCACCTGATGTAGTATCCAACTTCAAATTCTGATCTAATGGCATAGAAATTGGCTTACAATAAGCCATATCACACTTTTGTAGCATAGTCAAGGCATTTTGCTTTTGTGACATTCATAAACCTATTTTTGTATGTATAAACTCAATGCCCAAAAAATAGCATAGTCCACCAAGACCCTTCATGTCAAATTCCTGCATACGGCGTTACTTTACCTCTTTAATGATTTCTTCATTATCACCACCTACAATCAAGTCATCAACATAAAGAGCCACAATCATGATGCCATCATCATCCTTCCTTGTGATAATGAGTGATCTGCATCACATATAGAAAATCCAACGGTGGTTAAATAATCAATGATCCTTGCATGCCAAGCACGAGGGGCTTGTTCAATCTCATAAAAATCCTTTTGCAACTTGCAAACATATTTTGGGTGCTCTAAATCCTTGTATCCTTGTGTTTGGTCCATATATACTTCTTCCTATAACTTGCCATGTAACAAAGCATTCTTCACATCCATCTGATGCAAAATCCATCCTTTTACTATAGCCAATGCAACAAGTGCTTTGATAGTAGTCATTTTAGCTATAGGGCTGAACATTTCTTCATAATCAATGGCATATTTATGTGCATATCCTTTTGCTACCGATCGTGCTTTATACATTCTTATGCTCCCATCAGCATTGTGTTTCACCTTGTAAACCCACTTCCAACCTATGGATTTCTTTCCTTGCGGTGATGCAACCAGCTTCCATGTTCCATTTCCATAAAGTGCAACCATCTCCTTATCGGTAGCTTTCTCCTAATCTACATTTCCAAGTGCATCTTCCCTGAACTGTTTGAATCTCCATCAATGTCTTCAAAACCTATAGGTGTTTTACTACTAGTATAAAGCTTTTCTTTACCTTTCTTGGATGTAATTGATGAATTTTCTTGATTGACATTTCCATGTATTCTTCCTCTCCATGGATTTGGGTTGGAACTATTCTTTGGTGACACATCATGTCCACTCAAAACTTGAGATTCTACATTGATTTTTCAGCATTTCCTTTCTCATTTGGGTCAAGATTAATTCCTTCGTTGACATCTACATAGAAGCTTGAAATTTCATCAAACACCATATCTCTGCTTATCTTCACCTATCGTGTGAGTGGGTTGTAGCATTTATATTCCTTTTGCTTAAGCAAGTACCCATTTAAGATACATTTTTCTACTTTTGGATCAAGCTTCATCCTCAACTCATCTGGAACATTTACATATGCAACATAGACAAATACTCTCATATGTCATAAGTTTGGCTTTTTACCTGTAAACTTCTCTTCAGGTGTAACTTGATGTACAACAATAGTTAGAGTTGTGTTCATGATGTATACAACAATGTGCATAACTTCTATCCAATAACAATGATTCATATTCTTTCAACCATCAAGGCTCTTGCTATTTCTGCAATATGCCTATTTTTGCATCCAAAAATGCCATTCTAACACATTCTCACTAACATGGTTATCATGTGGAGATGATTCCCTTAATTCTTTACCAAATTGACATGCTTCACATACCTTCTGCACCTCTGAAACCTTGAAATGTGGTAGTCCATTGACAAGCTCCTTTGACTAAATCAGTTTTAGCCTTTGCAAATTTGCATGTCCGATTCGCTTGTGCCAAATCTCTATATCAGCAATACACCTGCACCTTTTGCAAACATGGTTGCATTCATCTCAAGAACACATTCAAGGTGGACATTCACCCAACTTTGTTCCCATTGGTGACCAACCTTGCATTTTGTTTGTACTCTTCTACATATAAACCATCAACATTGAACTTGACTTGTAATCCTTGGTCAACCATTTGTCCAACACAAACCATATTGTTTGTTATATTTGGAACATGTAGCACATTAGTAAGATGTTTTACCTTCTCATCCTCCGTAGATAGTGCTATGTTTCCTCTATGCTCGATAGGATGTGATGTGTCATCACCTGTTTCAACAAATCTACGAACAAACAATTTCTACAAACTACTAAACCATTTTGCATGGATGTTCATGTGATTGAGGCACCTGAATAAAAAAACCAGACATTACCATTTATTTTGAAACTTCAGCTGACATTGTATTCATCATGTGATGTTGTACCATGAATAAGTTTTGTGACTCATCTGCACTTGTGGATGCATGGTTGTTTTGTTGCCTTCTTTTATTTTGATTCTTTAACCTATAATCATCTTCAAAGAGACGAGGTTTACCAGAATTCCAACATCGTTTATTGTCATTACCTAAATCATATCTTTGGAAATTTTTTCAGCCTCTCTGGATCCCCTTGCCTCCAAACCGTCCTCTACCTCTTGCATGATTTTGTTGTTGACCTTGGTCTTGCCAAAGCCTCTACCTTTGCCTCTTCCTGTGCTCAAGTACAATACCTGCCTAAAACTAGATTTTCCTTAGGAGTTTCAGTCCTCATCATGATTCTTTTCTTCAATAATCGGCATGGACACTAGATCAACAAAGTTCGGAGTATTTTCCCTGGTCTAAATAGAAGTTATGAACTACTTATATGTAACTCCTAAACTACAAAGACACACTTCCACCTTATCATCATCATCATCTACATTCATGCCAATAAATGCAAGTGACTCACATATGCTTTTGATTTTTAGGGTGTAGTCACTTACCAACATGCCCTTTTTCTCTAGTTCATGTAGCTCATTCTTGAGTTGCAATTTTCGTGCCTTTGTATTGGTCTCATACAATGTGACCAAACTATTTCAAGCCTCTTTTGGAGTCTTGGCATCTTGTATGTGTCCAATCATGCTATCCTATATGCTAATAGATACCCAATACATTACCTTTTGTGCTCCTTGATTCCATTCTTCATATGCTCTTAACAGGTTTGCAATATGCACTACAACATATCGAGGGTATACCGAGGCGATTACCGAGGAAAATGAATAGGCATAATTTCTCCGTGACATCGGTGTCGCAGTTGGTATGCGCGTCGGAAACATAACACCGGTATAGGCATCGGCATAGTCGTCGGTATAGGCATCGGTATGGGCGTCGGTATAAGCATCGGTATTACCGATGCTTATACCAACACCCATACCGATGACTCTGCTGGGTGTACCAATGTCCATACCGACGACTCTGCTGGGTGTACTGACGCTTATACCGACAACCGTATTTGCACAATTTTTTTTGGGCAGAGTGTGTTGTCTTTTGCTACAACATGATGTTGTTTAGCAAAAGACAATACACTCTACCCAATTCTAAACCGATTCCATGTGATATGTACTCTAATGGAAACCAAAACATGATTTTATATGAGCAAAAATGAACCATGAATCATGTACAAAAATTTGTATGTTCCATAAATGAAGGATGTACAAGAGTGTGGCAAAGCACTTCCATATAGGAACTGAATAAAAAATGTGACAAAGCACTTCCATATAGGAATCGAATACAAAATTATGGTACATCATTGCCACATAAGAGTGTAATACAAAAGTTTGGCAATGTGACAAAGCATTTCTCCTTTCAAAAGAGTGCTTTCATGCACAACACACATTTTCTTCTTTCTTGCTTGAAAAAGGTATAAGATGCACTCGAGTTTGTGCAAATGTATGATTTTTGAAAGGTAGCAAGTAGATTGTTTGTGCATGGATGCTTGGATGCATGCATAGTGAGCTCGAAAACTGCTTAACTTAAGTTTGGTGCATGAAAAGGAAAAAACATGCAAACACATGAATACACTTGCATGCATTTTCATGCAAGAACATGCATTGGCATATGATGAAGCATGACTTTTTGTTGATTTTTTGCTAAGTATTTGAACAAATGTACTTTCCTAATCGTTACCTACTTTTTCTAACTTGAGTTAGATGGTTAGGGAAAATGGAAAACTAGTTAGCTGCAAAGCTCTTAGCTGCTATGCAACTCAAGTAGCCAGTTCACTTTTTCCTAACAATGATACTTATGTATCACATATTAGGGGTCTTGCTTAGGAAAAGTGGGCTCGTTGGAAGTCAAGCATTCAATTTTCTTTCTCACTTGAATGGCAAGAAAATAGGACTACTTGCAAATTTCCTTAATGTCTCTAAGTCTAGGACAAACTTAGAGAATCCTAAAAACAAGCTTGGATGTAAAAAATTTATGCATCCAAGTAGGATGATTTGGAATGCTTTTATTTGATTCTATCCCAAGACGTGATATTAATCAAATAAAATCAAATGGAACTTAAACTAATTGAACTTTTAAAGTTCAAAAGATAGTTGAGATGTTCCAAATTTGTAAAAAAACATAGAATTTTTGAATTTTTCACTTTGATTTCATCCTAAGGAGTGATGAAACTCAAAGAAGTGATTGAACCTTAGCATTAATTAAACTTTTACATTCAATAGGTGAATGTTAAGGTCCATGATTGCATCTCTGGTAATGATACAACTTACTAATCAAGCATGAAAACTTGAAAGAAATCTTCCTTTTAGAAGGATTAGAGAGTTAAGTTTTGGTTTCATTTAAGCTAATTGGAGCTTTAAGAGGAAACCAAAGCAAGCGACCTTTAGGAAATGAGATAAGTTCCTAAAGACATGAATCGGACTGTGAACTTCTCATTTAGGAACACAAAGTTCCAAGATATGGATCTCCAATCCATGAAATTTTCCCAAACAAACTATAAAGTTCAAAATTATGTGTTCATAGAAGCATTATTATTGGATCAATCATCAAAAGATGCTTGGACTTTAAAAATAATTTTGATTATCGAAATATGTTTAAATTACTCTAGTAACATTTAAAGGTTGACCAATAACAATAAATCTTGTATCAAACTCAAGAACAAGAATCAATATCACATAAGTGAAAGTTCAAGTCAAACTTTCATAATGGAATGGAAAACCCTATCCTAAAGGTGATATCTATCCTTGTTGAAGGAGAGTCCAACAAAAAGAAAAGAAGAAGAAAACCAAGAAAGAAGCTTCATTAAAGGTATTATTTTAAGACATATCTCTACAGGAAGCTCCGCAGGGGCACGCAACACCCATCTCTGCACAGAGCCCCATAGGGGCATACAACAGGGGAAGGGATGTAAGCGGCAAGGATGGATCAAGGCCAACAAATATCCATGAAGAAGTGCAAGAAGATATTCGGCAAATCTTGAGCCTCAAGAAGGTCTTTCAACATCTGGATCCTTGGAAGGTCCATATCGAAGGCTGAAGATCCACACCTTTCAAGGATCCAGATGTTGAAGGACCTTCTTGAGGCTCAAGATTTGCCGAATATCTTCTTGCACTTCTTCATGGATATTTATTGGCCTTGATCCGTCCTTGCTGCTTACGTCCCTTCCCCTGTTGTATGCCCTTGCGAGGCTCTGTGCAGAGATGGGTGTTGCGTGCCCCTGCGGGGCTTCCTACAGAGATATGTCTTCAGATATAATACCTTTAATGAAGCTTCTTTCTTGGTTTTCTTCTTCTTTTCTTTTTGCTGGACTCTCCTTCAACAATCCTCTAGTTTGATACTCGAGAAATGAACTCAACTGAATCAGTAAAGCTTCTAGATATTGTTTGAAAGTCTAAGAATTTCTTTCAAATTTCCTTTCAACATTGCAAAAGATTTCAAGATGAATCATTTGCTCGGGTTATTTGATTCTCTAGAATGAATCTCAAGTCCTTGAAGAATAACATTCTCCCTAATAGTGAGAATGAAAGTTTTCGAACCCATTAGACAACAAGTAGTCCCTAGAAGTACTTAAAGTCCAAGGGTTGATATCACCTAGAGGTGTATCAAAGATTCTTAGCTTTAGAATCTAAAAAGCATTAGTACATGCTTGGACTTAAGTTGGGGAAAGATCCATAAAATCCCATGGGTAAGCAAAGAAGTTTTCGATAGTTCAAGAGATCTTAAAGATAAAGAATAAGTCTTTATTTTTGTCACAAGGTCAACAAGCCTTGATCAAGCTTGGCAAGGTTTGTCCAAGATAATTGCGATTGGAACTACTATGAAGTTTGCCCAAGTATTGGCAATCAAACTCCTTTTGGGAAAAGTGTAATTTGTTCCAAGTATGAACAAAGTAAATATTCCAAGTATGTAGTCTGCAACCGTGATGATAGTAATAAAGTATGTGGAAGATATAATGTAAAAGTTTATCTATCCTTAAAGGGATTTCTTAGCAGATGCTTAGACTTAAGCAGTAGAGAGATTCCTAAAAAATCCTCAAGGTAGCTACTTAAAGCTTTAGTTAGAAAGGAATCTAAAGACAAGAAGTAAAAAACTCTTATCACTATGAATTGGTCAAGAATAAACCAATTGGACTTGAAATTGTGAAAATTCAAGTACTTGGAATTATAATTGGTTTTCATTTGAAAACATGAACAAGGAAGAATAGATATTCTATCAAGTGGTTATCAAGTTCCCAAAAGAAAGAACAAGATCATGAAATGATCATGTGAAGGGATCAAAACCTAGAATATCATGTTAGAGGTAATGCCTGAAACTTCAAAATTCTTCTAAAGATTTGACGTGAAAAGGTACTCTATCAAGATATGTTAAAACTTTAGGATAAGTATCACCCACACATTAATGTGAATATAAAATAGGGTGGTATGGGACACTAGATTTTATACTCAGATTGATGTACGAAAGATGGTATGGGACATCGGACCATGGGATGATAATTATCCTTTAGTCCGAGAATGGATTTCGAAGTTAGATTTGATCTTCAATGGAATTAAAACTTCTAAAGAGAAGTTTAAATTCAAGGAAGATGGTATAATGATCTCAAGATACTTCAAGCTCAAGGAAGTAGAAGATTCAGAAGTTGGTAACTTTGAAGATCTTCTTTTTTGAAATAAAGACTTGTTCTTATATGAATTATGAAACCCTTCAAGATTAAGTGATGTTGATAAAAAATATTTGTTATATTTCTAAAGAAGGACTTTGACATTGAAATGATCCTTTCAACAAAGGAATAGATTGATTAAGTCAAGCATCAAGTTCTTGGTGTAACTTGGTAAATTCAATCCTTTGACTCAAAGCAATGCTCCATAATTGCATTCCTAGTAAACACTCATAAAGATTTAATATAGGCATGAGCTTAGTCTCAAGTGAAGCATTTTCTGAGTAAAATCTCATCAATAAAACCTCATTGGGTTGACAAACTGATGTTGGATACCACACTAGTATCTTGTGTTCGAATGATGTTTTAGATTTGCTCTGAATCTTTTTGAGAATCCAATTTATTTCTCTTAAAGATAGAAAAAAAAAAGAGAAAAAATAAATGCTTCAATACCTTGTTGAAATAGATTGTTAAGAAATTAAAGTCTTGAGTTAAAGTCTTGGGTCATCAAGCATTTGACTCATAGCAAGTTTATATCTTAGAACTTTGAATTATTTATACAGAGTTTTAGTTATTTATTTCCGCTTTCCAAATCTTTTGGAATTGACTCAGATATGGTATCTGATTCTTTTCACAAAAGTCCAGGGTTAGCCGATTGGAACTAGATAACTAAATTAAACATCCTAGATAGATGTTTTGTACAAGAACTTATTCAATCTTCAAAAGATGACAAGTCCAAGATTGACTTATATCATTTGGGTTTGCTTCCAGTTATTAGCATAACTCTTATGACTTTCTACAGTTCAATACACTCTAGAATAGTGAAGTTAGGAATTGCTCAAAAGATTGACAATTCCCAAGAACTTTGAGCTAAAGTCTTTGAGAAAAGTGTCCTAAGTTGGACGATTTTCATTTTGCATTTGACTTGGTCAAGATATAGTAAGGTTGAACCAAAGTAAATGGAAAACTTTCTCCTACAGTTTACATAGGATTTTCAAGCCCATTAGGACAGCATAGTCTTCCAGCTGAGTGGCACTAAGGACAAGTTTCTATGCTTAGGTAGAGGGAAAGGATCCATTATTGGTTGCACAGATTTTGGCTATGCTGGTTGTGTAGACAATCCTAAGTCTACATCATGGTACATTTTTCATTTTGTTGGAGGTGCTATCTCTTGGAGATCTCATCTTCAAGAATGTACAATTTCCACCATAGAAGCAGAGTATGTTGTAGCAAGTGAGGCATGTAAGGAAGAATTGTGGGTTTCTCGTCTTGCTTGTGATATGGGTTTACCTCAACATGTACCTTGTTTGCTCAATGATAGTCAAAGTGCCATTGCTTTGGCTAAGAATCCGGTCTATCATGCAAAGAACAAGCACATTGAGGTGAGGTATCACTTCATTAGAGATTGCTTAGCCACTGAATGCATTATTCTTGAGAAGGTTCACACTCCGGATAATGCCACAGGTGCTTTGACTATAATTGTACCACAGGATAGCTTTTGACACTGTTGTCACTTGAGGGGGGTGTTGAAGGAGAGTCCAACAAAAAGAAAAGAAGAAGAAAGACAAGAAAGAAGCTTCATTAAAGGTATTATATATGAAGACATATCTCTATAGGAAGCCCCACAGGGGCATGCAACACCCATCTCTGCACAGAGCCCCGCAGGGGCATACAACAGGGGAAGGGACGTAAGCAGCAAGGATGGATCAAGGCCAACAAATATCCATGAAGAAGTGCAAGAAGATATTTGGTAGATCCTGAGCCTCAAGAAGGTCCTTCAACATCTGGATCCTTGGAAGGTCCATATCGAAGGCTGAAGATCCACACCTTCCAAGGATCCAGATGTTGAAGGACCTTCTTGAGGCTCAGGATCTACCGAATATCTTCTTGCACTTCTTCATGGATATTTGTTGGCCTTGATCCGTCCTTGCCGCTTACGTCCCTTCCCCTGTTGTATGCCCCTGCAGGGCTCTGTGCAGAGATGGGTGTTGCGTGCCCCTACGGGGCCTCCTACAAAGATATGTCTTCATATATAATACCTTTAATGAAGCTTCTTTCTTGGTTTTCTTCTTCTTTTCTTTTTTCCGGACTCTCCTTCAATAGGGGGTTACTTGATTCATGATCTTACACAATCACTTGTATACTGTATAATGTGTCGATCAGATGGGAGGTATAGTTGTATACTTACGCTCAGATATTCTTTATCATTCTTCATTTTTTCTCCCACAGTTACTTTGGTCATATTGGACTTTAGTGGGAGATTGTTACCATTATTTTCCATGTGAAAGGCCAAATGACCACCGGGCATTCTTGTATATGTTCTGTAATAAAACATATAGTGGCTTGGTCAGCCACAGACTGTACGTTCGACTGCATTTGTAACACCTAAGAAGTCTGTGTTCATGCTCCCTGTGTACTGTGTTTTTTTGCATATTCTGCAGCACTATTGGGGCACCTTTTTCCCTCTTTAGGAGCTTTTTTTCCATCAGCTTGTATATGTACGTATAACCCTAATGGGTACATTCTCTTGGTAATAGATTTAGTATTGTGTGTTGTGCTCGAAGCTTCTTCTTCTTCCTTATGCTATTCATGTGCTTTCGTAGACCTAAAACTCCAACAAACAGTACATGAAATCACTTGAAATTCTGGATCTGGAATATTTGAGTGTTTTTGAATAGAATGCAAGTTATAATATTGCAAATTGACTTGGTTTTTCTATGGGATCCACCTTCTAGGCTCAAAACGAAGGTCAAGATGGTTCTGAAACAGAAATCTGAGACTTCCAAAAATATTTTGATGCCTTTTATCTTCACATTAAATTTTGTAGTAATCTGAATTTGTTTGTGAAGCATGCTTTCTCCATGTCTTCTCACGTACTCTTCACTGTCGGCCTTCTCCACGAGCTTTCTACAACCACACTCGCTTTGATACCATGTCAAGAGAAAAGAGATAAGGAAGAGAGCTCACTCACACACTCAAAGAGGAGCACACACAAATTGAGGCAAGGAAGAATGATCTTCTTCTTCTATTACGTAAAAAGAATATACAAGAATGACCTAAAACAACAATACAACTAGTGCAATATATAAAGAAAAATACATAAGGAAAATCCTAGATGTCTGTGAATGAATGAGTTGGCAAGAAACAAATGTGCCATCACTCTCGATAGATAAATCTAGTAAAGCTCACTAAAGTATCCCTAAGATATACCTGCATGATCGCTAAATGAAAAAGTTATACATATCATCCTCGATCATCACATGTTCAACTTGATATCTCAATAATGATGACACTGCTCTAGGCTAATCAACTATGAGATTCTTACTAAAAATGCATGCAAGAGCCACATGCTAGACCCTACCCTTGCTTGCATGTCTATTATGGACTTATGATCATGACATATGAGATTTTTGTTGGGTGAGGACTTTGTTTGTGAGAAAATGACTTTCATGTGCAAAGGGGGGTTTATCTTGAACCTTTAGAGTGAAAGTCCAAGCCTCATACCACATAGATTGATTTGATGTGAGCCTCTGAATGTGGGGGGATAAAGGGGTTGTAAGAAAATAACAACACAACAGAATATACCAATAGAGAGGGTTGAGAGAAAAATGCAAACAAAGATAGACATAGAATGAGAGATAGAGAACTCAAATTCTCACATTGCCAAGAGTAATGCAATGACAATGATGGGTGTTAACCACTCATGTGCTCCCAAAGTGGAGCTTAGATGGCGATCTAGATAGAATCTAGATGAAGGGCTTACTAGTGCACAATGCCATGTAAAGCTACACATCAACCATGCTTATATAGCTTTTACAACGAGAGTCAGTATAGATAAAGTAGTCGGGAGATACAAAATAGTTGACAAAATAAACAATTTGACAATATCTCCATGACCACAAGTCCTACCAACTCGGCCCTATGGGATGGGGGGATAGCCTCACTGGACCCCGCAAAAGGGGGCAAGCCCCTATGCACTCCTCCCATTAATGTTCTATGGAGAAATTGCATAGCACCACAAGGTCATTATTTTCACTTTGAATGGCAACCCAATGGCCTAGACATTTATGCCCTACCTAACCTAATGGTGAGGCTTGCAAAGATCATCTATTACCATCAATAATCACACATAGACCTCATAAAACTTTGAATTTAGGGTTCCACAAATGTTCGAGCTCTCACAATGGATTCTCCTCATAATGGGGGCCTTACAACTTAGAGTATCATGGATCATTTCTGGTCACTTGAGAGTGAAGTATTGAGTATATCTAACAGGGGCTCCTCATGCATATGTTTGCAATCTCAATATTTCCAAACTATAGAGAAACTACATCATAGTATCGAACTCCCGAAAAATAAAAATAAAAACAAAATTGTTTCATGATTTGGCATTAAAAAATGGCTTGTTCCACCATGTTTCAGTTTGTCCTATGATTCATGTCACTCGCCTTTGATTTTTCTTTCATTCATGGAAGCCACTTAAAGGTACCTTGTTTTGGATTTTTTTAAGGTGCTTATTATCATGAACATGTTTCCTTCGTAGGATGAAAAAATCAGAACTTCAATTTTCCTCCTTAGTATGAACAAATCAGAACTTCAATTCTCCTCCTTAGTATGAACAAATCAGAATTTCAAGAATTGAAGGAGTGAACTAAGTACATTGAGGATTGGCTATGCTTTTTTTTATGGGAAGTAAATCTTCTCCTTAATTTTCCTTGTGCTTTGAAAGAACAACACACACACATCTAACATATCTTCTCTATCCCTTCATTTAAGAACTTACATCGAGCTGATCCACGACTCTTGAAATCTTCACTTCAAAGGTTCAAAATGTTACTTCTACACCATGCACACTCACTTGATAGTTTATGGTTTTGATGGCAAATTTAAACTTGAACACACACACACACACACACACACACACACACATATATATATATATATATATATATATATATATATATATATATATCTGTGTGTGTGTGTTGAAGTTTGATCGTCTTTCTTTTAGGCTTGAATTTGAAAGAGCAACTAATGCACACTCACTTGATGGTTTATGGTTTGGTTAAGTTCAAAGTATTACCTCTACCATGTACACTCACTCGAGGGTTGATTTCTAAGATGAGGGTTGATTTAAAACACCTTCTTTGATTTGTCATCTTTGGCCTCTTGGAAATCATGGACACTCCTTTCAACAAACACTTATACATGATAGTGCATCATCTCCATAACAAGGAATACCATCATGCTACATATTGTGTGTCAAGATCACCTTCTCATCGTTGCAATCCTTGGGACCATCTCCCCCGAGGTGTCACCTTCCCTTAAAATCCATGGTGTTACAATGTAGTTGCAACCCCAAACACCATGAAGTCTTAGTTGCAACCCCAAACACCATGATTCCTTCGTGAGGGTAGTTATATCTATTCACAAGAAGGAGGCATGAGCATTTCCACCCTTCTTCCCATCTGTCGCACACATTGATGCGTAAGGCAAACCTCATGAGGAGCGGACAAAAGAAGGTGGTTGGTTAGTGTGCATCACATGAAATCCCTCTCCTCCTTTTCCTTCCTTTCGTCACACTCTCTCATCATATCTTATCTGTAATTGTGTAATTGTGATAAAGGATACTGATATTTTGGGGTAGGAGATGCTTTTTTGAGTTTACATATGCTGTCTTTCGGATCACGTATCCTTCTTGGAGTAAAGCAGTCGCCTTGTTCGGTTGAGCCTTCTATGATGTGCATGCATAGTCAACATTGAAAGATTTCATCCCCATGCCGATGTGCATGTACAGTCAACATTGAAAGAGTTCATCCCCGTAGCCTGAGTAGAAAGGGGTGGTAAAATCTGAGTAGTACACTTCCCTCCCTTTCTTGGAGTATCTCCCATGTCTCTGTATTTCACTGTATGACAAAGCCTTGTGGAATGTGAAGAAACATGAGCTCTTAAAGGAGAGATGGCAGTAGTATACATGTTGCTCGACAGCTTTTCCATGTGTGCTCACTTCATGCGCTGAACCCATTACCAGCAGGGGAGGCAGGTAGCGGCGCGGTGCAGGGCTGTGGGGTGCTACAGGCGATGGCCTCTGCGTCGTTCTCAAGCCTGTTGCTCCTTCTCTGCTGCTGTTTTGCAGGTAACAGTGCTGTGTTATGCGTTTCCGTCCCTCATCAACGCAACCCAAAATTAACCCTTCGTGTCAGTGTTTGTATTCGATATAGATTTCGTTCATGGCAATGGAGGTAGTAGCGGGCACAGGAATCTACAGTTTGTGAACAAATGCAAAGAGGAGGTGTGGGTTGGAGCCCTGGGCAGCTCGGTCCTCAATGGCGGCGGCTGGGCAATGGCCCCGGGAGAAGTGGTTATGGTACAGGCTCCTGCCGGATGGCACGGGCGATTTTGGGGGCGAACGGGTTGCAGCTTCAACCATTATGGGGTGGGGAAGTGTGAGACGGGAGATTGCGGAGGGCTAGCGCAGTGTGGCGGCATTGGTGGTCAGCCTCCGGCGACGCTGGCAGAGCTGTCTCTGGGTCCACCGCTCGACTATTATGACGTGTCTCTGGTGGACGGCTACAACCTACGTGTGAGTGTGCAGCCTCGGGGGAGTCAGCGAGGTTCCCGAACATGTCGCCCTGCCGGTTGCAATGTGGACGTCAATGCCATGTGCCCAGCGGCGCTGCGGGTGGCGAAAAGAGGCAGTTCAGGAGTGGTGGCGTGCAGGAGCGCCTGTACTGCCTTCTCAAGGCCGGAGTTCTGTTGTACGGGTGCTTATGCTCAGCCTTCAAGCTGTCGTCCGTCCTACTACTCGCGGCTCTTCAAGCGCGCATGCCCACGCGCGTACTCTTACGCATTTGACGACCCATCTAGTATATTTACCTGCTCTAAGCCCCACTCCTACCTCATCTCATTTTGCAGCTAAGACTTACCAAAAATGAAGATCGAGGCTGAAGTATCTAGATCCAGGTACATGAGAGAGAGAGAGAGAGAGAGAGAGAGAGAGAGAGAGAGAGAGAGAGAGAGAGAGAGAGAGAGAGAGAGAGAGAGAGAGAGAGAGAGAGAGAACTATTTTCACTTCTTGCTGTTTGAGCTCTCCTTCGCCATGTATGTGAGAGTTACTGTTTTATTTTCCTTGCTGGGGGCAAACTTCTGTGTTTATCTATCCATAACTGATAAGAAGATTGTGATTCCACACGATTCGGTTCAGTTACAGCTTCTCTTTGTTTTCACTTCAGTTATAAGGTTTATCCGATTGTGCAAGCTATACTGATTTAATGCACATCATAGTTTTTATTTTCTGTCCAAGCCTGCCTACCCAAGTGGTTTGACGCCTTGAGTCTGGAGGAAGTCTTGAGTTCAAGTCTTGGCTGGACATGTGTCTATGAGTTCCTCACAGATGGGTGCCTCTACCTTACGAGGTTGGGTGTGTGGGTGTGTTTTCAATTGGTTGTAAAAGAAAAATAAAATAAATTATGATGAACATGTTATCTTTTGTTAATCGTTCAACTCCAACTTGTGTATTAACGTTGGATCATTTGAATAATTATTCTTACTTGTGATTAGTGCTTTCTAATCATCATTTGCTTTATCAATCATTTGAACTTTATTTAGATACGCCTGTAATAATTGTATTCGCTCAATTGAACTGATACTTAAAAGCTGACATGAATCACTGTTCTTAAAAATCTACATTTGCGGTTCAATCCAGATAGGTTATACACAAGCTGCAAATGGACTTTCTCGAAATATGTTGCCAATCATGTGCTATGCGAAGTTTTACCATTTACTTCTCATATTTTTTGTCCTCTTTCTTTTTCTCCAGTGCAAGATCCACTGATTGTATCTCTTCCTTTGTGTCAAAGAACAATATTTTGTAATTTTCATGATTTGCATACGCAGCCTGAGTGTTTAATTAGATTCTCAATCCAATATGGCATGTATGGTTCTTAATAGGACCATGTAAACATGTGTGTCAGATCACGCTTTTTTTGTATGGAAACCTCGAGAAAGGTACAGTAGCATGTTCATATTTGCATGAGAAGGTGAGAAAATTTCTTCACAAACTTTTATCCCTATCATGTTTATAATACATGGCTCAAGAACTAGAAATTTGCCACCTGCAAGCCATGGACCTTACACTCTTTTAATCTAGGCATTGGAAGGATGTAGCTGCTAAGGCCTTTTTGATTCTTGACAGACACGACATTATGTGATAAAATAGGCAGGTGCACAAGCAAAATATTCTAAACTTCTGCAGTTTTTTTTCTTGTCTAAATTATCTTTCGATTTAGGACTTATGTGTATATCACGGACTGATACAGTGCATAAAAAATGTTACCTGAAAACAAGTACTATTTACCTTTATTGGAAAACTAATGTCTAATTTCTTTTCATGTGCATTCTGTTCATTAAAAAGGTGTCAGAAGTAATGCCTACTATTCTGATTCTTCTCTTTATGATTGCTTTTGTTCCTTTTCATCATGTTCTTCCTCACAGTCCTAATGAGTTCTGTGGTATTGGTGGTATCAGGTTATTGGGTCTTATGAAGGTGAATGTGATTGATCCTGTGATCCACATGTATAGCTGGATCGAGCTAATCAGACCCACTCAAAGCACCTGTCTGCAAGGGGATTTCCTTCATAACTATAAAACGTTCTATGAAAAATCTTCCTTATTGTCTTTGATGATGATTTTGGCATTCAATATCATTGTGTTAATCACTATGCTTACATGATGTTGCAATTAAGTACATGTTCCAGTCTTGATTCAGTCTTGATTAATATGTAGCTGTTCTGCATGTCCTATAAACAAATGAAGAATGTTCTTTATAATATCCTTCTATCCTAGTCATAACCTTATGAAGCAAACACATGCTAGAGAATTTCTGAAAGATGATTTCTGAACAAAAGGAATGTGCTTTACTAAAGCTATATTGTACATGTGATAAAGGATGTGTAAATAATTGCACTCCATATTGGTTGTTATTATGTGTTACAACCTTCAGGTGAATCATGTTAACAATGTGGCTTATTATAATATGTTTGCAATACAATTGCATGTTTAAGACAAAGTTGGTTTTCTATGGCTCTCATGCCTGTCCATGGGCTTTCATGCTGGAAAATACAGCTGCATTTTTTTGATGACCTTTATAAAATATAGGAAACCTCGAAAATATGGGCAATGGTGTAAAATAGATGTTCAAATCAGATTGGCAGGGTAAGGCTCATACCCTGCTTAAGATACATGCCAGGTGAAAGAAATGAGGCATTTCTATCATCCATTGACACATATAAGCAATGTGATTTAAAATCATGTGCCCATCTTACTTGCCATTGTTGACAGCACTCATCTTGACACCTGTGATTATGAGTGAGACTTATCTACCTATGCAGAACCTCTATGTTTTCGCACGGCAGTATCCAGTAGTTATCTTATGCTACATGACATCTGTACTTCATCATCTATCTACATATCCTTTAGCTTGTTATGCATGTACAGGAATGCTATCATCAAAGACATTGACAGGGACGTTTTATGGGTAAGATGCTTGCAATGCATGAGCAACCTCTACATCATGATACATGTTCCAATACTGCAACTCAATAAGCTTGAATGGCTGGAACATAATGTCTTCCAAAAGGAGGTAAGCAGTTAACTATGATACACGATATTTCTAGAGATCTTGAGCCTGTGCGTGCCAGATAAATTGCTAAATTTTTGAAAACTATCTATGCATGCAAATTATGAGTGTGGGTTGTAATTTTGATTTGATGCACCTAACTTAAAGAATCAAGTTCATACCACACCTTTCAGCTAGAGACACCAGTTGTCTATGAGATGGAATGCTGATTTTTTGTTTGAACGCCAGGTTGCATGGAAACCATGGTGGAGCTATGAGATGAGTATGGTTATTAGGGAATCATCAAGATTCTAACTGTTATGACAACAATAAACAATTTTACAGTAAGATCAAGGTGGTAATTCAGTATTCATGTATTAGGCATTCAGTTTAGTGCAACTATTTTCAGAACCTTACCTGTATACCTTCCAGTTAGTGACCCGATAAGCTGTCTATGAGATGGGAGTGGTGGGCTATTACATGTCGATGAGGATGTCTCTGCCACTGATAAACAATTTCGGAGAGAGACCAATGTGGTAACACATCCAGGTCATAAGTGTACAACAGCTGTTTTGCAGAACTACCTGCATAATTTCCACCCAGTGATATAATGAGCTGTCCATGAGATGGGAGTGCAGGGTTATGATATGCCTTGGGGTTGTGCAGGAAGCGTGATTGAATTGTGAGATGAATCTCACTATAGAGAAATGAGCAGGGTGTCAACTTTTGTCATCAAAAAGCAATTTCATGGAGTGAGATGGTGGCAATGCATCATGTATGTTCACATCTTTCTTTAGACATAGTGGTGTGAACGTAATCACTATGTTCCAGTAGCTCACATTTGTAATGTCTTGCTCTTTCTTTCATTACAAATCGGAATATTGATGTTAGGAATCAGTTATGAACAAAATTGGTCATAGCTACGAACCTTTGGATGTCATGAAGCCAAACCAATGCCGCCTTGCATGATGTCTTTACCAATTCGCAATCATTAGAGAGCATCGGCTTGGAAGATGGCTTGGATTAGAAGCTTAATTTTAAGATCAGTAAAAAATGACTGACCTATGTGGGGAACCGGCGGTGTAGTGATAAGCACTTTGGACCTTGGATTGTAATCAATAGATCCAATCAATAGATTATAGAAAGGATTATAGGACACCTACAGAGAGATAAAATTGAGGCTTCCAAGATCTCATGGTATGCAAATCGAGTAGATCCAAGTAAAGACTCTATATATATATATATATATATATATATATATATATATATATATATATATATATATATATATATATATATATATATATATATATATATATATATATATATATATATATATATATATATATAGATATATATATATATATATCTATATATATATAGAAGCATCTAAAATAAGAAGTGATCAGGATGAATGCTATTAGCTTAGTCTAAGCAGGGCAATTTTGCTGCTAAGCCATTCAAGCCACCTAGAAGATAAACATCAAATTTTGATAGCATAGTAAAATGACAAATATCGCATGTATGGTATCATTACATGGAGCTCTTAGATTGAGTGAACAAATTAAGCACAAGACCAAGGTAGGTCTTAAGACAAGGGCAAGCACTGCTAAGCTCATAAGAATGAGGTAATTACATAGATCAAAGAGTTGTGAGGTGTCTATTCAGAACTTCATGAAGGACTCTAGAATAGAGGATAATAGTTCATTCTCTAAAATTCCATGATCTAGAACAATGAAAGTAACGTTGTGATTAGAAGGAGAAAGGTTAAGATTTAGAAAGAGAAAGTGCTTAAGTAGCATAACTAGAATAGAATTGAGAAATTGAAAATCTCAAATAAATTTAGTAAAAAGAACGCCCTTTCCAACACAAAAAGACTAGTTGAGGTAAGGATTACTAAAGCCAAAATCTTGTGTGTTAGAAAGGTAGAGGTGGGAGGTCTCAAGGTACTTTGAGACCTTAGATGGGGACTCTAAGAACACCAATGGGTTTAGGTTAAATAAAGATCAAGTATCTAGTTTATGGTTAGTTACTTTAGTCTATGGTTACATGACATTTGTTGGGTGAATTTAAGAATCAACTTGAGCTCATCTTATCATAGAGCTCTTGGTATGATAGTTGTCAAGTAGTAGCTGTGCATTATTATGTGTATAGAACTAACCATATTATTATGCAAGGAGTAGAGAGTACAAATTTGTGGGTTAATTGGCACATCAAGCTTGATTAGAATGCCATATTAAAGAGAAATTAAGAACTAGTATTGGGTAGTCATGTAAGAACTTCTAAAGTTGGAAGCTGAGACATAGACTTTAGATTCACTAGCTATATAGAGGGAATCATGTTTCGATTCTATAATGCTTTAGCACAGGTGGACGAGATCAAACAAAAAGGGTACATATACGAAGTGTACAAGTAATTATGATATATCTAAAAGTTTGGAGCCACCAATAATGAATCTATTGAAAGTGATAAAAGATGATTTTATCTCTCTAATGTAAACAAGTCAAGTCCATATTCCAATATTGATTGGAATAGATAAATGGAAAGGTTTGCAATCTAGATAGTTAAGGGTATAAGATCATTAACCATGATGTTTCATATAGAGAACATTTTGGTATTGAAAAGGACACATGTTGGATTGATTCACAAGTATAATTCCTTATGTGCCAATGTTCATGTTTGTTGTTACCCTTTGGAGTTGTCCTCTCCAATCATTATAGCACAAAAGATCAACTACACATCTTTAAATTGTCAATCCGGGAAGTATGCAAAGACCTCAACCCCTTCTAGTTAATGGAATCCAAGAATAAGAGTTGAGATGATTGTTTTTTTGAGAGATTTATGAAGGAAGGAAATATCTAGGGTTTTGATTATCTTGAGTTCTACAACAGCATTTTCAATGATCTTTGTGCCTAAAGTGTGCCATTTTCACAGTAGAATATAAATATGAAGTCAAATTTAAAAAACAGTACGTATATCACACAGATGAGATAATCGCGATTCTGTAAAAGCTGAGAATTTTCAATTCCAGCTTTGTTCTTCTGCACTTTCTTACTCAATACACTGAGAATCATCCATCTTCATTCACCTCACTCAGAAATACACAAGGAAAGTTCACAAATTCCATGGATTACACAATGATAAGACTCAACAAATCAAGAGAAAGATCATGAAAGGAGAAAACACGATTTTCTAGAGGAAAGCTCTCACATTACTTGGATAGCATCAAAATAATACAAGCAACCTCTTCAAAATAGAAGAAATTATGTTTTATACTTTTTCAAGTGTCCCTTTTCACACTTGAATTTTGGTTCTTTTCACCTTCTATTCTAAAAATATGCTATCTAAGAGCTTCCAAAAATTCTAGGAAAAATACATATGATCCTATTTTACATGAGGAAGACTCTTCCTCAATTTTTACATCATTTGTATAAATATTTCTACAAATTTTTGACATTTTACAAATAGTTTTCCTTAAAAAAAAAAGCCTCCTTTAACATTCTTCCCCTTCTAGACTTTTTGGCTCCTGACAAAAGATACTCTTATAGACAAGTAATGAGAGCTTCCTTCATTTCTTTTTTCGTTGATAAACCTTTCTGTAATATTCAAATTGTTCACCATTTCAAACAAAGCTTTCCTCCATTGTACTGTTGCCTCTGGTCTGTCTATAACATCCTTCTTCAAGTATTCTGTATAAGAAGCTTCATATGCAGTGAGTCTTGATTTAGTGACTACGGATAAATTCCCAAAAATTTTTAACTCTCTTTCAAAAAACCCATAGTCAAAAGCATCTTCAAAGATTTGAAGATAATGGCTTTCTAAAAATACTATTCTGTTGTAATATGCCATTAAACAAATTCTATCTAGTGTTTCACTTAAATCAAAGAGTAAAGCATCTATAGGTGAGTTGAATCCAATGTAGTTGAGAGTCCTTACTTCTGTATCTTTGAAGGTTTTCTATGCATGCCACCACGAGTTGCATCACTCTTACTAATAAAATGCAAGCTGGATCATTTACATCCTTGTATGTGGATATAACAGATTTTGCTGTATCAATCATGTACTTCTTAGTTGGCCAAGTTCTTGCTTTTGGTCTTGCTATTTTTGGAAAATTCAGTCATTTTGCTGGAAGTTGTCTTGCATTTCTTCTTTCCCAAAATATTGACCATTCTCTTCTTCTGGCTACTGGACAATAGACTAGATTTATCTTTAACTGCAAAGGTGCCTCTTTCCAGATCTTCCTACATTCCTTGTTGGCATCCAACCATCTGTTCCTCCATTTAGGGTTAGCTTTTTCAAACAACTCCTTAGTGACATTAATATCTTCTTCATATTCCAAATATCTGTTCGATGGTAGTCCTACCCTTGCAATCTAATAATTTTTAATACTTTCCATAATCATACAGAATGGTATTCCTAAACCATCAGTTGCCCAATGATGTTGATCTAGATTTACTCCTTTATTGAGAGCAAAGTTTACAATCTGCTCTTCATATTCATTATGCATTTTCCTTATGAACTCCATGCTTGATTCCCTGTTTGTTAAAAGCCTTTGACAAAATTCATCTGAATATTCTTCAACAACTTTGTCTTCTTGTTCACCAAAATTTTGAAATCTGTTTTCTTCTCCTCCATGTTCCTCTGCTTGTGTGGTCATCACCTGTTCTTCAACTTGTTTTTGTGAGCATTCCAAATTTTTCTGTAACTTTTCCACCATCAACATTAATCCTTGATTTTGAGATATCAACATCTCTCTTTCTGATTTCCATTCACTCCTTTCTTTGGTTATTTCCAAATGTAAATTATTGTATCCTCTCATAGTACTGGCAGTATGCACACTAGCTTGTTTCTCCATTTCCTTGAATTCTTTCAATTCTGCTTGTAACCTTAGAATTTCCTTATTCAATTCCTCCCTCTCATCTTGGGTTATTTGTACAATCTAACTCTCTTCTTTCATTTGACCTTCCTCTATCAACAATCTGTTGATGTCTTCATTAGCTTTGACCATTATCTGATATGAACTCTGGAGAGTTCTAAATCTTCCTTCTACTTTCTTCAATTCCATTTCCATTTTATTAATATGCTCCAACTGCTTGGTACATTTGCTTTCAAGAAATTGAATTTTGTTCTGGCTTTGAACCTCTTGTTCGTCTAATGAAGTTATTCTTTTGGACAAAATTTCATTCTTTTCATGGATGACCCTGATCTGATCTTCCAACTGCTCCTTTTCTTTCTTTTGCTCTTTGATGATTGTGCTACCTTTCACAAAATTTGACTCAACCACCATCCCTGATATAATCATATTTCTGCTGGAGGGTCTGAATTGTTCTATGTTACTCATGATGATCTTACATGCAGATCTGATATCCTTCGGTATCATTTCAAGGCCAGTTTCCAACTAAATTTGCTTTACTTCTATCTGCTTTTCCTCTTTATATTCATTTTTTTCTCCATCCTCTTCCTCATATTTTGTAACTTGATTCTCTTGCTCTTCATAGTCTTTTTCTTCTTCCAAACTTTTGCCTCTTCTCCATCAATTTCCTTTTGTGACTCTTGAATAACTTGTATTTCCTCTTTGTTTTCCTGTATTAAGACTGAATCTTTTTCCACTGAATTCCTTTTTTGATCATTCACTTGCTGCTCTTTTTGTTCCTCCTCCTGTTCATCTATGTCCATAGGATCTGTCTCTTCTCTTCCCTGATCCCCTATATGTGTGAAATCTTCATTATGTCCTAGATCAAAAAGTTCCTCCTCTATACTCTGATTTATTTGTGTTTCTGTTTTTCCTTTTGTTTATTCCTTAGAATCTGTTCTTTTTTATCTTTCTGATATTGCAACCTTTCCTTCCTTTTTGCTTCCATCCTCTTGACTCTGCAACTGGCTATATAATTGTGTTTTGCTTTCCAATCCTTGTTTTTCCTCATATAGTTGGTAATGAGGTTGTTGTGAGGGTTTTGTCCATATAGCTGGAAATCCTATGTCCATCAGTCCACTGCTGAGTTCTTTCCTTGCTTCAACCCCTTCTTCCATCATTACTTCTTTACATTTTAATTTCCTTTTTTCCTCCCTATGACTAAGTTGTTCTGTTGATTCTTCACAGACCTGTATCCCTTTTGACTTTTTGCTCAATTCCTCTGGTGTTTCATTTTTTACAGAGACTTGTACTGTTTTCACTGGTTTGCTAAGTACTGAGAGATTTAAACTTTTTAGAAGGAAATTCTCAATATCACTTTCTGAATTTGAAGAGAATTGTGAAGAAGCAGCTATTCCTTGTTTGTCCATTTTGTGGTCTTCCATTTCAATTGATTTTTTCTGATTCCTTTCTTCTGATGATAATTTTACTGACTCTTCAACCTGTACATGTTCAACTGCTTTACCTTTATCCTTTTTGGTTGAATTAATTTTTTGGACAGGCTTTTTTTGGACTTTCTTTTTCATCACCACTGTAGTTCTAGTCTCTGGAGGACCTTGTAATTCCTTAAAATAAGCCAATAATTCCACTTCTTTCTTAACAAACACTTCTTCAGTTTCTACAGCCATCATTTGATCATGTAATTCTTCATAATGTTCCACCTCTTCTTGTATCCAATCTGTTGCTTTACATGAATAATTTTCCAACATTTTTTGATACTGAGCTTCATAGATTTCCCTCTTATTATTACCTTGAGTCAAATATGAATAAACTTGTTCCTTGCTTGTTTGAGGTGGATGGGGTTCCTTTGAGGCATGAACTTCTTTCTGAGCTGCTTCACATTCCTCTTTTGTCACTTCTTCCTGTTCCAAGACCACATTCCTTGGATCTAGTCTTCTCTTCTTTACTGGAATTACCTCATCTGATACCCCTTTCCTTTTTCTTCCTGATCCCCTCATGCTTGTCTGGACTTCTACTTCTCTTATAGACATCATCTTTGAAGGACTTTTAACTCCTGCCATCAAACTCCTGAAATATTGAGCTTCTGGAGCCAACTTTAACTGATCCTCCGTACCTAAAACATGGTATACAATTCTTGTTAAAAATTGTGCTCTATTCATAATTTTTTTCTGCTCCCAATGCTTTGTTGCTTCCTTCAATTGGTCATGAATGTAGGGAGTTACATCCATTACTCCAAATGGTTTAGTCTTGTCCTTATTATTGAACATAACCAATGTCACTAGCTTATGCGACATTGTATATCTTGACAACTTTGGGAAACACAGATACTGAAGAAACATTCTAGTGGCAAATTCTTCATTTTCTTTTCCTTCGAAGTCCACAAACTTTGAATATCCAACATATGAGGATGCATTCTTCTTGACAAAACTGCCATCCAATTTGGTTCCCATGGGATAGAATTGAAGAGCTGCCCTGATGTGTTCTGCTTTTATGGTGATCTGTACCTCTTTGTTCTCTTTGTCCTTAACTGAACATCTGAAATATGCATCATTGCCTTTGCCAACTTCTAACAGACTAGACATGACTTGTGCTACTCTCTCAAAATATATAAAGAAGAGAGGTTCATCCAATAGTCTATGTAACCCCACTGCCTTCCATCTTTTATAATTAGCTGCCACTTTTTGAAATTTCTAGAATTCCTGACATAGCATGGTATATTTATGACCTCCAATTCCCACTGTAAAGATATGCTGACCAATGATATTGATGGTTTCCCTCAGTTCTTTGGCTATCTTCTCAGCTTCTTGGATATCCTGTTCTTCATCAGATTCTAGTTCTACATCTTCCGTTACTGCTTCACTGTCCAAAAACTAGTGTCCTCTTGACAATGTTACATAGTCTGCTTTGAAGTCATGAATAGGTAATTCTTTTGCATTCACCATTCTGAAAGACATATAACACATCACACCAAAAACTCCCACCACATAAGTCACAGAAAAAATATAAAAGAGAACACCTTTGTCTTGAGATCAAATGATATTCAAGAAAAAATAAAAGATAAACAATGAATTTCTTATTTGTATCACAGGTACAACACAATTGAAGTGATCATCACATGTGTTAGCAAGATATCTAGTGCTCTCCCTTTTTAAATAAGAAAATAATGAATGAAATTTAAAAGAATCTAGGCAGATACTAAAAAAATATCCCAAAAGAAGAAATAATTACACAATGACTGCTTAGTCCTGCTGAATTATAACCTATATCTTGCTGGTGCTTTATAACTTATGAAAGAAAAATTTTTAATGATTTTCTCAAATTTTTAATAATTTTCTCTTTCATCTCTCTCTTCCCCTCCTATTCTTTTTCCTAGAAAAAAGAATGAGGTAAAGTACATGGAAATAATTTCAAGAGTGTCATAAATCCATCTTGATGAAATTCTGAGTCCTTTAGTAGGAATCCAATCATTTGTAGCTTTTCATGCTTCTGCACTATTTTTGTATCTTCATTCTTATTTTTTCTCCATTGAAGCAGGTCTGATTTTTTCACCCAAAAATACTTGATTCCTATTGACTTTGTTTTTGGAGTAAAACAATCTTCTTTTGATAAACTGTGCTTGGAAGTTTTTGGTTTCCACATCCATTTATTTTTGATGATTTTTTTTGATGAGCAGTGCTTGGATGTCCTTGGTTTCCACATCCTTTCTGTCTTGATGCCTAGATGTTTTTTATTATTCCATACTTTCCACCTTTCTACTGTCTTTTGAATAGCTTTGGTTCCTTCAATTTCCTCCTGTTTTTGTTTGAAGTAGATTTGATCATGGAGAAGTTTTGTTTGTGATTCCTTTGTAGCTTCTAGTGGAAAAGTAAACCCTTCCAAATCTCAGTCATAGATATCCTGCAGATTTTCCTGTTCTTCATAACTCAATAAAAACATTAAAAACCTTTTGTCATTTATTGTCAATTTAAGCTTCATATTTTCAAAATCCAAAATTACTTTACCTTGTCTTAACCATGGTTGTCCTAAAATCAATTTCTCAGTCATCATATGACCAGGCCATTCTTCACAATCTATTTTCATATATTCTTCATTCAACTTAACTTCAATAGATGGTGAAGACAAGCTTTGTATTATGTGACCCTCCAGTGTTATGATAAATGTTTTACTCTTAGTCCTTTTAAAGTTGAACTTATCCAACAAAACTGAACTGATCAAATTAATTTGTGCACCTGAATCTATCAAAACCTTGAATTGCTCATTATGAAGATTCATTGTTATAACAGGCAAATGCTCTCTCACCCTTGAAGGTGTTTCACATAAGAAGACTTCTCTAAGCTCCTTAGCCTTTCTTATTCTTTCCTTTGCCTCCTGTTGGGCTTCATACCTGATTTTTTCCTCTTCTTTTTTCTTGTTTTGAGCTTGATGTATTCTTCTCCATTCAAGAACATTTAATGGAAGATCATACCTTTTTACCCTACATCCACTTATGAAATTTGACATGATTTCTCCATCTATATTAGCTAATTGGATAGCTCCACTGTTACTGATTTGGTTGATAATATAAGGTCCATGCCCCTTCTTCTGAATTTTTTTCTGATGTTCCTTCACTGTATATGCCAAAACTAAATCCCCTACTTGCAAGTCTTTTTCTTTAATATGAACATCATGATAAGCTTTTTGCCTTCTTTTATCTGCATATATGCTCATAATTGCTTGAAAACTAGAAGCTCCAAGTTTTTCCAATTCCACCACTCTCTCAGATAACTCATGTCCAGTCCACTTGTATTGATTTCCCACCTTTAATGTTGGCATGATAAATTCCAAAGGTAAAACTGCATTTTGTCCATATACCAAAGTAAATGGTGTTGTTCCAATAGCACTTTTGTATGCCACTCTATAAGCCCATAGGACATGATTAAGTTGCAAATCCCAATCATTCCTATTTGTATTTACCAATTTTGACAAAACAGTGCAAAGTACCTTATTAGTACTTTCTGCTAATCCATTGGCTTGTGGATGATAAGGAGCTGACTTTCTATGACTAATCATGAAATACTCAGTTATGTTTTCTATTACTTGGTTTAAAAAATGAGTCCCCCTATCACTTACCAATTCAATTGGTAATCCAAATCTAGTGATAATATTTTCATAAAGAAATCGTGCAGTGGTTTGAGCATCATTCCTTTTTGTAGCCCTAGTCTCTGCCCATTTGGTCAGGTAATCTGAGGCTACAAGTATGTATTCAACATGAGCCTATTTTGTAGGAGGATGGATAGGTCCAATGAAATCCAACCGCCATTTGCTAAATGCTCTTGCTGAAATGAGTGGTACTAAGGGCATATCATCTCTTTTACTTGGTTGATTTAATCTTTGACAAATGTTGTATCTTTTTACATATGTTCTTGCATCAGGAAGGAGAGTTGGCCGCCAAAAACCGGAATATAAAATGAGTTTAGCCATCCTTTCACTTGAAAAATGTCCTCCTGCCACTCCAGTATGTGCCATCTCTAACATTTCTATATACTTATCTTCAGCAACACATATTCTTAGATATCCATCCATTCCTTTCTTGTATAATTGGTCTCCTATCAATTGATATTCTTTAGAAATTGCCTGTAAATTTCTAAAGTATGTACTAAATTTTACTGGTTCTGATGATTTATTACCTCTTAACTCCTCAACTATGTTCGCACTCCAATCTGGATTTTTCTGGAACCAATACAAAAATATAACTTCTGAATTTTGCAAAGATTGACATTTAGAGCAATTGGAAACATATTTTTTGACATCTTGAATCTTTGTAGGCCAATGTACATCCATTCTATTGAGATTGTTTAAGGTGACTATCATGGAAGCATGAGTACAAGGATTCCAACAATGAGCTCTTCTTAGATATTCCTGCTTCTCATCTTCTGGAGTATAATATTCCATTATTCCAATATGATTTATATGATACAAATGCCCAACTAGTAATACAAAGTTCCTACTTTGTAGTACCAAATGTGTGTTGTTTCTATGTGTTCTACAAGGTACCATGGTTAGCACAAGCACCAAATTTATTGCCCAATCAGGAATACTTTCTATTTTGAATAGATATGCATCTGGTAATTCATCATCTAAAGGTGAGTTTGGCTCTTTGGTTTGTATCCTAGACAAATGATCTGCTCTTAAATGAGTTTTCCCCTGTCTAACCACTACCTCAAATTCAAATTCCATTAGTAGGAGGAACCATCTGACTATCCTCCCTGTGTGGCATGGTTTGTTTACCAAGTAGAGTAAGGTTTGGTGATCCACAAAGAATTTAAACTTGTTGGCTAAAAGATAATGTCTATACTTTTTTACAGCAAATATAATTCCCAATCCTTCCCTTTCAGTGGTTGTATAGTTTTTTTCAGTTAAATTCAATTTCCTACTAGCATAAGCAATTGGAAAGTCTAATTTGCTCCCTTCTATTGGTTGTGCTAACACACATCCCAAAGCATAATTTGAAGCATCAACATGAACATGAAAAATTTGATCCCACTGTGGAGTTTTTAGAATTGGTGATGTTACCAAACAAGTTTTTAAAGTCTCAAAGGCTTGGTCACATTCTGTGGTCCATTCAAATTTTGTAATCAATGCATATAAAGGTTTTGCAATGTTTGCAAACTTGTGTACAAATTTTCTATAATACCCACAATGTCCCATGAAAGTTTGAAGTTCTTTTATATTTATCGGTTTTGGAAGATCCACTATGGCCTTAATTTTTCTCTCATCAGTTGAAATTCCATTTTTGGAAACTATGTGACCCAACATTCTCCCTTTCCTCACAAAGAACACACATTTCTCCAGATTAAACATACTCTGTATGTTCTACATTTTTTGAATATATTTTCCAGATCTTTCAAATGATCTTGTCTTTTTAATGAAAAAGTGCAAAGATCATCAACATAAATTTCCATTATATTTCTAAGGAATTCTTTGAATATGTGACACATCAATCTTTGAAAGGTTGCTAGGGCATTAGTTAAACCAAAAGGCATAACCCTAAATGCATAGATTCCCCATTCTGTGGAAAAAGCAGTTTTATGTTGGTCTTCCAAAGCTATTGGCACCTGATTATATCCTAAAAAACCATCCAAAAAACTATAGACCTCTTTAATTGCAACTCTTTCCAAAAGATGGTCTGTTATTGGTAATGGATAGCTATCTCTTATAGTTGCAGCATTAATACATACCCTGAGTTTTCCATTCTTCTTAGGTACCACAACTATAGGAGATATCCACTCAGTGTACTCAATCTCATAGATGAAATTGGCAGCCAGTAGTTTGTCAATTTCTTCCTTTATTTTAACAGAGTATTTGTCATTAAATGTATAGTGTCTTTGTTTGCTAGGTTTTGCATCAGGAGTAATAGGAATCTTATGTTCGCAAATTTTAGGATCAATTCCCTTCAAATCCTTATAACTATAAGCAAACACATCCCTATAAGTTTTAGCCAATTTCCTCAATGCTTCCTCTTCTTGATTTGACATGTCATCAGCTATGACAATATGTCTATCTTCCTCCTCTTCTTGAGTGATCACCACCTTCTTAGTTTGTTCCTCATTGTCATATACCTCCCCCTTTTTCTTTTCTCTCTTTGGTTTCATTTTTAGAAGTGATCTGTCTTCTACTTCATAGGTCTTGAAGTTTGAAGGTACATCAAATTGTTGATCTTCTTTCTTTATTTTTTTCATTTTTGTCAACTTCTTGTTCTTTTTCTATTTCTTTGTGTTTACTTTTTCTATATGTTCCTGAGATTTTGTCTTTTATAGCATCTGTAGCTTCCACTTCTTCCAGGAATTGTGTTTTTCCAGTTTTTAAAATTATTCTTTCCTCCTGATCTTCCTCTGTTTTTGACACCTTTATCATTTGTATTCCTATATGAAAAATATCATATCCTTCTTCATTTTGGAATTTTACTCCCACATATTCATCATTGGCCAAATCCATTGTGGTCAAAAATCTGATTCCAACCATAAGGCTCAAACTCTTCATCTTTAAATTTCTCTAGTATGTAACTTTCATCTTGTGACTTCCTTTCATCTAGACAATCTTCTTTCTTTAACATTCTTTTTTTATATAGGTGATTCCTGATCACATTACATTTCCAAATTGATGATTCTGTGTCATTCTAATCTTCACTCCCAGATTCTTCACTTAATTCCTGATTTTGATGTACTTTGAACCATTCCTTAGGGGACATGTCACAATATTGCCCATTTCTTAAATTTACTCTAGTTACCCTTCCTTTGCTTTGAAGGTATAGGCAATCTTTTCCCCAATCTTGCACAATTTGCATTTGTCTCATAAATGGTCTTCCTAGGATGATTTCATATGAGGTAGATTGTGGAAATTCGACTATGGCAAAAGTGTGCTCTATCTCTATTCCACATATTTCCACAATCACCTTTTCCCATATTCCTAGGGGTTTTTCTATGTGTCCGTCTGCAAGTTGTAATCTCATTTTCGTGGGTATTAGCTCATTCTACCCCATTTCTCCCAAGTTTGTTTATTCATGATTGCCACTCCAGATTCACTATCTAATATGGCCTTAGCATGATTATCACCAGATTGTATTTTCAAAGTTGAGTTCCCTTCTTCTCCTTCACAGTATCCTCCTATTTTGTCAATAGGCATGTACCACAATTCTTCCAATTCCTGTTGCTGTGGATCTAGACTCTTTGGCTTTGTTTCCCCAGTTTTCACATTATGTTGTAAATGAGGATTTTATTTTACCAATTCTTCCATTGTGGTTTGATATAGAATTGTACAGTGTTTGTCTAGATTGATTTGGAAGGTTATTTGTGAATTAACTTCCTGATGAAGATGTTTCCTGGCTTCTGTTGCATTTGACCCTTCAATTATTGTTTGATGATTGTCTAATTTCCCAATCTTAAGTTGTGCTTCTTGTATGATTTGTTTACATCTTTGCATTCTTTCATCCTCTAAATCTGGCATAGGATATGCCATCACATGATCTGTAGGGTTTGGTCCATCTTGAATTCTTCCTTTGTATGCTTTTATCAGAGTCTCCAGACTTTGTGAATTTTTTTCCTCCTCCTAACTTTGTGTAATTTGTGGTTGGCTATTACTTGAGTTCCCAATAGTTTCCTCTTCTAAGTTTTTAACTATCCTCATCTTTTTTTCCCATCTCCCCTTCTGTCTGTTTTTCTTTTCTTTTGGAAATGGATTTTTCTTATGGTCGTGTGTGTGTCTCATTTTTTATTTCTTGTTGTTTAGATTGAGCTCTTGTTATGGCATGTACAATTACTTGATCATGATCACTCACTTCTTCTTGCTCCATTATGTTAACTATTTTTAATGGTATGTTACTAGATGTGTTTTGTTGTTTTTGAGGGTTTCTTGGGCAATCCCTTATTAAATGTTCCCTGCCACAATCCTTACAATAGGCTCCTTCTATTCTTAGTGTTGGCGGTTGTGGACAGTCTCTAATGAAATGTTCCCCCCCGCATCTATAACAGGTTATCTTCTGGCCTCCTTTGAATTGGGGTTTCTGATTGGACATGTAATATTAGTTATGTACATGAATGTGGTTGTGTCCATTTCTATTCTCCCATTTCCCAGGTCCAAGGCTTGCAGTTCTGGTTCTCTCTGTTCATATCCTTCCCAATCTTCCTGATATCCTTCATTCAAATGGTAATCCTCTCTGTAAGATGATCTGAGTCTCATGCTTCTTCTTCAACTGGTGTGTATTTTACTGGTACTACATTTGGTGGTAATGGTGGTTGTTGTCCAAGTACAGGTCTTGGTTGCTCAGCAAATCCAGATTCTCTTTGTAAGTTATGTTGGTTCATAAATTCCCTTTCTTTGATGGGTTGTTTATTGTAAAAACACTCCTCTCTAGTATGGTTTGTCCATTTTCTTTCTAAAGTACAATATTTGAGTGTTGTCTATCTTGCAAATGTTGTGGTTTATGATAAGGACATTGTTGAACCAAATGACTCTCCCCACAATTATAGCACTTCTTATTGATTGATATTCTGGTGTTCATTAAATTTGTCTTGGTTTTAACTTCTAGGGCTTTAGCAATGGCTTGTGCTGATTCCTCTGCTGGTGGAATTTTATCTTCATTTATTCTTGGTTGATCGAATGCTAATAAATCTTGTCCTCTGTTATCCTCTAAGTCTATTGCCTCTTTCACACAAGCTCCTAGATCAGGACATCCCCTATAATATACCAAGGTTCTTAATTGTGCACTTCTCAGTCCTTCTATGAACAAAGACACTTGTTTTTCCACCTCTTCTCTTGGACATCTATCAATGTATTGCTTGAACCTCCTATCAGCCTCTCTCACATTTTCATTTTTTTGTTGTTTAAAACTATGTATCAAGGTAGCTGTACTATGTTTAATTCCAGTTTTGGAGAATTCCCCTATAAAGGCTTCAAGGAAGGATTCAATATCTGGATACATTTCCTTTCTCAATGGAATGAACCAAGATAATGCAGGTCCAATTAGGGTTAGACCAAATGCTTCAAATTGTACTTTGTAATCCTCTACTTCTACTACCCTAATTAATTGTCTAAATTCTGCAGCATGAACATGAGGATCAGAATACCCTTCATATTGATTCTTCATGCATTTTGCTACTTGATAGGGCCTAAGCATTCTTCCATGGTTTTGCCACTGATGTCTTCTTCTAATGGGAAAATCATTCATTCTTCAGCTTCTCTTTCAAAAGGATTTGGAGAAGTGTGTAGTCTCCTTCCTTGTTGTTGTTCAGTAGAAGTGTAATTTTCATTTTGTCTTGGCAAGTCTGGTTGCCCTAGGTTTTGTTCCCAAGGTCTCTTGTCTGCACATTGCCCTTAGTCATTAGAGTTTTCTGGATCTTGTGAAAATATGTACACACATCCCTGTCTATCCTCATATCTACCATCCTTGAATTATGCCACTAGCATTATATTTAATGGAATTTCTAAGTTTCTCATCCTAATGAGAAACTTATGCATACCATCTTGATACACATAGGCTCCAAACCTATTTGTATACATGTACTTGAGGATATTTCTATAATCACTATTTTTAGATGCTTCATTTGTTTCATTTAAATTTTCCATATTATTTGTCTGTCCTAAATCCCTTTCTTGTAATTCTCCTACCACTGTCTCTATCTCTTTCCTTTTTAACTCTTGTTTATCAGGTATAAATAGTTTACTACCAGATCTCAAAATCATTCAATTATTTCACGACTCTATGAAGGGAATCGTGTTTTTTCACGATTCTGTGAAGAGAATCGTGTTTTGCCATGATTCTGTGAAGAGAATTGTGTTTTGCCATGATTATGTGAAGAGAATTGTGTTTATCATGATTCTGTGAAGATAATCATGTTTTTCACAATTCTATGAAGGGAATCGTGTTTGTCACGATTCTATGAAGAGAATCGTGTTTGTCATGATTCTGTGAAGGGAATCGTGTTTGTCACGATTCTGTGAAGAGAATCGTGTTTGTCACGATTCTGTGAAGGGAATCGTGTTTGTCACGATTCTGTGAAGAGAATCGTGTTTGTCACAATTCTGTGAAGAGAATCGTGTTTGTCACGATTCTCTAAAGAGAATCGTGTTTGTCACGATTCTCTGAAGGGAATCGTGTTTTTTCACGATTCTTTGTTCCCAGACAATCGTGATTTCTCACAATCGTTAAAAACATGATTTTTTATGAAAATCGTATTTTGGGAATCGTGATTTTGTGTTTGGTCACAGAATCGCGATTCTGTGCAACTTCTTGTAAATTTTTGATTTTTTGATTTTTTATTTTTTGATTTTTTGATTTTTTGATTTTTTGATTTTTTGATTTTTTGATTTTTTGATTTTTTGATTTTTTGATTTTTTGATTTTTTGATTTTTTGATTTTTTGATTTTTTGATTTTTTGATTTTTTGATTTTTTGATTTTTTGATTTTTTGATTTTTTGATTTTTTGATTTTTTGATTTTTTGATTTTTTGATTTTTTGATTTTTTGATTTTTTGATTTTTTGATTTTTTGATTTTTTGATTTTTTGATTTTTTGATTTTTTGATTTTTGATTTTTTGATTTTTTGATTTTTTGATTTTTGATTTTTTGATTTTTTGATTTTTTGATTTTTTGATTTTTTGATTTTTTGATTTTTTGATTTTTTGATTTTTTGATTTCTTATCCCACAGTTAGAAGCGCCTTTACAAAATAATAACATGCAATGAAGAACTTTCAACAAAATGACAATTTTTCCTACAAAAAGTTCAAAAGTAATGAAAATCACGATTCCGAGTTTTTCAATGATTTTCAGTATTTTCAATCTCTATCCATTATTTCTAGCTTGAAAATATGTAGAAATTTAATGTTAAGAAAAATTACCTTGTAGCTTGATCAAAAACTGTCCAAAAGCTTTGTGATTGCAAGAAGTCATGATTTTGACAGCTCTTCCCACTCACTCTCTCACTGAAATGAATGGTTTTTTTTTGAGATTTTAGGCTATAATAGACTTCAGACAATCGCGATTGTGAGTGATTTTCACAATTTTGAGTTCCCACCTTTATGGTTCCTGTTCTTTTTACAATTTTGTTGTTTTATTTAAAAAATCTTATCCCTTCCAACAAAATTTGCCCGCTTTTCTCTACTGATGAAATCGCGATTTTGTGTCCAATTCTCAAATCTGATCACTTGATGCTCAATTCTTACTAAAATTTTGTAATTTTGATTTCCTTCACTTAATGCAACTTATGAAACCTTTTAAAATTGCTTACCTTAATACCCAATAGTGCAACTAAGTCAATTTCTTTATCTTACTGAAAATCGTGATTCTGAGTTGAGAATCGTGTTTTTTCTGAACTTCCCTACTTTTGCACTTTTTGACTTTTCTTCCCTCCTGGTCTTCTCCAATGTTCTTCACCAACTCCAGATCAATTGCCACCTGCAATTATACACCACCAAACTCATTCAAAGAGATTAAAATTTTGAAAAAATTAACAGTGACTTTTACTGTAAATATTTCTTCTTTTTCTTTCAATTTCTGGATTTTTGTTTTCACTATTCCTCTTCCACCGTTCAACACCAAAACTTTGGTAAATTTTCCTTAGTAAAAAGAAATTTTTTTGAATTTTTATAGATTTTATGATTTTTTTTTAGTACTTTAATCCCTAAATCAAGGAAAACACTTCACTTAGGGTTTTCTTGTTTCAAGATCCATTGATCTTTTGTCTCATGATTGGTTATACTCTTTTATGCTTGCAATCTAATCAGTTTGGAAGTAAAGCTTTTCAAGGAAATATGTGTTAAGAAGTACAAGTATCAATTTATGCAAAGATAAACTCAACACTTTTTTTTCAAGTGACAAATGAATCTTTTATCAAGACTATTATTTTACCTTGGATAAACAAATGGATCAACCAATTCGCACATAGATACTTTACTTGATTTTCCTCATTGCAACCATGTCATCTTTTCCAAGATTTGACAAATTTTGCTTGGTACTTGGTCAAAAAGCAATCTACTTATGCAAAGATAATCACATTTTATCTTTCCTTTAACAATCTTGATTCAATTTTTGTTCACACACCTGCACTTTACTCTTAAAAGGTATGAGCAACTATCAATTTGCAAAAATTTCACAACTTCTTTATCTCAAAAGGTTAATTCATGCTCTCTTTTCCCAAAAGATAGGCAAAGAAACCTACCTTTTCATTTTTTCTTTCTTGATTATAGAGTAGTACCTTTTCAATGTTTTAAAATACCATCAACAATGGAAGATCAGCAAGGTCCAAGACTTCAATGAAGCTTTTGCTTTGTTCCCGGGCAACGGCGCCAAAAAATCTTTGTTGTTACCCTTTGGAGTTGTCCTCTCCAATCATTATAGCACAAAAGATCAACTACACATCTTTAAATTGTCAATCCGGGAAGTATGCAAAGACCACAACCCCTTCTAGTTGATGGAATCCAAGAATAAGAGTTGGGATGACTGTTTTTCTGAGAGATTTATGAAGAAGGAAGGAAATATCTAGGGTTTTGATTACCTTGAGTTCTACAACAGCCTTTTCAATGATCTTTGTGCCTAAAGTGTGCCATTTTCACAGTAGAATACAAATATGAAGTCAAATTTCAAAAACAGTACCTGTATCACACAGATAAGACAATCGCGATTCTGTAAAAATTGAGAATATACAATTCCAGCTTTGTTCTTCTGCACTTTCTTACTCAATACACTGAGAATCATCCATCTTCATTCACCTCACTCAGAAATACACAAGGAAAGTTCACAAATTCCATGGATTACACAATGATAAGACTCAACAAATCAAGAGAAAGATCATGAAAGGAGAAAACACGATTTTCTGCAGGAAAGCTCTCACATTACTTGGATAGCATCAAAATAATACAAGCAACCTCTTCAAAATAGAAGAAATTATCTTTTATACTTTTTCAAGTGTCCCTTTTCACACTTGAATTTTGGTCCTTTTCACCTTCTATTCTAAAAATATGCTATCTAAGAGCTTCCAAAAATTCTAGGAAAAATACATATGATCCTATTTTACATGAGGAAGACTCTTCCTCAATTTTTACATCATTTGTATAAATATTTCTACAAATTTTTGACATTTTAAAAATAGCTTTCCTTCAAAAAACTGCTTCCTCTAACAGTTCATAAGTGCAAAGGATTAGGACCTAAGGTCCAATTTATCCTTAGAAGGGACACTATTTGTCTACAATATTCACAAGAATCAAGAATGGATTGAGAAAGATGAAATAATTTGAATCCATCTATAAGATAGTGGAAGTTCCACAATTGTCTAGATAATATATCTCTAGAGTGTATACATTGGTGGCATTGATATTAAAAAAAAGGATGTCACGAGATATAGGACTTATATAGAATATAATGGAACGTTTGCAAGACGATAAGAGGTTCACACAGGTTATCTTCAAATTACACGAGTTACTTGAAATTACATTTATATAGAGGATTACATCCAATTCTTACATCTACAAATTTATTACTCAAATAGAGCAGTAATTAATTATCTTTAAGTAGAATGTCAAACCAAGAAAACCATATCTTAGAGAATATGTTAAGGACACATGTTAGAGGAGAAGATAGAATGGGATAGGTGTAGCTATAGTGCATGCAAATATAGTTAGTTCGCTTCCTTTTGAGATGAATTATAGCATACATCCCATAATTGCTAATTGCATGTATGCCACAAAACTATCCTAGAATGATTTGAGGATCATAGATATATGTGTAACACAATGAACTATTTATAGATGAAGACATGGATGTAAGAAGTCTTTAACAAGAATCAATTTTTTTAATCTCACTAAAAAGTCTAATTACACATGGTGAGGTAACTCCTCCCATCAAAGGTGAAAGAGAATTTTAGATTTACTTTGGAAGGAAATTGATTCTCTAGATGAAGAAATTGAAACATCTTTATCAAGAAGAAGACAATCTTAAAGGCAAGTAGCACAAGGATTCAATCAAGGTATCCAATAAGAGAAAGAAGGTAACCATAAGCTTTATTTCAGATTAGCTTGTTATTTCCACCCTAGGGAGTAGAATCAACCCAACAATGAACAATCATCATAAACCAAAACACATCTAAGCACCTATTAGAGGAGCACCTATTATATGGTGAGTGATTTAGAAAGCAATATAGAGACCATGGCTTCATCGAGCTCTAACAATTTACAAACCATGATCTACACATGCAGGTGGATTGAATGTCAAAGCCTAAAGGTGAATACCAAATTTAGATAATCTTCACTCATACCAATGCATTAGGAGCCACCATCCATCAAAATGTTGTTGTAAGTCTATTGTGGGTTTAGGCGAACTCAAGGGTCTAACTCTCTCGAATACTATGTAGTATGATTGGAAGGAGAGCTTCTAGTGAAGTGGTGCAATGGTGATGCACCATGATACATAGAAAACCAAGCACGGTACTTTGTACAAACTTGTAGTATGTGAAAACTACATAGTACACAGAGAACCCAAACTCAAATATTTAGGTCTTATAAATGTGGTCAAACTTCGATTTTGTGGTTGACCAAGCCACTATATGTTTTATTAAAGAACATATACAAAAGTCTCAGGTGGCCATTTGGTCTTTCACATGACACTAACAATAACAATCTCCCACTTAACACTAGTATGACTAAAGTGAACTATGGGAGAAAAAAATAAAGAAAGATAAAGGGTACTTGAGTGTAAGCATAAAAACTACACCACCCACATGATGGGCATGTTATAGTGTACAAGGAACTATGCAAAATCATGAATCAAGTAACCCCCATCTAGTGAGAATACTTCTAAAAGCTATCTTGTGGTAAAACTTTAATCAAAGCATCTGCAACATTATCTCAAGTATGAATCTTCTTAAGAATAATGCACTAAATGGCTAAACAATCTCTAATGAAGTGATAGTTAACCTCAATGTGTTTGATTTTTGCATGCTAGACCAGATTCTTAGCCAAAACAATGGCACTCTGCCTATCATTGCGCAAAAAAGGTACATGTCGAGGTAGACCCATATAAAAAACAAGATGAGAAAGTCCTTATGCACCTCATTGCTTGTAATATACTTTGCTTCTGTAGTGGAAACAACTGTACATTCTTGAAGACGAGATCTCTAAGAGATTACATCTCCTGTACAACAAAAAATGTACCTTGATGTAGACTTTCGATTGTCTACAAAACCAACATAATCAAAATCTATGTAATCAATATAATAATGGATTCCTCTTCTCTACTGAAGCATAGAAACTTGTCATTAGTGCCATTCATATATCTCAAAATCATCTTGACCACTTCCCAATGCTTCTTTCTAGGATTAGACATATATATGCTCACAACTCCCATTGCAAATGCAATATCTAGTCTTGTAAGACTATCAACTATAGATTGATAAGGAATTTTGGTCATGAATTCTTTTTCCTCATCTCATTTTGGCCAAGCATTATTGTGAAACTTCACATATGTAGATAAAGGTGTTTTCAATGTCTTTCCACCCTGCGTATTGACCTTGTGGAGTACTTTGGATATGTACTCACTTTGAGACAAATATATGCATTTGTTTCTCTTATCATGAGTAACATATGTGCTAAGAATATTTTTGGCATCCCCCAAATCTTTCATATCAAATGTCTCACACAAATTCTTCTTTGCAATCATAATTCATCAAAGGACTTCCCAACAATCAACATTTGTCAACATAAATTATCAAGCATATCTAGTTGTCATTTGAGCATCTCTTAGAGTAGAGAAAATCATCTTCATTTCTTAGAGGATCACCTTGAGACTTCATAAAAACATCAAACTTTTGGCTCCATTGTCTATTGGATTGTTTAAGTCCATATATGCTCTTCTTCAAGGTACAAACTAGACCCTCTTTGCCAAGAACTACATAACCCTCTAGTTCTATACAAATCTCTCCTATAAGATCCATTTGGACCAGCTCTAAGCCCTCCATTACAACGAACCCAAGCAATGTGCAGTGTAATGATCTTGACTATTAGAGAGAAGCTTTCCTTGAAATCAATACCATGTTTTTGCTTAAAACCCTTTGCAATGAATCATGCTTTATACTTTGGGGAAGCACTCTTGGATGTGAAATTCAACTTATATACCCATTTACATGGTAAAACTTTCGTGTCCATTGGCAAAGGTACCAAATCCCAAGTACCATTCTTTTGAATAGAATTCAATTCACTCTTCATGGAACACTCCCACTTGACATGATCTTTTTTTGCATAGCCTTTTTGTTGCAAGAAGGATCACTAGCATCTATCAACATAATGAAATCCAAACTTGGAACATATCTATTATATGAATGCGAGATACATGATGTACATTATGCATGGTAAATTTTGAACCATCAATGAATTGAATAACCAAATTTCCAATCCCAACAACATCACATTGGTAAGAGTCATTAGGTCTCATGGTACCAAGAGACTTTCTTGTATAAGTAGAGAGCCATTCTCTATGTGGTGTCACATGGAAAACATCAGAATCTAGTAGCCATGTATGGTAAAGAGAACCAACCATAAGAACCTTATTAGACACAATACTGTTAAGTGTCACTTATCTTCCCAATCAAAGCACATGGTGCAAGTAACTATTTAACATGCCCATCAACACGCTGTCTTTTACCTTTAGCATTCTTTAATGCATAGCAATCTTATTTTCATGTATCCTCTCTTATAGTAATAATGGCACTCGATACCCGCCTTCCTTGATTTACTGCTACTCTTATTCCATTGACTGGTCTTTTCCTTGTTCTTTCTCCTACCACATTGTTGATTCTTTCCTTGGTGAGAATCATGAACACTATATGCATCTTCACTCTGAGTTCCAACCATAGATTTTATGCGTATCTCTTCACTCAAGAGTGCTCCACATGTCATCATAGATCAGTTTACCACCAGGTGCAATGTTGCTAATAGTTTCACAAAACATATCCCATGAGGATGGAAAGGTGCATAAAAACAAGATTGCTCTCATTTCATTATACATCTCCATCTTCAGAGCCTATGACCAAGAAAATATAGCATTGAAATCATTTAGATGAGCAAGAATGCTATCTGTGTCCATGCAAAACTTTCATGCAAATGTCATATAACTTTCTCATCAGATACACTTTATTTGATGTTGTTTCTTTTTCATAAGTTTTGCATATCTACTTCCAAAGCTCCTTTGCACTTTTACAGTTCAATATTGTGAAGCAAAAATTATCTTTCAGGTGCAATCAAATGATAGACCTAGCCATTTCATCCAAAACATCTCAATCATCATCATCATCATCATCATCCATATCAAGAGGTTTCTTTAAGATTCGATTTATTGGCTTCCACTATCTCCTCTGAATCAACATATCTTTAATCTCATGAGCAAAGTTTGTGCCATTAAATTTTCTGATCTCAAAATGATATTTGTTTTGCAAGTTATAGCTCCTCTTGGGAACACGAGCACTAGACCTCGGTCCATCAGATGTGCTTGAGACTATGATGCCATGATGATAAAGAACTAATTAGAATGATAATGGAGCTAGAATATTTCAAACACCAATAAAGCTTAAAAAAGGTGATCAAGTGTCAATTTTTGGGAGAATTTTGGTAGAGCACCCCAAAAATATGGATCAATGAACAATAATGACCAACCAAAGAGATTATGTGAGAATGTATGTGCTCACACCAATAAGTGTATCAAGGAGTAAACTCAACCACTTTATAGTTGAAAATCTAAATATCTGGAAATTTTTTTCCAAAGTCTCCTCTGCGAAATGAGCATATGAACAATGTAGAAAACTCATAAAACAATGAGTACCAACATGTAAACCTATAGAGTGAATCATTGGCCCCACTACATATAACCACTTAACCAAAAGAAGCCAACTAGACTTATAGAGTGAATCATTGGCCCCACTACATATAACCACTTAACCAAAAGAAGCGAACTAGAGTAATCATTGGCTCAACAAAGAGATCTTGACATTTGGGCATCTCCCAATTAAGAAAACCTCACTTATCAACATCAAATGCTTTATGCAAAAAACATAAACGTTATATCATTACCAGTGTTGGAATTTGAAGTCTACAGAAGCATGCGAATAGCACAAGGAAGAAGAAGAAGTTTGGAGGACAAAACACAATACTTAATGTATTACCAAGAGAATATACAAAGATAAGTAACTCGTTAGGGTTATAGATGTATATACAAGCTAGGGGGAAAAAACCTCCTAAAGAGAGGAAAAGTGCCTCGGTGGACTTGATATGTTCACACACATCACTACCTAAATATATTAACAAATCCCCCCTAGGAGTGATGCAGTGAAAGAGGAGTTGGCACTCATGTATAAGGAAGTGTCAAGCTATGTGGAATCAATCCACAAAAGGAAGTAAGCCCAAATCTTTGCGAAAAGCTTCAAACTTCTCCCTAGGCAGAGCCTTTGTGAAATGGTCTGCAAGGTTCTCTTGTGTGGGCACATATGCCAAACTAATCTCTCCAACAAAGAACCTTTCCCTGACATAATGAAAGTGCACCTCAATTGCTTAGTGTGAGCATGGAACACAAAGTTTCTTGCAACTGCCAATGCACTCTGACTGTCAGTGAAGATGGTGGTGGTAGAAGTCTGACCAACACCCAAATTAGCCATAAGGCATCTGAGCCACACACACTCAACAGTCATTGTGAAAGCTTCCCTATACTCCGCTTCTTCCTCAACCAAGATATACATGAAGTACCAAGCATGAAGCAAAAGCCACTAGTGGACACACTAGTTTCATAGCAACGAGCCTAGCCAGGGTCACAAAAAGCATGTAAATCTAGCAATAGTGATCTCCCCTTGGGATAAAACAATCCAAGTAGCCGGGTACCACTTAAGTAGCCAAAGATGCGCTTAACTGTTTGTCAATACTTGACACCTGGGCAATGCATAAACCTTCTCATCTGTGAGACAACAAACTGAATATCTGGTCGAGCAATCCATAAGTAAATCAAGCATCCAATAGTTTGCTGATAGAGAACATCATCAAATGCATCTCCAACATCGTGAAGACTCAACTGTAAACCTGTCTTCATAGGAATGGCAATAGGTTTATAGTCCCCAAGGCTAAATGTGTCAATATATTTTGTTTGACATCAAAGCTATTCCACCATCAACTTGCATAAATTGAATGCTCAAATAATGATGCAAATACCTCAAATCTGACATCTCAAATGAGGCATGCAAGTCAGCAATATGCTTTTCATGAGGACCAATGAGCAACATGTCATCAACATAGACAACAATGATCAGAAGCACATCATTTGCATGCTTAACATATAAGGTGCTCTCAGTTGGACTATTCTCAAAACCATGTGCAATCAGATAGGCATGAATTTTTTCATACCAAGCACGTGGTGCTTGCTTCAAACCATATAATGCCTTTTTCAACCTGCACACTTGGTTTTCATGCCCTTTCTGTAAAAAGCCACAAGGCTGAAAAAGATACACTTCTTCATGCAAGTCACCATTCAGAAATGCAATTTTAATGTCCAGTTGATGTACATTCCAACCATGATGATCTACAAGTGCACATATGCTATGAACAGTAGTCATTTGGCATGTGGGAGCAAAGGTCACATCAAAATCAATGCCTCTTTCCTAAGCATAACCCTTTGCAACAAGCCTAGCCTTATACCTCTCAACTATTCCATCAAGCTTATGCTTGAGCTTGTATACCCACTTAGTGTCAATGGCCTTCTTGCCTGGAGGCAATTCACATAAAGACGAGGTACCATTTTTCATGATAGCATCATATTTTGATTGCATAACAACCATCCAATTTTTTTGAATTTTGTGCTTCATTAATTGAAACTGGCTCATTCTCATCACAAAAACTCCAAGCAGTCATAGCATAGCAATTTGATGCAAAAGAAGCACTATGAGAGCCTGAACGAGTACGATATGATAGAGATGCACATTAGGGCCAAAAAACGGCCGAAAAGGGGCTGTTTGCTAATGAGAGATTAAGGAAATTGACAAATAGCGTCTTTCCACGTGTACAAGAATATAACATTGCTGTCTCTTTTAACCGTATGGAGAATTTCTTTTTTTAATACAATTTTCTCTCAAAGCGCCGCTAAAGTGATGAAGAGTCTCGTATTCAGTGTAAAATTTTTCGGTTTGATGCAAAAAAAGATACTTTTGCACACTATACAAAGCATATTCTTGAATTTCCAAGAAGGAATTGATTTTTGAAGATACGAAATATTTTTGGGTTCACAAAATGTCATGATCATTCAGCGACAGGGTTTACATCAAATCAAAAGTTTCCACGTGTACAAAGCCTTTTTCTCTATAAATACTGCCAAAATTTGTGAACGTCGGTTACTCGCTTTGAACATTCTTCTTCTCCTAAGTTCAAATGGCTTCTTCTTATCATCGTCCTTCCAATCGCGTAACTTCATGTGAGGTTTACAACAGAAGAGAGGATTCTTTGTGGAAACCTCTTTTCGTGAAAGTAAATGACTGGGTAACTATGCTTCCTAGCTATAGAGGTGCCCATAAAGTCAAGCGTGCCAAAAGAGACAACACAAGAAACCATTGGAAGGGACGTATTCTCAGTTTCAAATTGAAGAGATGCGGTTGGTTTGCACGAGTACAACATGTGTACACCGCTAAGGATCTTGTTCTAGAAAATCATATGCAATTCCCTTCGTACTGTAAGTGAAGTTTGACAATGCTCTTCTATCATTCCAGTTGATTTTGTATAATAAAACATATGTTTTTGTACTGCAGATATCTTTCCTTCCAATATTGTGGAATGGAAACCTGTTGAATGTTTAACAGGAACATTCAGAGTTCTTCATAAGGAATATGCAGAACTCATGTATGCAGACAAATCTGTTCAATTTTTCAATAGCATAGAGTTATTTGTCCATTATGCAGATTATCAAGTGCCGTTAGGGAGGAGTTCTTATGGAATTCTTGTACATGTACCTGGTCCTTGCATCTCTTCATTAGATTGGGATGCGCTCCTGATCATTCAACAGTTTCAAGTTTTCTCTGCAAAATTAAATTTGACATCCAAAAGGCAATGTCAGCAGGCCGAATTTCGAGAAGGATAAAGATTCAATGGTTTTTGACTATTCATGTCTTTGTAGCATGCTTTAAAAACATGTTATTACAGAAAACAAAAACAATGTGGTTTAATGGGAGAGTCTCTATTTCAGAGATTGAAAGATGTTTTAGGTAGGGAATGGGATAGCAAAGAAGTTCAAAAGCTAGGTGACATTATTTTATGTAAAGTTAGTCCCAATTCTCTTTCAATCTCATATCAGATATGTCGACAATCTCTGGTTCTAGGATATGACTATAGAAGGTGGAAAAAAAAGATTGGACTTTGGATAGCCTTGGACTCAGAGGAGAGCTGTCCAGAATTTGAGTTAGAAGTATTGATTCATCCAGATTTTCAATCAAGGAAAATAATTGTCACGGCAAATTGGAATATCAGAAATGTAAGGGAGCTTCTAGAATACCTTGATGAGGTATCATCTCAGTGTAGATTCTCAATTGATGATGCAATAGTTAACATTAGATGAGAGAAATCATTATCTTGCATAAGTTGCCTGCCACCAAGGGTGATTAAGTTCCAACCTTTAAGATTGTAACAAGTTAACCCTGACATTCTTACATAATATATCTTCATCTAATAGAAGCTTCTATTGATACTTCCATTGAATTTTCTTTGCAAGATGGTTACAAACAATGTGTGTTAAATTATTAATTTTAAATGTCTATAGTCATATTTGCATTTTTAAATTTACTTTCAAGATTTTGATGAGGTTCTTATTGTATAATGATAAGAATATAAACCAAGACATCCTTATATATTTTTTAGGTCCTTAATTTCATATTTCCATTGACTTTTTTTTTGCAAGAGTGAATTGATGACTTCAATTATCCCCCTTAATCTAAACTCATATTGGCATTTATTTGTTTAATCTTAACATTCTGATGAGGTTCCAACTAAGAAATAATTATATAGGAACTTGCATAAGTTAATTCTAGATGAACAAGAGATCTAGAATTCAATATCTAATTTCAATTTAATAATTATAGTCTATCAAAGGTGCACATTAGTCTCAGTTAAATAATTTGATTCTATCCAACTTTTCTGTCCTCAAGTAATGCAAGAGAAATTATCATGGTACACATAACAAGTAATATAAGAGAGTGTGGAGAACTTGGTGCAAATTCCAATCCAAGGTTTGGTATTTCAATATTAGAAGAGCATGTCTTAAGGCATAAAACAGAGGAGACGAGATAAGTGAAGACGATCGATGCAAGCGACTAGTGCAATCTGAAATTGTCGGATGGCCCTTATCGCTTAGATCGGTCATGTTAGCAACCTACCGCGAGAGACTTCAAGAAGTGACCTTGCATAAAGATTTGACTCACGAGTATAAAAACAACTAGCAACAGTGATGAAATGGATAATATGACCGATGCAAGCGATAGGGGCAATCCAAAATTCTCCGATTCCCCGTATCGCTTGTATCGGTCGTGTCCTCTTAATTCTTTATGTCCTTCTGTATCTTCTTCAATTTAAACTTTCCAACAGGAATGAAGTAAGAAACCCACAATGCATTCATATTTGTGACATGAACAAATTTAATTGGACCATGCAATGAACTTTTGTTTAACTCTCAAGAGGTTCAATACAATTGTATATTTCTCAAACATATAAATATTGTAAAGGCAAATAAATATGGTTACAGTTACCATCTTCCAGATGAAGATTGGCATAAGTACATACAATTTGTACATAAATAAATCTTCCAACCTTGGTTGGTTTTACAATTGATTTCAATCTAAGACTCAAAAATGATTTAACCCTTTCTATCCTTTTTGGAGCCCTGCTTTCTCTGTTGCTTCTGTCCCTTTTTGGAGCTTTCAGCTTGACTCTTTTTGTTGTTCCCATGCTTTAATGGTGAGTGAAGAGGAAGCCCTTTCTTTTTATCTTCAGACTGTTTTTTATCAGGTGGAGGGGGTGGAGGTGAGTCTGGATCATGTGGGCAGATTGCATGTTTCATGATACTATTTATTGCTCTCTCTCTGATCAAGATGATCCATGCATCTGGGTAGTCTGATAAATTCGGTTCACTTTCTTTCCAAGAATCTTATAGCATTTGCAATCACTCTCCAGCCACATGATGTTGAGTCTCTCTGCAATGGCACATGAATTTGGTTGTATCCAAATTGCTTTTGTTCATTCATTTTAGCAATTCCATGAAAATTCTAATCAATATGCATCTTGAGAAGCTTTGCAGCACTGCATTGTAAAGTGAAAATCAGAATGGATGGCATGGCTTTGAAATAGAGAACAACAAAATGTATAGTAACTTACACTTTGCAATTCCCATGCTATGATGGAAGAGAATTGAGGAAAAGAGCTTGATATGCATTGAAGTCCACAATAATCAAACTCCAATGGCCCCTGTCAATGAGTTGCATGTAAATATACTTTCTTAAATGAAACAAATATGTTTCCAAAATGAAGATGAATACTTACTTTTCAATATATGGGGAAATAACACATTCTACCTCTTCTGTAAAATCCTGTAGAAAGGACTTGGCATCTCCATGTTTATGCAAAAAGTAGTGTGTCACCAGAGGATCTAAAATAAATACTTTTCTTTGAACCGCTTCCTCACATTGTTGAAGAAGAACCCTACAAATCAAGAAATAAAAATGCAGTTAAGGAACTAGGAAATTATGCAAAATAAAAGCATTTTAAGGCCTCTAGATATACCTGAGTGAAATGTTGACCACACTATCTGATATTTCAACATGAAGCTCCCTCAACATTTTGTTGTCTTCAGGTCTAATGTCAAGAAACAATTCATTTTGCCATGGCATTGCAACATTAACTATTACTTGCCCATCTCCTTTCTTGAGGAGCTCTTTATTTGCTTTCTGTAACTTTTGAATCTGGGTTAAGATGACACTTTCCTCTGTAAATAATCCCTGCTTTTTCCTCTCCTCCTCACTATTTGCTGCAGTTCTAGTTTCATGATCATGAGTGACTTGAGCGTTGATCTCTTCAATGACAACTGTTGTTTTGGGTGCTCAAGTTGGAGGTATATTTAAAATATCGAAGAATTTTTGATCGTGGTGATCAATAGGAACCAGAGCTTTATCAAATTTATATCTTATTCTTGAAACAATAACATAATCCTTCGCCATTAGTGTTACCCTATGAGAATGAGCAGCACATAAGTAGGCATCATTCATAAAATCAATAGCAAAGTCCTCTGCAGCTTCTTGCAGGCATAGCAGTGCTTGAGTTTGCCACCTCACATTGATAAAGGATGAGGTCTTCATCAAAGAACAGAGGTTGGCTGAGATCTGCTTGACAACTCTCATAAATGGAAGTCTTGAGATCAACAATCCCACAGACTTTTGAGCTCTTCTAATTTCCCTCAAGGACTTTACATGGTACTTGACCCTTTTTTTTGAAGGCTTGTCTGGCACATTGGCTTGAACCTTCTGGGAATTTTGCTCCTGGACATTTTCCCCCTTGGCATTTTGGTCCTGACCCTTAGGGTACAACTTCCTTGCTGTCTTTTTGGTTCTAGCCATACTCTGCACAAAATCAGAGTCTTTAGGCAAGGAATTAGGAAAAGTGGAAACTTACTCTCAAAAAGCTATGATCAATGACTCTTTCCACTGTCAAAACTTACTCTCAAAAAGCTATGATCAATGACTCTTTCCACTATCAGAGGCACGACCGATGCAAGCGATAGCAGTCATCCGGAAATGCCCGGATGTCCCTGATCGCTTGCATCGGTCGTCTTTAAATTTATCATCAAATATCAATCAAATATATCTTACAATGCAAAATACTCAATTATCACTAAGAAAAAGATAATTGGAAAGCTATAATCAATGACTCGTTCCACTGTAAGAGACACGACCGATCCAAGCGATAAGAGTCATCCGTAAATGCCCGGATGTCCCTCATCGCTTGCATCGGTCATCCCTGAATTCATCATCATATTTCATTAAATAGAAGTTAAAATAAAGGTAACAATGCGTTATACTCAAGCATCACAAAGGAAACCAAAATTTGCAAGCTATGATCGAGGACTCGATGCTATTTAAAAAACATGAACGATCCAAGCGATTAGGGTTATCCAAAAATCTCGGATGTCCCTAATCACTTGCATCGGTCATGTCCACATTTCCTTACGCAGAGAGCGCTCTCTATAGAAATTGTGAAGTAGCGTAAAACATGGTGGCGATGGAACCTCGATGCTTGGCAAGTGTTGACATAAAAAAATGAAGGAAATGAATAGGGAAGCTTAAATAGGTCCCAGAACTGAGTTGACCGTTGTGCCATGTGGCATGCCTCGATTGGTCCACGTCATATAGCCGTTGCAAATTCCAACGTCTTTTGCCACGTGGCATGATTTGATTGGTCCACATCATCTATCCGTTGCATCGGGCAACGTACACTTTGCCATGGCACTCTGTGATTGGTCCACATCATTCGACCGTTTCTTCCCTCCTCGCATATAGATAGCTACTTCCTTCACAAACTCAAACTTTCAACCTTCAGAGAATTTGTCTCACTAGAGACACGACCGATCCAAGCGATAAGAGTCATCCGTAAATGCCCGGATGTCCCTCATCGCTTGCATCGGTCGTCCCTAAATTCATCATCATATTTCAATAAATAGAAGTTAAAATAAAGGTAACAATGCGTTATACTCAAGCAACACAAAGGAAACCAAAATTTGCAAGGTATGATCAAGGACTCGATGCTATTTAAAAAACATGACCGATCCAAGCGATTAGGGTTATCCAAAAATCTCGGATGTCCCTAATCGCTTGCATCGGTTGTGTCCACATTACCTTACGGAGAGAGCGCTCTCTATAGAAATTGTGAAGTAGCCAAAAAACTTGGTGGCGATGGAGCCTCGACGCTTGGCAAGTGTTGACAAAAAAATTGAAGCAAATGAATAGGGAAGCTTAAATAGGTCCCAGAACTGAGTTGACCGTTGTGCCATGTGGCATGCCCCGATTGGTCCACATCATATAGCTGTTGCAAATTCCAACATCTTTTGCCATGTGGCATGATTTGATTGGTCCATGTCATCTATCCATTGCATCGGGCAACGTACACTTTGCCATGTGGCACTCTGTGATTGGTCCACATCATTCGATCGTTTCTTCCCTCCTCGCCTATAAATAGCTACTTCCTTCACAAACTCAAATTTTCAACCTTCAGAGAATTTGTCTCACTTACATGCGTATTTTTCTTTCGTCCCCGACACGACCGATACAAGCGATTTTCGCCGTTTGACCTACGTTGACTCGCTCTAGTTGCTTGCATCGGTTGTGTTCTCCTAATAGGCATACAGGAGAAGCTGCAGCTAAGATGGAGGGAATGAATGAGATCCTTAGTGTCTCTCCATCAGAGAAACTTCTTGATTTCATGGTTCAAGAGGGTTTAAGTGTAGATTATTTTCCTGATGCAATGACGATATTCAACCCCAAAATTGATTTTGAAAACTCTTAGAGAACTCGAAAAGTTTTCTTAAGGATGAGTGGGAGATTTTCTTGGGGTTGATCAATGGATCCTTTCTATTTCTCAGAAAACCTATGTCCATCCTCACATCTTTGGGAAGGATCCAATAGATAGGGCTAAAATCACAAGAAAATACAAAAGGATATCCCCTTTGCCAGGGAAGCTTGATTTATGCCCAGAGCATGAAAAGGACTGCTGCTTGCTCCCTTTAAACATTGCTTTCTTGATATGGCTTGATCATATCTCAGTTGAAAGGGAGGAAAATGTTCATGATGAAGACGAGCCTTGCTTAGAGCTGACACTTGAGGGTAGCTCAAAAACTATGAAAGGTGTCATGGAGATTGTTGAGGAGATCAATCTCCAGCAGAAGAAGAGCAGGTCAAAGATTGTGATGTGGCCACTTTTAAAGCAGAGACTGCAATAAGGGAGCCAACTGAAGAAGTTCAAGTGTCTGAGAAGTCCCTACTTCTCCCAAATCTACCTTTTTACTTTATCTCTGAGAAAGACTTCATACCTCTATTTTACATTCAGGAACTTTTCAATCTAAGGGAGGACTACTGCCTTGCAGCTATAGCTGAGACATAAGAAGTTGCAAGGAGATTCATCAATAAGAAAGGAGAAAGAAGAGAGGAATTTTTGCATCTTGATTTGGATTTGTCTAATGAAGAATTCAAAGATTCATCACAAGCTCTTTCAAAATGCTTTGAGAAAGCTATCTCAGAGAAGCCAAAACTTGCTGATGAAGAGTTTGATGAGCATCAGAAGCAACTTGGAATATACTCATTTCGGCACGGCTATTCATTCTTGGATGTCGCTGAGGACAAAGGAACAATTTGTATTGACTCAAAAGAGCTCATTGAGGAGGAAGATGAGGTCAAGGTATGTTGTTTGATATATTTGTATGAATTAAAGTTTTTGTTCGAGATCTCCATTTTTTAGTGAGAAAATGACCACGACCGATGCAAGCGATACAGCCTATCGGATAATTTCCGTTGGGCCTTATCGCTTGTATCGGTCGTGTTCGGACTTGAAGAGGAAGATGAGGTCAAGTATGTAGTAAAATATATTCTCATGATTTAAAGGCAAAGGAGATGAGATGGGCTTGATGCAAAATCTCTATCTTGTGTCAGTTTGTCCAAGCTCTCCATTAGAAGTGTCAGAAGTCGATCACGACCGATGCAAGCGATAAGGCCCATCAGATATTTTCCATGGGGCCTCATCGCTTGCATCGGTCGTGTTTGGACTTGAGGAAGATGACGTCAAGGTATACAGTTAACTATATTCTCAAGAACTTTAGGTTAGGGATATGAGATGGGACCAATGCAAAATCTCTTTCTTGTATCAGATTTGTCCAAGTTCTCCATTAGAAGTTTCAGAAATCGATCACGACCGATGCAAGCGATTAGGCCCATCGGATATTTTCCGTTGGGCCTTATCGCTTGTATGGGTCGTGTCTAGCAGTTGCATGGAGCAATGATAATACATATCTTGCTTGTGGGAATTCCCCTCATTTATCAAACATTAGATGTTTCTAGGCAGTTTGCAAATAGATATTGATGACGACCAATGCAAGCGATAACGACTATCTGAATTTCTCTGAAGACCCTTATCGCTTGCATCAGTCGTGTCTCTTGCTTTTCTTTCTAATAGTTTCAAGTTACTTCACATGTTTCCTAAAGTGTGCTTGCACTTCATCTAACCTTGTTTTTCATTTTTACCACAGTTAACTTTATTGGATGAAGACAATTACCTTGGCAGGGGCAAGGGAACAAGAAAAGCCATAGAAGAGAAAGGAAAAGCAAAGGTGGATATTCATTCTATTATCCACTATCTTCCAAACTTGAACCCAGACACTTTTTGTGTTATTCACAAGCATTATAGTGAGGAGCTAGACTTTGCATTGTTCTGCTTGACGACTCTATCAAAATACATGGGTTTTACTCCAATACCCTTTAATGCTTTTAGAGTTTTACTCCTTGAAAGAGCAACTGCATTCAGAGTTTTTGGATATGCCCCAGGACTCAACGCTTCAAGGGCAGGGTACTTTCTTTGTTATTCAAGCTATGCAATGGCTGCAGGGGTGTCAGATTTAAAAAGCATTGCTGGATACAGGAGAAAAGAGTTCCTCAGATATAGAGGTGATTTGCCAGAGCCAAGATCTTTAAAAAGGCTCAAGGAATGACTTGATTTTTTCAAATTCTATATCTCAACAAATGTACATATACAGAAATTGCCCAATGTGATATAAGACATTGCAAATATTTTTGGTGTAATTGATCCATGGCCTAATATTAATTGTTATTGATTCTCTGGTCAAAGTCATCTGATGGTAGTAGACATATTTCTTTTCAAAGCATAATACATCATGAAATGTACATACATGACATCTTTTATTTCTCAAAGAAATAAAAGACATTGCAAATATTAAAGCTCTGTTTGAAATGTGGTCTTTTTCAGTTTGTGATATTGACACATGATGATTTTGTCTGGAGATAGCCATATCCTTCTGATTATATTTGGCATGAGGTCCTTTGTAATTGTCTTCTAAAGAACCAATCAAAAAGCTCTCTGAAGGCATTGCTCTTTGTTACTCCTCCTCCTTTCCTTGTACACCTAAAGAAGCTTGTCCTTGCTTGATAATGAGATTTTTCCATGCCTTGGGTGTTCCACATGGCAAGTGGTTCTTTTTCTGCAAAGAATGCACCATGCACAAGAAGAATATGCTGGAAAGCAGAAGAATCTCATTAGATCTTTATTTCAATTAAAAATAAATAAATTGAATAAAATATCTTTGGAGCTCACCAAGTAGTATGTTATGTCTTTGGCACCCCATGCCTCTATGATGGTTTCTATAAGCTCTGTGGTCGCCTTTCTGAAATCTGTCACATAACTTTTTGATGTTACTTGCTGCCTCATGATCTTTAAAAGATTATCTAGTTTGACCGACACCTCCATTCTCTTTTTTGCTATTTCTGGTTTGCTTTTTACATTAGTCGTGACCTCACAAAATGTTTTCCATGAATTCCACATGGCATTAAGTTGTTTGCCATCATGGTTGCTGAAGAATCTCCTTGCTTTTGCACCTCCCATTGAGACATCCTATAAAACATCACCTGTATTTTGTGAAAGCTTTGGATCTTTTCTTAGATGAACATCACCACCATGAAATCCCATTTTTCAAAGAAGACATTCACATTTTTTTATGCATTCATCTGCAAGAGTTGTAGGCTTGATAGAATATGCATAATCCAAGTGAAGACGGACCAACTTGTCAATGATTCTTAACTCTGCATGTAGTGTACATATGTGTACATTTGTCAATGCTATTGGAAGTATGGGATCCCAAATCATTGAAGAAGATGAGTAGTTACGAAGAATAACATTTTGTCTAGAAGGAGCCTCTTCACCCTCAGCTCTAGCAATCCATCCATTTGTGCCTGGGCTTTGCATGCAGTACAAGCAAGGGTACTTAGAATTTGCTCCCCCACTTATACCAAACATGCATTTGAGTGTCTTTAGGTCTCCACTCAAATGCCACTCAACTTGAAAGTTCCCGTAGTCTTTGACATTCAACAATTCTCCTGCATGATGCCCTTGGATAACATTTGGAATGTTTGTCTGTGAGAATAACCATTTAAGTGTTTTATGGCTCTCAGATGGAACTTGAGCACAGCCAACCCACCATAACTCCATTTCTGATTGTACTTTGAGAGATGGAGTATCCAATTTCCCAAGGCTATAGTCCAAAGCTTTGTTCATCAGTGCAATGCTTATTCTCTCCATCTTTTGATGTTTTTTAAGCTCAGCTTCATCAAATTTGATTACAAATTTCAATAGACCAGAACATTCATGCTCTTTTATATTATAGAACTGAACCATGTATGTTTGAAGTTTTATAACATCTATCCATATGTTGTTAAATGCATTGTAAGTGAAATGTAACTTTTGTTTTCCTACTTCATAAGGCATGTTATCGTGAATATGTTTATATTCACCAAATACTGATGTGATCTTCTTATTCAAGCAGAGCCGAAACTTTCCTACATGATGGGGTCTAGGCAATCCAAAACTTCTAACTTTGTTAAATTTAAAAAATTCACACCAAACTTTTGAAATTGCTCTATAACCTTTCCTACTCACTCCGACACTATCACAAATATTCTGAATTTGAGATGGTTCTAGTAAAAGATTCAATTCTGTCATGAGTTTTTGAAAAACAAAGCGTTTCAAGCATGTATTTTCATTTAGTTTCAATAGTCTTAAAACATCATTTTGACTCACAATTTCATTACAGAAATGTATGCGCTCAAAACTTCTCGACATATTGAAACATAGCACATTTGTCACATGATCTCTAACAATTTTCATTCTTTTCTTTTTCTGGCCAGATTTTTCAGTCAAATCTAAAAAAGGTTTTACTCGTTTTGACCGCATTCTCAAACCTATAGGAGTTTCTTTCATTTTTTTAAAAGACTCTAACTGAGAAGATAAAGTGGATAATTTTTTTTCTAGCTCCCTCATATGTAAATTCTTCTGGTGTAGTGTGTTTTGTAAACAGTTTATGTATTGTACATAATTCCTTGAAATATCCCAAAGCCTTGAACAATAGCCTCGTAAACCATCCTCACCATCTCCCACAAATCTAATCAGATCATGAAGATTATGAAAAGGGGGGTACCTTCCATTTTGTGGATCAATTGGATAAACAGATCCATCTGTCCATATGTCGATATGTTTCTTGCCTTCCTTTCGCAATCCATCCACTTCAGGAGGATGAAGAGCCCTTTGAAATACTTTTCTTGTCGTCGCATACTCCTGACTAACTGCAATGTTGATATGGAACTTTTCACAATGATTTCGATTGTTTGAAAGCTCAGCGAGAGTATTCGGGTTAACGTTCTCCATGGTCTGCTATGAAAAATGACCGGCAAGTGTCTAAAATGATGTGAAAGGGAGAAATAGGCTTGCTATGAAAAGTAGAGAAAAAAAGCGCAAAACGTCATCAGCACACATTATATAGGTCCGTGAACAAGAGGAAACGACTTTTGATCAGCGCTCCGTGAGCACAAACTTCGAGGCGTAAGATATCACACAAACTTTTCATGATTATATGATACGAGTTTCTCTCTCTTCAAAATTTGCATAAGATACGTTTTAAATGAACTTACACGGAATTTCTTAAAGGATTTGACAACTTTAATCCCGATTAAGCACAACTAAATGAAATCCTTACACGGCCCTTTTTGGGCCGTTTTTCGCCCTAATGATCTAATTTGCTATCATGCAAAGTCTGCACCAATCATTTTGGCATAGTTTTTTTCTCCTCAATATTAGCTCTCTTATCAACAAATGGATCATGTAAATTTCCATAAAAAATAGAATGATCTGCATCATCACATGAAACTTATAAAGGCTGAGAAGTTGCCTCATTAGGACCATCACTAGACTGTCCACCTTCAAAAAGAGGCAACAAAGTGTCATACATGTCTTTGGAGCTAACAGATGTCTCCTTAGTACATGAAAGTAATGGTTGAATAGCATCTTCCACAAAAAAAATATCACAGCTAACCAAAATTCGTTTAATATGTGGATGATATAGACGATAGCCTTTGCTTTCAGAGTTGTACCCAAAAAAAATACATTTCACTCCTTTATCATCCAATTTCCTTTGTTTTCGTTCAAGCACTAATGCATATGCCAGACAACCTAAAACACGCAGCTATTAAGTACATATGTTGCACACATAAGAGCCTCAAGCCAAAAATTATGTGGTAAAGCCTGACTCTTGACCATACACCTTGCCATCTCCATGAGTCACCTCTTCTTCCTTTCATCAACTCCATTTTGTTGAGGTGTATATGGCACTATACAATGATGTTTTATCCCCACATTCCGCCAAAAATGCATTAAAATTAGAAGACATATATTACCCCCTTCGATTAGAATGGAGGGTGCCCATTTTACATGCTGATAGATTTTCAGCCAAGATCAGAAACTGTTTGACACACATAAACACTTCAAACTGTTCTTTCAATGGATATACCCAAGCATGCTTGGAAAAATCATCGATGAAAGTCACGAAGTAAAGGTAGTTCCCAAAAGAAGGTGTTTGCATAGGACCACTGACATCGCTATGAACAAGTTGCAATTTTTGAGTAGCTCAAACTGAACCATCTTTTGGGAAGGAGGAATGCTACAGTTTGCCCAAAATACAGCCTTCACATACATGTTTACCGAGTGCCTCAAGTTTGGGCAAAGAGGATACCATTTCAGATTTTTGCTTGCATAGCAAACTAGCAAAATTTAGACGACCAAAGTGTGCATGCCAAAGCTTTGCATCTGACATAGCCTGAGAATCTTTAAATGCACATGCTGAATCATTCATAGATTTCTCATAATCTATGAGCTTATACAACCCATGACATAAAATGCCATAAGCAATAATGATGTTGGCATTTGACAGATCATGAACTGTCCATCTACCATCAACAAATTTCACACCTTTGAGGAAGCCACTACAAGCCACAAAGTATCAAGAAGGGGTATGATCTATTCTCCTTTAAGAGAGCTTCTAGGCAATACCTCAGACATAGAAAACCAATCTCTGGATGACACACATGGTAATTTGCATAGAATTGGAGTATGCAAAAACTACATAGTACACAAAGTTTTCGAGCTCAAATTTTTTAGTTTTAAAAATGGGATTGAACTTTGAGTCTGTGGCTAACCAATCCACTATGTTTTATTAAAGAAAATATACAAAAGTGTCAGATGGCCATTTGGCCTTTCACATGGTTCCAATTAAATATGGACAAGCCCATGACCAACTAGAGCAAATTGTGATGCCACTAGCTTCAATTACTATAGAAGTTACCAAGCAAGAAGAACTATACTAATAGGAGTCATCAAAGATGCTTATGCATAATATTATGATCAATCCATTGATTATTCAAACTATGAGGATATATAAATACTATTATAATCAAATTTATGAGTATGCTAAACCTAACTATAGGCATATACATTACACAAACATTCCACCACAGAACATGAATAGACCTCAATTTTTACTTGATTAATCGAAAGGTTCGTGGTATAGGTGCAGCTGGGACCACTTTATAAGTAATTGTCCACTTGTGCAAGTTCCTTAATTACTGTTGGTGTAAATCACAAGCCTACACATTTGGCTTGGAAGACATCATGAAGACTCCACATGCATGAAGAACCATAGGAACATATGCTAGTGGTTTATTACCACTTTACCTCATTGTAAAAGTCTAATTTGACTTAGAATCTTTTGTAATCACCTACCTAAGTGATTCGTGGAAAAGTAGATCACTTGATTGAGAGAATATCTCCAAACTTTTAGATGCTTGATCATAGGAAGCCAAAGATTTGAATTTGAATTCAAATCCTAAGTCATTTCCTATAAAATTGGATGTGAAAAAGTCACAGGTAGATCACTCCATTCTCGAGGCTCATTCTGTTGAGTTTGTGTGTAAGGACTATACCATAGCCTACACCTCTCTACACCATTTTGGCAATGCTAGACATGCCATGGGATTGTACACAATTGTTAATCAATAGATACATTTTTGCTAGTCTACTCAAAAGTCTGTCAACTTGTCAAGGGCATATCTCAGTCAATACTCCATTCAGAGAAATCGTCGTCGAGGTGCTCACTGGTCTATCTTTGCAACAGTCCTAAAAAGTCGGGGGTATACCAAATCTTGCTAAATTAATTTCTCTTAGCATAGTTCATTATTTTACATCATTCCACTTGCAAATGTTAGCTTACTAAGCTAATTGAATACCCCTAGAAGGAATTTTATCAATTGTTACTGTGCTGGTCACACTGAATAAAACATTGAGCAGGTGTCAAGACCAAAATAGAAGGTTTTCTTGAGTTTGTGACTTCCAAAGTTATCTGTTTTGATTCAATCATTGCACACATTATTTCCAAAGGACATAGGCCATTTCTTGGTGTCATTGGAAAGCTAAGGGAGTCTACTAATCAAGTCTGAAGCTAAAGAGGGCTGGTACAAAGCAGGTTTTAGCAGTACCTACTCAATCTCTTGGATCATCCATCCATCTTTCCCAACAGCAGTATCAGAGCAAATAAGGTAAAATGGGAGATGGTTTTCCTTCATTCATTGATAAATTGGACAGGAACAACTATCAAGCTTGGTCTCTAAGGATGAAGACCTACTTACAAGGAAGGAGTCTCTATGGATACATCTCAAGAGATGAGGAATTGCCCTCATTCAAAGCAAGAGGTTTGCCAACCAAGGAGGAGCAAGAAAAACTCAACACATGGTGTGCAAGGGATGCATTGGCAAGGTCCGATTTACTCAACTCTATATCTGACTTTCTTTTACCCCATATCAGAAATTGTAAGACCTCCCAGAGACTTGGGAAACCTTGTCATCATATTTTTCCTCTAATACAAGGGCTAGGAAAAATCAGTTGTGGATTGAATTCACAACACTAAGGAAGCAACCTAAGCGAGCTGTTTCAGAATTTGTGACCAAGATCAAAGATGTTGCAGATCAGTTAGCAAGCATAGGAGAAGAAATTGAAGAAGAACAAATTGTAAGGCAGGTAATTAATAGAATCAAGGCTGATGACAAGTGGGAAAGCTTCACCACTGCAATGGATCTCTACATGGACATGCACACTCCAGATCTTACAACTCTCATGGGTCAACTATTCACACATGAAGCAAAGCTTACTAAGAGTGGATGTAGCTCAAGCATAAGCACCACCTCCTTTACTTGTCAATCCGCGGAGATGTGAGGACCGGTATGAAGACCACGAGCAAGTGAAGGCACAAGTGTGTGAGTGAAAGCACACAAACATGCACGCACATACACACACACGCGCACAAGGTAAGATCAAAGAGAGGAACAATGGAAAGCTTCAATTGCCAAAGAGTTCTCTTACAAAAGCTCTATTCTCTAACAAGCTAACCCCAAAAATGAGCTCTCTAGCTCTTTTTATAGTTTTTTGACTAGTTTTGGCCCTGTCCAGACCTAGTGTCTGGCCTAGTTAAAAATTAGGTTCCAAGGCTTATTTGAGGGCTCAAACGAAGTCTAAAAATTATGAAAATTGGTAGGATGATAGTTCTAATACTCCTCAAGCTCAAGGACTCCTCGGCTTGAACAAAATGGAGTTAAAAAAATAGAAAATGGCATTTACAATGGTTTTTAGTGATGAAAATCACTATTTTTGTAGGGGATTCTTCTGAAAATTTGACATACACTTCTTGGAGCTCCCTACTTGATCTCTCTTCTTCTATGTCCACTTCTTTGATGTGCTTCCATGTTTTATGCTTGACCTTGAGTTCCAACACTCCCCCCCTCTCGAGTCTGTCGTCCCTGACAGACCCTTGTTGTAATGGTTGTTCCAGGTAGTGCTTCGAGAGGTAGTGTCCATTCAGTAGGAACTGGAGCCGTCGCTCTTCCAAATGTAGCAGGGTTGGTTGTCGGGTTCTTCATTTGTCACTACGAGTCTTTTCAATTTGTAGTCCTTTGGTATGTGCTTCGTCGTTAAATGCCAGCATGATTGTGTCGTTGTGAGTCTCCATTGATGTCCTCTAGATCTTCCAAAATTGATGGTCATAGTAGTCATGCCAAGTACTCATAACCCATAACGGATGATGGGTAAGTGTGTTCGTGCATGGGTTGAGGAAAATATGTGCCTTGTGCATGGCCTTGTAATGTAGCCTTATGCATGCTTACGTGGAGAATGCATCGGAAGAAGTATGGTGCAAAAATTGGGGTCTTGAGCTAAGTGCTCAAGGGTATGCCGACGAAGAGGTTTCCTAAGCTATCCTAGTTATGGTGTTTCCAGAGTAAAGATACTTACCATGGAGAAGGTCGATCGATGTTCATCTCTTTGTGTTGTACACTCGGCCTTTGGGATGGAACATTGTTGATGAATGTCCATGTTGATGGTCCACTGATGAGATCTTTTGAGTGGTTGATCCTCTCTCCTCTTTTCAAAGCAACATTTGCCAAATACTGAGAATTGAATTTCTTTATATTCCTTGGCAAACAACATTGGGTAACTACACCAAGCTTAATTTCACATATTCTCTTTAGCTCACCATACACAGGAGTCTTCTCCTCCAGAACTACCCTTTGCAGATATCTCCTTGGATGCTCTCGTACATGAAGTAGTTAAGCATCACTCAAGTTGCGGACCTTCAAGCTCTTCATTCCTACCATGGTAAGAGAAAATCATAGTTGTAGATGCCATGTTCATGCCAAGTGCTTGCCATCTACCAGATAAGGCAGTAATAATATCATCTACTAGCCGAGACACACTTCTATCCAAATTGATAAATGCCTAGTAATCAACAATTCCACCTTCAACTAAGCATGACTTATTCATGTTTCATAAGCCAAACTTGGGAACAAGCTCTCTCTCGCTTTTCTTCTTTCTTTCTTTCTTTCTTTCTTTTTTTTTTTTTTTTGAGGAGCAATGTCACAAAACAAGAAGATAGACGTTAGTATCAGTAAAACTAGTTGACCTGTGTCCAAGTGCTCTTGTGCCTGGGATTCTCAAATGTGTCTATGCATGGCCATGTAATAGGGCCCTATATCAATGCATACTTTGGAAGTGCATGCCCTGAATGGTGCAAAAGACAGGGTTGTGCAAGAAGCACATGGTTGTCGCTCGTCGAGGCTTTTGATGTTACTTGTAGTTGTTGATGCCGGCTTTGGTGGAGGTATCCATTGGATCTCGAAATGATGTAATCCTCCTTATTGGGGTCCATTTTAGAACAACATTTGGCACTGTAGAGATTACTTCAAGCGTCTTCCTCTTTGGATGCTTTTTGAACTATGGTATCCAGTGTGGTTCGCACTTTGGTTCGGTGGAGGCTACTTGTACTTTTGGCTTCCAAACCCATATCCTTTTTGCACGTCTTCCTACTATTGTTGAAGAGCTGATTCGATCTTCTTTCGGTCTCTGTACGTGGTTCTTACCCTTTTCTCTTTTTGGCTTCTTTGTTGAGACCTTTCACATGTGGGAGAACATAGGTTGTTGTGGATGTAAGAACTTCTTAGGTACCCACATCTGTAATCGCCCTTGTTGAGTCGCAGCAAATTTCTTAGGCACCCAAACTTGTCGAATATCTTGTGGTTGAGTTTGTCTGCATTCGTCTTCTGGCCTGGCGGGAGTCCCTACAGGGGAATTGTGGGGTTAAGGCCGGTGGTTGCTCTCCTTTTCGTACCCAGATCTGCTTCATGCTCGATACTAATTTCCTTTGGAAATCTCGATGTCTATTTGATATAGCAGTTGTTCTGTTCGGTTGTGCTTGCTTTGTTGGTTGAATTGTAGTGGCAGCATTAGTCCTTGCCCCAGAGGAGGAGTCCGCTTGTCTTTGAGCCTGTTCTTCCATGATTGAGTTCTCCTGCGACATAGAGCTTTTGACACATACAACATCTCTTTTGCTAAGATTAGTCCTAGGAGAACTACAAGATGTGACATCTGGATTTGTGAGCATGCCATTTTCTAGTTCTAATGTAAAGCATTTCCCTGGACCCAAACTTGAAGAAGTTGACTTCTTAGGTTCAAGTTGACTGCATTGTCATAAATCCAATCTTGTCCTAAGACAAGTGGTTCTGTAAGGTTCTCATCTTGACACACTAGCACTTTGACTTTCATTGGAACATCTTGAAGGTAGATGGGAAGTTCCACCTCGCCCAAACAAGGGGTTTCCACACCTCCCAATCCTATGAGATAAGCTTCTATGGGATTGATGTTCAACTGCAAGTCTTGGCAGTAGGAAAGTCTAACTGCACTACTTGCTGCCCCTGAGTCAATCAATGCTTTCACAGTCCTTGCACCCTTTCCTTGTCCTATCTCTATGGTCATGAATGGACGTCGGTCAATGACTTGAGAAGTCGCAATGCCTGATTTTTGGCACATATCCATGTGATATTTTGGAGCTTTTGAGTTGACATCTAGGCCTAGTCGCCTTAACTTATTTTGCCTTATGCGCTCTCTAGCCTCTGCTTGTGCTTCTTCCCTCACCCTTAACTCCTCTTCTTTTCGCTTCTTAGCAGTGTTGAGTCTCGTAAGCATATCCTCAGTAAGAGGTTCTTGATATAGCTTGACTCTACAACCACTAATATAGTTTGGCAAGATATCACCTTCTAAAGTAGCCAATTGAACCGCGCCGCTAGTGGAAATTCTGTTAATGATCATGGGTCCATATCCTCGTTTTTCCAACTTACGGGCATGTTGTTTTAGTGTGTAAACCAACACTAGATCTCCCTCTTTCAGTCCCTTATCCTTAATGTGTGCATCGAAGTATGCCTTTTGCCTTTTCTTTGCAGCATAAATGCCTGCTGCCGCTCGTAGCCTCGTCTCACCTAAGCGTTCTAGATCAAAGATCCTGGAGGACAACTCATGTCCATTCCATTCATGCTCTTGTGCTACCTTTAAGGCTGGGATGAGGAAGTCCAATGGTAGAACAACATTCTGCCTGAAGACCATCTGAAATGGGGTGGCATTCAGTACCGTTTTATAGGCAACTCGATAAGCCCAAACAGCATGATGAAGCTGTTTATCCCAATCAGAGCGTTTATTATTTACCAGTTTTGTCAATACGATACAGAGGATCTTATTGGTGCTCTCGGCTTGTCCGTTAGCTTGTGGGTGATAAGGGGCAGACTTCTTATGTATCACCAAGAATTCTTGGAGAAGATTTTCAATGACCTCATTCAAGAAGTGTGTGCCTCTATCGCTAACTAGCTCTATTGGTAGCCCATATCTCGTGAACACATTCTCGAATAAGAACTTAGCCGTAGTCTGAGCATCATTCTTTGTTGTGGCTTTGACTTCTACCCACTTTGTAAGGTAATCAGTGGCTACAATAATGTACTCTGCATGGGAGTTTCGAGCTGGGGGGTTAATAGGACCTATGAAGTCTATACCCCACTTTGAAAATGCACGTCCTCCCATCATTGATCTCAAAGGCGTCTCATCTTTTATAACTGGATATTGTGCCTGTTGGCATGTGTCGCATTTCTTCACATAGGTATGTGCATCCATATGAAGAGTTGGCCACCAAAGTCCTGAGAAAAGAATGGTCTTGATTACTCGGTCAGGACCAAAATGTCCACCTTCAACACTACTGTGTGCAGTCTCTAAGACTTTCAGATAGTCTGATTCATGAACGCACAGTCTTAAGTAACCATCTTTGCCTCTTCAATATAGGTTGTCTCCTACCAAGGCATAGCCTTGAGCCTCTTGCTCCATGCTTCGTCTTCTTGCTAGACTAGCCTCTTTGGGTAATCTTCCCAACCTCATAAACTCTACCAATGGAGCACTCCAATCTGGAATTAATGACACTTGATAAAGGGTCACATGCTCCACTGGGGGTCTCTCTCTGCACATTGGACAATTCTTAATCCACTCATGTATTTCTTTGTCCATGCTAGGCCAATACACTCCTAAAGGCTTTAGATTCTGCAATGTTCGTTGTTTAGAATAGTGATTTCCTAGCAATCCTTCATGAGCTTGCTGCAACCAACTACTATGTTCATCATCCTCGACACAACAAGCTAATACACCCTCAGTATCTTGTTTGTACATGCTTCCTGCCAATATGTGATATTTTTGTGATTTTACAATTTCTTCTTGTGATGTTTTAACATTTTTATTTGCAGGTCCGAAGGTTAGGACTGGTACCAACTTATTTGCCCATTTAGGAACAACTTCTAAATTGAACAGATAAGCGTTAGGTAGTTCGTCAGACACTCCTTGCGGTGACTCTCCTGAAGTGATGTGAGAAAGGTGATCTGCCCTAAGGTGGGTTCTACCTCTCCTGACAACAACTTCAAAGTCATATTCCATTAGTAAGAGAAACCATCTTACTAACCGTCCTATATTGCAAGGTTTATTGACCAAATATAACAAAGCTTGATGATCAGTGAAAAACTTAAATTTGTTGGCCAATAAATAGTGTCTAAACTTCTTCACAGCATATACCATGCCTAAGCCCTCTCGCTCAGTTGTGGTATAGTTTCATTCAGCTGCAGTGAGCTGTCTACTAGCATATGCTATGGGCAAATCTAAGTTTCCGTCACCTGTGGGTTGTGCTAGCACACATCCTATGGCCTGATTGGATGCATCTACATGGACATGAAATGGTTTATTCCAATCAAGAGTGGTCAATATTGGTGCTGAGCACAAACGTTTCTTCAGTTCGTTGAAAGAATTCTTGCATTCGTCGTTCCACTCAAAATTAGACAACAAGGCATAAAGGGGTCTAGCTATGATCGCGTACATGTGAATAAACCTACGGTAGTATCCACAATGGCCCATAAAGGCTTGTACCTCTTTAACATTCCTTGGCCTTGGCAGCTCTGCTATGGTTCGTACCTTATCTTCGTCGGTTGAGATTCCATTCTTAGAAACAATATGACCTAAGATTTTACCTTGACGCACCATGAACACACACTTTTCTGGGTTCAGACACACTTGATATTCTCTACACTTGTTGAAGATTTGTCTGAGCTCAGGGATGTGAAATCCTCTTTCTTGGGAATGAGCACATAAATCGTCCACATACACTTCTAAGCTCTTTCGCAAGAACTCTTTGAAGACATGACACATGAGCCTTTGGAATGTCGCAGGTGCATTGGTGAGCCCAAATGGCATCACACAAAATGCAAAGATTCCCCATTCTGTAGCAAAAGCTGTTTTGGGTTGATCTTCTAGGGCAATGGCTACTTGATTGTAACCTGAAAATCCATCAAGGAAGCTATAAACTTCCTTGTCTGCAACATGCTCCAATAGGTGTTCCGTGATTGGAAGCGGATAGCTATCTCTGATTGTAGCGGCATTAACTTTTTTAAGGTTAATGCACACTCGCAACTTTCCATTCTTCTTGGGCACCACTACAATGGGGGACACCCATTCAGTATGCTCAATCTCATAGATGAATCCGGCTTCAATCAGCCTATCAATTTCTTCTTTTATTTTGGCTGCGTATGTATCATTATATGTGTAGGGCTTCTATTTGGTGGGCTTGGCATCAGCAGTCATGGGGATAGTATGAGAGCAAATTCTTGGATCTACCCCTTTCAAGTCTCTATAGTGCCACGCAAACACATCCCTATATTCCCTTAATAGAGCTACGAGCTCCATTTCTTCTCTTGCACTTAGGTCATCTCCTATGTATGTGCATCTCTCTTCGTTCTCTTCAATGGTTACTAGAATTTTCTTGGTCTTTTCTTTATTATCATATGATTCTCCTATGATGGCCTCTCTCTTAGGCATTCGTACCAAAATTTTACGGTCATCAACTTCATATTTCTTGAAGTTTTCTGGTACTTCAAACAATGATTCCTCCTCTTCTTGTTTCACAACTTTTCTTTTCTTTTTCTTTTGATTGTTCTCACTTCCATCCTTTGAATTTACCGTTTTAATACTTGTGAGAGGTTCTTCTTCTTTCTGGGTGAACACTCCTATATCTTCTAGATAGTGCTACTCTGAGTTAAAGCAACTATCCATCACAATGGACTCTATATCATCGTCATTCTCTTCTTCTTCTATGACATCACTAGGATCACATTCTTCTAGCAAGGGCTGACACATGAACACTGAAAATATCATAACCCTCCTCATCACAATGAGGTGTCCATTGTTCTTCATTGATAGCAAGGTCCATGGTGGCTAAGATTTCAGGCCAGCCATGAGGCTCAAATTCCTCATCTGGAAAGATCATCGGTGTGTAGGCTGGGTCTCTAACTGATCTATCTCCTGGCAAAGTTCCTTCTTCTCTTGCCTTTAACCGTTTTTCCTCTTCCTCTGCGACCTTGCACATCCACAAATGAGTATCTTCATGCAGCCATGATGGATCAGGTGAACTTTCAGAATGCATAGAGATAAAATCTTCTTTCGCTTTGTGGATAGGATTCCACTGTAGGGGTGGTACATCTCTGAAGGTGTAATCCTTCAAATTGACCTTGGTGGTGACCCCTAAGTGTTGTAAGTACAAGGAGTTGGTTCCCCAATCCTGTACTATTTGCAATTGTCGTAGGAAGGGTCTTCCTAGGATCATCTCATAGACATTATTTTTCTCAAAGTCACATATAGCAAATGTGTGCTCAAACTCTACACCACAAGTGGTTAGAGTTATCCCATCTAGCAATCCTAGAGGCCTTTCAAAATGACCATCGGCCATTTGAAGCTTCATCCTAGTTGGTCTTAATGTGGATTTGCCCCATTGCTTCCACAAGGAGGTGGTCGCAATAGCAACACTAGCACCTGAATCTATGATTGCTTTGGTTGTGTAACCTTGGTAGCTGATTGGAAGATAAGTATTACCTTCTTCACCCTCACACATGTCTCCTATTTTATCGAGAGGTACCTCTGGAAATTTTTGCTTAGAGCATGTTTTTGGCATATTGGAATCAAGTTCTGGGACCTGATCCTTCACATGGTTCCATAGCTCGGGTTTTGCTTTGAGCAGCTCTTCTACAGTGAGATGACATTGAACCTTAGTGTTCTTCACGACATCAGTGTTCCTTGGGACCACTGAGTCTTCATGTCTTACCAGTATTGTGGGAGCTCTGATATGAAGAGATTCAGATTCCCATGGGCCTGTAAATTGAGGTAGTTCTTCTAAGGTATTAGATTCAAAATCTAATCCTTTGTCTTCTTGTTGTTCTGCTTTGTCTCCATAAATAGATGGAATGTCTTGGGAAATTGATCATGAAGATCATCAATCTCATGAATAGGAGGGGAATTACCCTTCTCCTTGGCCCATTTCTCCTCTTGTATTTCCCGCAAGAACTCTTGAGAGTACTGTTGAATTGAAGGAGGTATTCCAGCATCCGTGGAATTAGGAACATATGCTCGCATTGGTGGTGAGCTTCCCCTTTCAATAACTGGTTGAGCCTGTGGAGGTAAAGAAACTTGTGGTTTGTTTACCAACTGCTCTAATCTTTCTAGTAAGCCCTGGAAATGCAAATCCGGTTTGACAGAGTTTGTCTGATTGAACTTTTGACTAGTCTCGAGTATAGCTTGAGCTTGTTCTACCATTTTCATGCACATTTTCATTCGTTCAATCTCTAAGTCTGCTATAGGGTAACTCTTGTCTAGGTTTGCCACTATTGGCCCTTCTTGAAGTCGAGCCTAGTAGGCCTTGAATATCATGTCCAAGCCTTCTAGGGTTGGATCTGCAAGAACAGACCCTGGTTGCGGCCTATTTACAATGGGTGGTGGGATGGGATGAGATGGAGTGGATGGAGTTTCGACATGTGAGGGGTTTTGAGATGCGATGTCTTCTATTTTTGTTTTTTCATCTTTCAAGCTTTCTTCTAGTTCTGATAACTTTCTATTCCACTTGCGATTGGCCTTCTCTCTAGTATCCTTCCATGTTCTTGTTTTCCTCTTACTAGGTTCTCCTGATTCACTCGACTCTGATTGTTCTGTTGGTTTATCCTGTTTTAAGGCTTGTGCTTTAGTGACAGCTTGTATAGGAGCCACATTACTACTACTTGAACTTGAATCCGCCACAAAGCCTACAACATTAATGGGTGTAATCTTGGGTGCACTGGAGGGGTTTCTTGGACAATCCTTGGGGAGATGGTCTTTGCCACAATCAGGACAAAAAGCCTGTATTGTGATAGCCTGTCCTTGACTTGGGGATGGTGGATGGGGACAATCAGGAAGGAAATGGTCACCCTGACATCTGAAACATGGTCCTCTAGGGGCTTGTGGTCTTACTTGTCTCAATTGGGGCCTAGGGTTAGCATTTGTGTACATGACATTGGAGTATTCAGGCTCCCAATTTTGTTCCATAGGTGGTGCCTCATATTGATATGGATAAATCTCACTATGTTCAGGTGACACTGTGTAATAAGCATGTGGACTACCTTCATGGGAGTAGTCTGAACTATGAGCATGAGAGTCATTCTTTGAGATCAGTGGGGTCACTGGCACCAATGCTCTATTAAGGTTCTCTTCTGCCACTACATACTTAACTGGAATTGCATTGGCAAGAGCTGGTGGTTGGTTTCCCAAGACTGGTTGTGGCCTATATGGTGCCTGATATTGTTGTTGTGGTCTGTAATATGGCTGTTGGTATTGGTTCTGATACCTACCTTGTGGGTAAGGTTGTTGATAATTTTGTCTAACATCCTGCCTGTTGTAGGGACAATCTTGAGCCGTATGGTTTGTGTACTTCCTTTCAATAGTGCAGTATGGGGTATTCCTTTCTCTCATGTTTTGGTTGTGTGTTGAAGCTGAAGGTCAAGGACAAAGCATAGGAACACATCTAAGAGGTGGACACACAAGAAGAAGGAGCAAGTAGGGAGCTCCAAGAAGTGTATGTCAAATTTTCACAAGAATTCCCTACAAAAATAGTGATTTCCATCACTAAAACCATTATAAATACCATTTTCTATTTTTGTAGCTCCATTTTGTGCAAGCCAAGGAGTCCTCGAGCTTGAGGAGCATTAGAATTATCATCCTACCAATTTTCGTAATTTTTAGACTCCGTTTGAGCCCTCAAATAAGCCCTGGAACCTAATTTTTAACTAGGCCGGACACTAGGTCTGTACAGGGCCAAATCTAGTCAAAAAACTATAAAAAGAGCTAGAGAGCTCATTTTTGAGGTTAGCTTGTTAGAGACAAAGCATTAGATCTTCTCAGTCCAGTGTCAACCACACAGCAAAGTCTTGGGCACAACAACTAAGTGGTTGTCCTTACGTACTGAACTCTGACACAAGTGACTCAGAAATGTCTTTTAGCATGGGAAAATCTGCAGGTGGCTCAGGAACAGCCCATCTACAAACACCAGAAGGACCCTATAAGACACAATTGGAATATATTCGGACCAACCAATTAGGTGCTCGCATCTTCGAGGATGCCCTGAGGCGATCAGTGGTCCAACTCAAAAATCCAGATCAATCCTTTGGAATTGAACACCCGGTGGTCAAGTTCGAAGAGGGTTCATACATTGACAAGGAAGGAACCATGTATGTGGTTACCAACCAACCAGATAGGACCGATGAGTTTGGAAATATCATTCATGAGAATGAGATAGGAGACCTAGAACAAGGAAATGTAGGACAAGGACCCCAGAATCCTAGAGACAAGTCAGTTTTGACCAGAGTGATCACTCCAGACTAGATCCCTCAAGACAACAAAAGCATAGAACTATTTTTGAATAGAGAAACAGAGGAAGCCTTTTGGAGATTCAAGCCAGATCAACCTAGCCAATTGGGCATAGTTATCATCTATGAATTCAAAGATCCTGAGATACCAGGCAAAGTTGTCTACCTGGATAACACATCAGAGAAGATATTCTTGGTAATAGAACATGATAGACATGCATATACTTGGAAGAATGAATTGATTTTCCCTCCACCAAGATCCAATGTTTCCCATGGCCTCCAAGGAGTAGGATCATCCCAAGCTCATGAAGCCTAGAGAGAAAGAACTAGAGAGAGACCTGAGGTAAGTTTTGCACACACGGTGGGCAGAAATAGAGCAGGATTTGAAAATGAAAGACCTGAAAGAGAGAGACATCAAGCACATAGGCAACAAAGAGATGAACATGATTTTCCATTGCTTAGACCCCGAGAGCACCCAGGAACTCTTAGACCCACTCAATTGATCAAGGCAATGAAGAATTATTTTGATGGGTCAAGAGATCCTTATGATCATGTGGCCGAGTTCAAACAAGTGTTAAGAGCTGAACAGGTTGAGGATTTGTTCACCCAGTACGAGGCATTTGGTGTGACTCTTAAGGGCACTGCCTTAGCTTGGTTTCAACCACTGAGTAGTCGCAACTATCGCGATATAGGTCAAATACTAGACGAATTCATTGTAGAAAACCATAAGACCTGCAGGCCATAAGCAAAAAAGACTTGCAAACATAAGCACAAGGGGGTCGCAAAGTCATAAGCAAAAAAGGCGCCCAACCATAGATGACAAAATACATTCCAATTCCAGAAGAGATTCTACGTGCAAAAAACACATTCTACCTCCAAAAAAACCATTCCATGTGCAAAAAAAAAAAAAAAAAAAAAAAAAAAAAACATGCATGTACGTATGTATAGATGGAAGTATTTATGTATGTATGTGATGTATGTATGCATGTATTTAATGTATGCATGAATGTATATATGTATATGTATAACCCTAATAATAACACCAGATGACAAGAAAATATGGACACATTTCCCCTAGAGTAGGGAACTTAGAAAAAATAACGATATACTTGGAAGAATGAATTGATTTTCCCTCCACCAAGATCCAATGTTTCCCATGGCCTCCAAGGAGTAGGATCATCCCAAGCTCATGAAGCCCAGAGAGAAAGAACTAGAGAGAGACCTGAGGTAAGTTTTGCACACACGGTGGGCAGAAATAGAGCAGGATTTGAAAATGAAAGACCTGAAAGAGAGAGACATCAAGCACATAGGCAACAAAGAGATGAACATGATTTTCCATTGCTTAGACCCCGAGAGCACCCAAGAACTCTTAGACCCACTCAAGTGATCAAGGCAATGAAGAATTATTTTGATGGGTCAGGAGATCCTTATGATCATGTGGCCGAGTTCAAACAAGTGTTAAGAGCTGAACAGGTTGAGGATTTGTTCACCCAGTACGAGGCATTTGGTCTGACTCTTAAGGGCACTGCCTTAGCTTGGTTTCAACCACTGAGTAGTCGCAACTATCACGATATAGGTCAAATACTAGACGAATTCATTGTAGAAAACCATAAGACCTGCAGGCCATAAGCAAAAAAGACTTGCAAACATAAGCACAAGGGGGTCGCAAAGTCATAAGCAAAAAAGGCGCCCAACCATAGATGACAAAATACATTCCAATTCCAGAAGAGATTCTACGTGCAAAAAACGCATTCTACCTCCAAAAAAACCATTCCATGTGCAAAAAAAAAAAAAAAAAAAAACATGCATGTATGTATGTATAGATGGAAGTATTTATGTATGTATGTGATGTATGTATGCATGTATTTAATGTATGCATGAATGTATATATGTATATGTATAACCCTAATAATAACACCATATGACAAGAAAATATGGACACATTTCCCCTAGAGTAGGGAACTTAGAAAAAATAACGATATACTTGGAAGAATGAATTGATTTTCCCTCCACCAAGATCCAATGTTTCCCATGGCCTCCAAGGAGTAGGATCATCCCAAGCTCATGAAGCCCAAAGAGAAAGAACTAGAGAGAGACCTGAGGTAAGTTTTGCACACACGGTGGGCAGAAATAGAGCAGGATTTGAAAATGAAAGACCTGAAAGAGAGAGACATCAAGCACATAGGCAACAAAGAGATGAACATGATTTTCCATTGCTTAGACCCCGAGAGCACCCAAGAACTCTTAGACCCACTCAAGTGATCAAGGCAATGAAGAATTATTTTGATGGGTCAGGAGATCCTTATGATCATGTGGCCGAGTTCAAACAAGTGTTAAGAGCTGAACAGGTTGAGGATTTGTTCACCCAGTACGAGGCATTTGGTCTGACTCTTAAGGGCACTGCCTTAGCTTGGTTTCAACCACTGAGTAGTCGCAACTATCGCGATATAGGTCAAATACTAGACGAATTCATTGTAGAATTTTCCAAGAGTGGTATCAGGCATAACACATCATCCTTGATCCACAGTTTCAAGCAGACACCCCAAGAAACAGTGCGACTAGCAGGTAGAAGGTTCAGACAGTACCTAGAAAGATGCCCTACTCCAGAGTTACCCACACCAGCCAAACAAGTGGCTTTGTTCTTAGATGGCTTACTGAGCACAAAGTTAAGATCATATGTGTACTTGAAAGAGCCTAGATCCATAGAAGAGTGTGTGCGGACGTGCATTGACATAGAAGATAACTTGGGTGAGGAGTTAGGATTGTCCAAACTCTATAAGGACTCTAATAGTTCTACTAGTCATACTTCAAAAATCTCCATGGAAATAGAGGAGATAGCTGAGCAAGTTGCCAAGAAGCTGGGAGTCCAAAATAAACAAACACAGAGAGTCACTCCATTGAATCGGTGTTATACTTGCGGAGGCGACCACATGGCTAATGTATGCCCGTTGCACAACCAGAACATGAGAGAAAGGAATGATCCATATTGCACTATTGAGAGAAATATACGAACCACACGGCTCAAGACTGTCCCTATAATAGGCAGGCTGTTAGACAGAATTATCAACAACCTTACCAACCAAGTAGGTATCAAAACCAATACCAACAGCCATATTATAGACCACAACAGCAATATCAAGCACAATATAGGCCACAACCAGTCTTGGGAAACCAACCACCATCTCCTGCCAACGTGATTCCAGTCAAATATGCTGTGGGGGAGGAAAATCCAAATAGAGCATTGGTGCCACTAACCCCATTGATACCAGATAATGACTCTCATGCTCATAGTTCAGACTACTCCCATGAAGGTAGTCCACATGCTTATTACACAGAGTCACCTGAACATAGTGAGATTTACTGGTATCAATATGATGCACCACCTATGGAGCAAAATTGGGAGCCAGAATACTCCAATGTCATGTACACAAATCCTAACCCTAGGCCCCAGTTGAGACAAATGAGACCACAAGCCCCTAGAGGATCTTGTTTCAGATGTCAAGGTGACCATTTCATTCGTGATTGTCCCCACCCACCATCTCCGAGTCAAGGACATGCTATCACAATACACGCTTTTTGTTCTGATTGTGGCAAAGACCATCTCCCTAGAGATTGTCCAAGAAACCCCTCCAGTGCACCCAAGATTACACCCATTAATGTGGTAGGCTTAGTGGCAGATTCAAGTTCAAGTAGTAGCAATGTGGCTCCTATACAAGCTATCACTAGGGCACAAGCCTTAAAACAGGATAAACCAGCAGAACAATCATAGTCGAGTGAATCAGGAGAGCCTAGTAAGAGGAAAACAAGAACATGGAAGGATACCAGAGAGAAGGCCAATCGCAAGTGGAATAAAAAGTTATCGGAACTAGAAGAAAGCTTAAAAGAAGCGAAAACAAAAATAGAAGACATTGCATCTCAAAGCCCATCGCATGCCGAAACTCCATCCACTCCACCTCATCCCACCCCAACACCCATTGTAAATAGGCCGCAATCAGGGTCTGTTCTTGCAGATCCAACCCCAGAAGGCTTGGACATGATGTTCAAGGCCTACCAGGCTCGTCTTCAAGAAGGGCCAACAGCTGCAAATCTAGACAAGAGTTACCCTAGAGCGGATTTAGAGATTGAACGAATGAAAATGTGCATGAAAATGGTAGAACAAGCTCAATCTATACTTGAGACTAGTCAAAAGTTCAATCAGACAAACTCTGTCAAACCAGATTTGCATTTCCAAGGGTTACTAGAAAGATTAGAGCAGTTGGTAAACAAACCACAAGTTTCTTTACCTCCACAGGCTCAACTAGTTATTGAGAGAGGAAGCTCACCACCAATGGGAGCTTATGTTCCTAATTCCACGGATGTTGGAATGCCTCCTTCAATTCAACAGTACTCTCAAGAGTTCTTGCGGGAAATACAAGAAGAGAAATGGGCCAAGGAGAAGGGTAAATCCCCTCCTATTCTTGAGATTGATGATCTTCATGATTAATTTTCCCAAGACATTCCATCTATTTACGGAGATGAAGCAGAACAACAAGAAGACGAAAGATTAGATTTTGAATCTAAAACCCTAGAAGAATTGCCTCAATTTCCAGGCCCATGGGAATCTGAATCTCTCTAGATTAGAGCTCCCACAATACTGGTCAGACATGAAGACTCAGTGGTCCCAAGGAACACTGATGATGTGAAGAACACTAAGGTTCAATGTCATCTCACTGTAGAAGAGCTGCTCAAAGCAAAACCCGAGCTATGGAATCATGTGAAGGATCAGGTTCCAGAACTTGAGTCCAATACGCCAAAAACAGGCTCTAAGCAAAAAGTACCAGAGATACCTCTAGACAAAATAGGGGACATGTGTGAGGGTGAAGAAGGTAATACTTATCTTCCAATCACCTACCAAGGTTACACAACCAAAGCAATCATAGATTCAGGTGCTGGTGTTGCTATTGCGACCACCTCCTTGTGGAAGCAATGGGGCAAGCCCACATTAAGACCAACTAGAATGAAGCTTCAAATGGCTGATGGTCATTTTGAAAGACCTCTAGGATTGCTAGAAGGGATAACTCTAACCACTTGTGGTGTAGAGTTTGAGCACACATTTGCTATATGTGACTTTGAGAAAAATAATGTCTATGAGATGATCCTAGGAAGATCCTTCCTACGACAATTGCAAATACCAACTCCTTGTACTTGTAGCACTTAGGGGTCACCACCAAGGTCAATTTGAAGGATTACTCCTTTAGAGATGTACCACCCCTACAGTGGAATCCTATCCACAAAGCAAAAGAAGATTCAGTCTCTGTGCATTCTGAAAGTTCACCTGATCCATCATGGTTGCATGAAGATACTCATTTGTGGATGTGCAAGGTCGTAGAGGAAGAGGAAAAATGCTTGAAAGCGCGAGAAGAAGGAACTTCACCAGGAGATAGACCAATTAAAGACCCAGCTTATACACCGATGATCTTTCCAGATGAGGAATTTGAGCCTCATGGCTGGCCAGAAATCTTAGCTACCATGGACATTGTTGTCAATGAGGAACAGTGGACACCTCATTGTGATGAGGAGGGTTATGATATCTCAGTGTTCATGTGTCAGCCCTTGCTACAAGAATGTGACCCTAGTGATGTCATAGAAGAAGAAGAGAATGACGATGATATGGAGTCTATTGTGATGGATAGTTGCTTTAACTCTGAGCAGCACTATCTAGAAGATATAGGAGTGTTCACCCAGAAAGAAGAAGAACCTCTCACAAGTATTAAAATAGTAAATTCAAAGGATGGAAGTGAGAGTAGTCAAAAGAAAAAGAAAAGAAAAGCAGTGAAACAAGAAGAGGAGGAATCATTATTTGAAGTACCAGAAATCTTCAAGAAATATGAAGTTGATGACCGCAAAAGTTTGGTACGCATGCCTAAGAGAGAGGCCATCATAGGAGAATCATATGATAATAAAGAAAAGACCAAGAAAATTGTAGTGACCATTGAAGAGAACAAAGAGAGATGCACATACATGTTGGTGCACACAAATCACCAATTGAAGTTTGGAAGACAAAAAGATGGAGATAAGATCAAGTCTTGAAGCAAAGAAGGTGGTTACATTCACAGAATGAATGATATGTACACATATGTACGTTAGTGAAGACATAGATCACTTATACTTTTGTTTAGTTATAAGCTTGTACATATTTGCCTATAAATACTTTGGAAAAATGTCGGGGCAATAGAGAGACAATAGGAGAGTATGAGAATAGTGCATTTGTAAGTTGTAAGACTCATTAGAGTGCATAGGAATGAGAAGAAGTCTCTCTCACAACTCAATTGTAATTTTCTGAAGAATAGCAGAAAAGTTGCGCCCGAAGTTTTCGTGTCTTCTCCTTCTGTGGTAGATATTCTGTGGAATGCTTTTGCACAAGTCTAAGTCTAGAGTTGATTGATCTTTGTACAAAATTTCAGCTTCCAATTGTAATTAGGTTAAGAGAATTGTGTGCATGAACATTCATATGTAAAGAATGTTCACAGTCTTCTGAAACAGGCGCAGATTTCGAGTTCAATGGAATGAGTAGTGCTCAGTGCACAGTGTAAAGTTTTACACATATGATAGCTCAAAATTTAAGTTGAGAGATAAGCTATCTATAGCTAAAAGGATTTGATCAAATGGGTTGGACATTGTGAGAACTAAAGCTAAGAAGTTAGGGGTGTCCAAATCAACTTCTCAGAAGTGCAGATTTAGACATAGGTAACTTGTGAAGTAGATTTCTCAAGATCTATTGAATCTTTTGAAGTGATTTGACTTGGAGGAGGTGCGCAATCTTTAGGCGACACCTTGTGAAAAGTTTCATAAAAAACTTTACACATTTACTCAGTCAATGAGAAAGATATATGCAGCAGACTTTCCAAGTAATCTCCTTCTTCACAGATTGTTCAAGAATTTGATATTTGGTCATTGATCTTTTAAATTGGTGAAGGTTTTGACTTACTCTTGATATAGAGGTGCTCTAAGTTCAAGAGTAGGTTGTTCTTTTGGAGATTAACACTCTCCATCAGTGGTATCAGAGCAGGAAACATCAAATTTGAGAAAAGGAGGATCCCGACTGCTGCAGTTGCAAAGAATTCAACACCTGAAGGATTAAAAGGTGAAAGCCTGAAGGAAAAGCTTGAAGAAGAGATCATACGACATCAAGAAGGATGAAAGGAGTGTCATTCGAAGTAAAGGTTAGCTTATACTTTATAAAGATTGAAGAATTTAGTACACAGGTAAAGGAAGGATGGGAGATTCTCTTCAGATAGAGAAATTGGATACAGAGAATTATCCTGCATGGTCAATGAGGATGGAAGCTCATCTAATGAGAAAATATTTGATAGCCTATATTACAGGAGAAGAAGAAAAGCCTCAATTCAGAGATCCTAGTGTTCCAACTAGGGAGGAATTGTCAGATTTGAAGAATTGGATGAAAAGAGATGCTCAAGCTAGGAGCATAATCTATATGGCAGTCAATGACTACTTGCTACGAGGTCTTGAAAGTGCAAGTGAGATATGGAATGCTTTGGAGGAGCATTTCCAAAACACTACAAAGTCAAGGAAGGCATCCCTATGGGCAGAGTTTACTACTTTCAAGAAGAAGGCTTCACAATCAATATCTGATTATGTGACAAAGATGAAGGACATTGCAAATGCATTAGGAGCAGTGGATGAAGACATTGAAGAAGATAAATTGGTAAGGCAAATTCTCACAGGACTAAGAGGTGATGAGAAGTGGAAGCCTTTTATTATATCTACAGAACTTTCATTGGATCATTTCAATCCCGATTTGAATCAATTGTTAGGACATACGCTAACTATTGAGAATGATATCAAAGGAGATACTGACAAGGTTGCAGGTCATGCAATGTACTCTAAAGACAAGAAGAAAACTAACAAAGGAAAGCAACAAGCAAATGAAGAAGAAGGCACAACTAGTCAAGCCAACTTCCTAAGAGGAAGAGGAGGTGGCAAAGGTAGAGGAAGAGGCAGGAATAACAAAGATGGAGCCAAAGCTTGCTGGATTTGTGGTAACACAAATCATTTAGCAAATGATTGTTGGCATAACACTCAGAATAATGGTGGATACAATCAGAACTATAATTCAAGAGGAAGAGGAGGTAGAAATCAAAGAGGTAATTTCAGAGGTAGAGGTAGTAGGGGTTACTTTGGAAGAAATGCAGGTAGAGGTTTCCAAAGTCAACAATATGACAATACCTACTACAATTATGCTTCAGATCAAAAGGAAGATTCAACATTGATAATGAATGCAACTTGTGAAAGGCAGAGTGAAGATCAAAGAGTCTTCTACATTGACTCAGGGTGTAGCAATCACCTGAGTGGTAACATAGCCTTGATGACTGGTTTGGAGAATAAGGTATCTAATCATGTTGTTCAAACAGGTGATAATACAAAGCACAATGTGAAGTCAATTGGATCAGTGAAGGCCAAGGATGGTAGCACCTTATTAAGTAAGGTCTTGTATGTTCCTACAATTCCTAAGAATTTGATAAGTGTAGGACAAATTGTGGAAAAAGATTATGAAGTGAGGTTCACTAATGAAGGAGTGTTTGTGGAAGACCCTAGCAATGGGTATAAACAAATTGTTTCAGGGAAGAAAGAAGGAAGATTGTTCACATTGAAGATTCAAGGTAATGTTGGTCATGCCTTGTTCACCTATGCAGGACATAAGATCTCTGAGTTAGATCTTTGGCACAAAAGACTTGGACATTTCAATGAAAGAGGTATTAAAGACATGATTAATAATGGTTTAGTGCTTGGATTGCCTAATGTTGCAGGTCAACATATGACATACAGATGTGAGGCATGTAAATTAGGTAAGGCTCATAAGCAACCCTATTCTAAGCATGGGTTTATGTATTCAGAGAAACTTGAGTTGGTACACACAGATGTGTGGGGACCATCAAAGGATTTCAGTATCAATGGATCAAGGTATTATGTGATTTATGTTGATGCTGCTACCAGATGGATCACTATCTATGTGATCAAAGATAAGACAGAGGTATTCAATACATTCAAACATTATCATGTGTATGCAGAGAGAATTACAAGACATAAATTGAAGAGACTAAGGTCAGATGGAGGGGGAGAGTATTTCAACTAATGAGTTTAGTGATTACTTGTGGAATGCAGGTATAAAAAGAGAGGTTACTTGTAGGTACTCTCCTCAACAAAATGGTGTAGCAGAGAGGAGGAATAGAACTCTTGTTGAGTTTGCAAGATACATGATGAAGGAGAAAAATTGCCCAAATTATTTGTGGGCTGAGGCTGTAAACACAGCTACTTATTTGGTCAATAGGCTACCTTGTAAAGCCTTGCAGGGTATGACACCATATGAGGCATGGTGGGGTAAGAGACCTACATTAGACCATTGCAAAGTATTTGGATGTTTGGCCTATGCATATGTGCCATCACAATTAAGGCACAAATTGGAACCTAAAGCTGAAAAATATGTGTTTATTGTTATGATGACAAGCAGATGGGATACAGGTTGTGGAATCCATCCACAAAATATTTTCTTGTATCAAAAGATGTTACATTTGATGAGCAAGGTATTTGGTATGCAGGTACTATCAATATTAATACAGATGATGAAGAAATTGTGAGTCAAAGGAAAGGTAACTCAAAGATTTAGATATTTGATGAACAAGAGAATCATGAAGTGCAGGTTAAAGTGGAAGAGACACCAAGATTTGATCCTGAATGTGAAGAACCAGAAACCTCAAGAAGTGGAGAACTCAGGAGGTCTACAAGGCACAAATGGCAACCTACAAGGTATAGCTATGATACTTCATTCTTGACTACTAAGGATTATGCTTACATGGTTAAAGCAGATGAAGACCCTTCTACATATGAAGAGGCAAAAGGTAAAGAGATTTGGGAAAAAGCTATGCAGGAAGAATATGATGCATTGATGGAGAATCAAACATGGGATTTGGTTCCAAAACCAAATAGTCAGAAGATCATTGGATGCAAGTGGGTTTATAAGACAAAGAGACTTGCAGATGGAAGTGTGTCTAGGTACAAAGCTAGACTTGTTGTTAAAGGATTTGCTCAGACATATGGTATTGACTATGATGAGACTTATAGTCCAGTGGCAAAGATGACAACTATTAGAACACTCATAGCAATTGCTGCATGCAAAGGTTGGAAATTGTGTCAATTAGATGTGAAGAATGCTTTTTTGAATGGCTATATTTCAGATGACTTTTTCATGGAGCAACCTCAAGGATTCAGAGATGGAAGATATCCAGATTATGTGTGTAAGCTCAAGAGAGCTTTATATGGCTTGAAGCAGGCCCCAAGGGCATGGAACTATAGGCTTGTAAAGTTCTTAAAGGAACTTGGATTTCAAGTATCTAAAGCAGATAGTAGCTTGCTTGTCAAAGCAAGTGATGATGGGTTCATTTACATATGTATATATGTTGATGATATAATTCTTACAGGTACAGATGAGAAAGGCATACAAAGCTTAAAGAAGAAAATGGAGAAAGAGTTCAAAATCAGTGACTTGGGAGATTTGTCATACTTCTTGGGCATGGAGATTTCATACACTCAACATGGAGTGTAGGTGACTCAAGAAAGGTATTTGAAGAATTTGTTAACCACTTTTAAGATGAATGATTGCAGAGTAGCACCTACTCCAATGGAGGTGAATCACAAATTAAGCAGATTTGGAGGTGAAGAGTTCAAGGACATGAAACAATATCAGAGTTTGGTTGGTAGTCTTATCTATGCTACATTAACTAGGCCTGATTTATCATATGCAGTTGGGGTGTTGTCTCAATTCATGCATTGTCCTAGGAAAGAGCATTGGATTGCAGGTCAAAGAGTGTTGAGGTACATTAAGGGAACACTCAAAGAGGGTTTGTATTATGGTTTTACATCAGATACGAATATCAAAATATATAGTGATGCAGATTGGGCAGGTAATCCAGATGATAGAAGGTCAACCTATGGATACATGTGTTATGTGGGAGATAAGTTAATCTCTTGGTGCTCAAAGAAGCAACATACAGTTGCTTTGTCATCTAAAGAAGCAGAGTACAAAGGCATGGTTGAAGCTGCAAAAGAAGTGATATGGCTTAAGACTCTCATGAAGAGTTTTGACACTATACAGAGCATACCTATCATTTATGGAGATAACATGAGTTCATTATATCTAGCTGCTAATCCTGTTTTTCATGCCAGGACCAAACACATTGAGATACAATATCACTTTCTAAGAGAGAAGGTGATGGATAAAGAGATTGAAGTTATACATACTTCAACAAAAGATCAGATAGCTGATATGCTTACAAAGAGTTTGGATGGGCCAAAGTTACAGAAGTTCAAAGATATGGCAGGTATAAAGAAGATAAGAGAAACCTCAATTGATGATTGAGGGGGAGCTGTTGGTGCACACCAATCACCAATTGAAGTTTGGAAGACAAAAAGATTGAAGCAAAGAAGGTGGTTACATTCACAGAATGAATGATATGTACACATATGTACATTAGTGAAGACATAGATCACTTATACTTTTGTTTAGTTATAAGCTTGTACATATTTGCCTATAAATACTTTGGAAAAATGTCGGGGCAATAGAGAGACAATAGGAGAGTATGAGAATAGTGCATTTGTAAGTTGTAAGACTCATTAGAGTTCATATGAATGAGAAGAAGTCTCTCTCACAACTCAATTGTAATTTTCTGAAGAATAGCAGAAAAGTTGCACCCGAAGTTTTCGTGTCTTCTCCTTCTATGGTAGATATTCTGTGGAATGCTTTTGTACAAGTCTAAGTCTAGAGTTGATTGATCTCTGTACAAAATTTCAGCTTCCAATTGTAATCAGGTTAAGAGAATTGTGTGTAGGAACATTCATATGTAAAGAATGTTCACAGTCTTCTGAAACAGGCGCAGATTTCGAGTTCAATGGAATGAGTAGTGATCAGTGCAGAGTGTAAAGTGTTACACATATGATAGCTCAAAATTTAAGTTGAGAGCTAAGCTATCTATAGCTAAAAGGATTTGATCAAACGGGTTCGACATTGTGAGAACTAAAGCTAAGAAGTTAGGGGTGTCCAAATCAACTTCTCAGAAGTGCAGATTTAGACATAGGTAACTTGTGAAGTAGATTTCTCAAGATCTACTGAATCTTTTGAAGTGATTTGACTTGGAGGAGGTGCGCAATCTTTAGGCGACACCTTGTGCAGAGTTTCATAAAAAACTTTACACATTTACTCAGTCAATGAGAAAGATATATGCAGCAGACTTTCCAAGTAATCTCCTTCTTCACAGATTGTTCAAGAATTTGATATTTGGTCATTGATCTTTTAAATTGGTGAAGGTTTTGACTTACTCTTGATATAGAGGTGCTCTAAGTTCAAGAGTAGGTTGTTCTTTTGGAGATTAACACTCTCCATCAATGCATAGGAGATGACCTAAGTGCAAGAGAAGAAATGGAGCTCGTAGCTCTATTAGGGAATATAGGGACGTGTTTGCATGGCACTATAGAGACTTGAAAGGGGTAGATCCAAGAATTTGCTCTCATACTATCCCCATGACTGCTGATGCCAAGCCCACCAAACAGAAGCCCTACACATATAATGATACCTATGCAGCCAAAATAAAAGAAGAAATTGATAGGTTGATTGAAGTTGGATTCATCTATGAGATTGAGCATACCGAATGGGTGTCCCCCATTGTAGTGGTGCCCAAGAAGAACGGAAAGTTGCGAGTGTGTATTAACCTTAAAAAAGTTAATGCCGCTACTATTAGAGATAGTTATCCACTTCCAATCACGGAACACCTTTTGGAGCGTGTTGCAGGCAAGGAAGTTTATAGCTTCCTTGATGGGTTTTCAGGTTACAATCAAGTAGCCATTGCCCCAGAAGATCAACACAAAACAGCTTTTGCTACACAGTGGGGAATCTTTGCATTTCGTGTGATGCCATTTGGGCTCACCAATGCACCTGCAACATTCCAAAGGCTCATGTGTCATGTCTTGAAAGAGTTCTTGCGAAAGAGCTTAGAAGTGTATGTGGATGATTTATGTGCTCATTCCCAAGAAAGAAGATTTCACATCCCTGAGCTTCGACAAATCTTCAACAAGTGTAGAGAATATCGAGTGTGTCTGAACCCAAAAAGTGTGTGTTCATGGTGCGTCAAGGTAAAATCTTAGGTCATATTGTTTCTAAGAATGGAATTTCAACAGATGAAGATAAGGTACGAGCCATTTCGGAGCTACCAAGGCCAAGGAATGTTAAAGAGGTACAAGCCGTTATGGGCCATTGTGGATATTACCATAGGTTTATCCACATGTACGCGATCATAGCTAGACCCCTTTATGCCTTGTTGTCTAATTTTGAGTGGAACGACAAATGCGAAAATTCTTTCAACGAACTGAAGAAACGTTTGTGCACAGCACCAATACTGACCACTCCTGATTGGAATAAACCATTCCATGTCCATGTGGATGCATCCAATCATGCCATCGGATGTGTGCTTGCACAACCCACAAGTGAAGGAAACTTAGATTTGTCCATAGCATATGCTAATAGACAGCTCACTGCAGCTGAACGGAACTATACCACAAATGAGCGAGAGGGCTTAGGCATGGTATATGCTGTGAAGAAGTTTAGACACTATTTATTGGCCAACAAGTTCAAGTTTTTCACTGATCATCAAGCTTTGTTATATTTGGTCAATAAACCTTGCAATACTGGACACTTAGTAAGATGGTTCCTCTTACTAATGGAATATGACTTTGAAGTTGTTGTCAGGAAAGGTAGAACCCACCTTAGGGCAGATCACCTTTCTCGCATCACTTCAAGAGAGTCACCGCAAGGAGTGTCTGATGAACTACCTGACGCTTATCTGTTCAATTTAGAAGTTGTTCCTAAATGGGCAAATAAGTTGGTACCACTCCTAACCTTCAGACCCACAAATAAAAATGTTAAAACATCACAAGAAGAAATTGTAAAATCACAAAAATATCACATATTAGAAGCATGTACAAACAAGATACTGAGGGTGTATTAGCTTGTTGTGTCGGGGATGATGAACATAGTAGTTGGTTGCAACAAGCCCATGAAGGAATGCTAGGAAATCACTATTCTAAACAACGAACATTGCAGAATTTGAAACGTTTAGGAGTGTATTGGCCTAGCATGGACAAAGAAATACATGAGTGGATTAAGAATTGTCCAATGTGCAGAGAGAGACCCCCAGTGGAGCATGTGACCCTTTATCAAGTGTCATTACTTCCAGATTGGAGTGCTCCATTGGTAGAGTTTATGAGGTCGGGAAGATTACCCAAAGAGGCTAGTCTAGCAAGAAGACGAAACATGGAGCAAGAGGCTCAAGGCTATGCCTTAGTAGGAGAGAATCTATACCGAAGAGGCAAAGATGGTTACTTAAGACTGTGCATTCATGAATCAGACGATTTAAAGGTCTTAGAAACTGCATATAGTGGTGTTGCAGGTGGACATTTCGGTCCTGACCGAGTGATCAAGACCATTCTATTCTCAGGACTTTGGTGGCCCACTCTTCATATGGATGCACATACCTATGTGAAGAAATGTGACACATGCCAACGTGCACAATATCCTGTTAGAAAAGACGAGATGCCCTTGAGGCCAATGATGGGAGGGCGTGCATTTTCCAAGTGGGGCCTAGACTTCATAGGTCCTATTAACCCCACAGCTAGAAACTCCCATGCAGAGTATATTATTGTAGCCACAAATTACCTTACAAAGTGGGTAGAAGTGAAAGCCACAACAAAGAATGATGCTCAGACTACGGCTAAGTTCTTATTCGAGAATGTGTTCACGGGATATGGGCTACCAATAGAGTTAGTGAGCGATAGAGGCACACACTTTTTGAATGAAGTCATTGAAAATCTTCTCCAAGAATTCTTGGTGATACATAAGAAGTCTGCCCCCTATCACCCACAAGCTAATGGACAAGCCGAGAGCACCAATAAGATCCTCTGTAACGTATTGACAAAACTGGTAAATAATAAACGCTCTGATTGGGACAAACAACTTCATCATGCTGTTTGGGCTTATCGAGTTGCCTACAAAACGGTACTCAACGCCACCCCATTTCAGATGGTCTTCGGACAGAACGCTGTGCTACCATTAGATTTCTTAATCCCTGCCTTAAAAGTAGCACAAGAGTATGAGTGGAATGGACATGAATTGTCCTCTAGGATCTTTGATCTAGAATGCTTAGGTGAGACAAGGCTACGTGCGGCAGCAGGCATCTATGCTGCAAAGAAAAGGCAAAAGGCATACTATGATGCACACATTAAGGATAAGGGATTGAAAGAGGGAGACCTAGTGCTGGTTTATACGCTAAAGCAACATGCCCGTACGTTGGAAAAAAGAGGATATGGACCCATGATCATTAATAGAATTTCCACTAGTGGTGCAGTTTAGTTGGCCACTCTAGAAGGAGATATCTTGCCAAACTATATTAGTGGCTGTAGAGTCAAGCTATATCAAGAACCTCTTATTGAGGATATGCTAATGAAACTCAACACTGCTAAGAAGCGAAAAGAAGAAGAGTTAAGAGTGAGAAAAGAAGCACAAGCAGAGGCTAGAGAGCGCATAAGGCGAAATAAGTTAAGGCGACTAGGCCTCGATGTCAACTGAAAAGCTCCAAAATATCACATGGATATGTGCCAAAAATCAGGCATTGCGACTTCTCAAGTCATTGACCGACGTCCATTCGTGACCATAGAGATAGGACAAGGAAAGGGTGCAAGGACTGTGAAAGCATTGATTGACTCAGGGGCAGCAAGTAGTGCAGTTAGACTTTCCTACTGCCAAGACTTGCAGTTGAACATCAATCCCATAGAAGCTAATCTCATAGGATTGGGAGGTGTGGAAACCCCTTGTTTGGGCGAGGTGGAACTTCCCATCTACCTTCAAGATGTTCCAATGAAAGTCAAAGCGCTAGTATGTCAAGATGAGAACCTTACAGAACCACTTGTCTTGGGTCAAGATTGGATCTATGACCATGCAGTTAACTTAAACCTAAGAAGTCAAATTCTTCAAGTTTGGGTACATGAACAATGCATTACATTAGAATTAGAGAACTGCATGCTCCTAGATCATGGCACCACACACTCTCTTAGTTCTTCCAAGACTAATCATATGAAAGAAGATGTTGTATGTCAAAAGCTCTATGATGCAGAAGGAGTCAATCATGGAAGACCAGGTCCGAAGGCGGGTGGATCTTTCTTCTTCTCCAAAGAATCAAGTAGCCACAATAGTGAGTCCACCACACAAGCAAACACAACCGTTCACGACAACTGCTACATCAAATAGAAAGACACCATTCGATAAGAACGCAGTTTCGAGCATGAAGCAGATCTAGGTACGCAAAGGAGAGCAACCACCAGCCTTGCCCCCACAAATCCCATCCAGGCAAGCCAACCAGGCCAGAAGACGAAGGAAGCAGCTCGGACAAGCTCAATCACAAGGTATCCAACAAGTTTGGGTGCCTAAGAAATTAGTTGAAGCTCAACAAGGGCGATTATAGATGTGGGTACCTAAGAAGCTCTTACGTCTACAACAACCTGTGTTCTCCCACATGCAAAAGGTCTCAACAAAGAAGCCCAAAGGAGAAGAGGGTAAGAACCACGTACAGAGACCGAAAGGAGATCAAATCAGCTCTTCAACAATAGTAGGAAGACGTGCAAAAAGGATATGGGATTGGAAGCCAAAAGTACAAGTAGCCTCCATCAAACCAAAGCGCCAACCACACTGGATACCATAGTTCAGAAGGCATCCAACGAGGAAGATGCCTGAAGTAATCTCTAGAGTGCCAAATGCTGTTCTAAAATGGGTCCCTATCAAGAGGAAGGATCAATGGTCATCTCGAGATCCAATGGATACCTCCAACAAAGATGACATCAACATTTGCAGGTGACATCAGGCCTCGACGAGCGACAACCATGTGCTCCTTGCACAACCCTATCTTTTGCACCATTCAGGTCATGCATTTCCAATGCATTAATATAGGGCCACATTACACGGTTGTGCATAGACACACTTGAGAATCCCAGGCACAAGAGCACATTGACATATGTCAAAGATTTTTATTGATTGATACTAAACTCTGTCTTCTTGTTTTGTGATATTGTTCCAAAAAAAAAAAAAAAAAAAAGAAAGAGAGGAAGAACTTGTTCCCAGGTTTGGCGCATGAAACATGAATGAGTCATGCTTAGTTGAAAGTGGAACCATCTACTACTGGGCATTTATCAGTTTGGATAGAAGGGTGTCTCGGCTAGCAGATGATATTATTGCTGCCTTATCTGGTAGATGTCAAGAACTTAGCATGAACATGGCATCCACACCTATGGTTTCCCCTTACCATGGTGGGAGTGAAGATCTTGAAGGTCCACAACTTGAGTGATGCTTAACTACTGCATGTATGAGAGCATCCAAGGAGATATTTGCAAGAGTTTGTTTGGTACCCCGAAAATCCTTGTCTGTATACTAGATGAGCAGACTCTTGCTTATGGTGAACTAAAGAGAATATGTGAAACTAAGCTTGGTGTAGTTACCCAATGTTGTTTGTCAAAGAATATAAAGAAATTCAATTCTCAGTATTTGGCAAACGTTGCTTTGAAAAGAGAAGACAGAACCAGGCACTCAAAACTTTTTTTCGGTGGACCAGCAACATGGACATTCATCGACAATGTTCCATCACAAATGCCGGGTATACAACATGAAGAGATAGACATCAATCAACCCTTCACCACGGTAAGTATCTTTACTCTGGCAACATCATAACCATGATAGATTAGGAAACCTCTTCGTCAGCATACCCTTGAGCACTTAGCTCAAGACCTGCAATTTTTGCACCATACTTCTTCCAATGCATTTTCCAAGTAAGCATGCGTAGGGCTACATTACAAGGCTGTGCACAAGGCACATACTTTTTTCAACCCATGCACATACACACTTACCCATCATTCACTATGGGTTATGAGTACTTGGCATGACTACTCTGAACATCATCTTGAGAAGCGCTAGAGGACATCCTGGGGCAACATCAATACCTAGGAAGCAATTCGAAGCTAGTAGTTGCTCCAACTCAATCTTGATACGCATTCATGTGGGAATCCACGGAAGAAGCACATACCAAGGGACTACGGCTTGCAAAGGCGTGCAGTGACAAATGAAGGACCGGACAACCAACACTGCCAAATTTGGAAGATAGACAGCTCTTGTTCATAAGGAATGGATACTACCTCCCAAGCACTACATGGAACAACCACTACAACAAGGGCCTGTCAGGGACGACAGACTCGAGAGGGGGGGGAGTGTTGAAGCTGAAGGTCAAGGACAAAGCATAGGAACACATCTAAGAGGTGGACACACAAGAAGAAGGAGCAAGTAGGGAGCTCCAAGAAGTGTATGTCAAATTTTCACAAGAATTCCCTACAAAAATAGTGATTTCCATCACTAAAACCATTGTAAATACCATTTTCTATTTTTGTAGCTCCATTTTGTGCAAGCCAAGGAGTCCTCGAGCTTGAGGAGCATTAGAAGTATCATCCTACCAATTTTCATAATTTTTAGACTCTGTTTGAGCCCTCAAATAAGCCCTGGAACCTAATTTTTAACTAGGCCGAACACTAGGTCTGGACAGGGCCAAATCTAGTCAAAAAACTATAAAAAGAGCTAGAGAGCTCATTTTTGAGGTTAGCTTGTTAGAGAATAGAGCTTTTGTAAGAGAACTCTTTTGCAATCGAAGCTTTCCATTGTTTCTCTCTTTGATCTTACTTTGTGTGTGTGTGTGTATGTGTGTGCATGTTTGTGTGCTTTCACTCACGCACTTGTGCCTTCACTTGCTCATGTTCTTCATACCGGTCCTCACGTCTCCGCGGATTGACAAGTAAAGGAGGTGGTGCTTACGCTTGAGCTACAGTGTGCATTGGGCATACATTAGCCATGTGGTCGCCTCCGCAAGTATAACACCGATTCAATGGGGTGACTCTCTGTGTTTGTCTATTTTGGACTCCTAGCTTCTTGGCAACTTGCTCTGCTATCTCCTCTATTTCCGTGGAGATTTTTGAAGTATGACTAGTAGAACTATCAGAATCCTTATAGAGTTTGGACAATCCTAATTCCTCTCCCAAGTTATCTTCTATGTCAATGCACGTCCACACACACTCTTCTATGGATCTAGGCTCTTTCAAGTACACATATGATCTTAACTTTGTGCTCAATAAGCCATCTAAGAACAAAGCCACTTGCTTGGCTGGTGTGGGTAACTCTGGAGCAGGGCATCTTTCTAGGTATTGTTTGAACCTTCTACCTGTTAGTCGCACTGTTTCTTGGGGTGTCTGCTTGAAACTGTGGATCAAAGATGATGTGTTATGCCTGATACCACTCTTGGAAAATTCTACAATGAATTCGTCTAGCAGCTGACCTATATCACGATAGTTGCGACTACTCAGTGGTTGAAACCAAGCTAAGGCAGTGCCCTTAAGAGTCAAACCAAATGCCTCATACTGGGTGAACAAATCCTCAACCTGTTTAGCTCTTAACACTTGTTTGAACTCGGCCACATGATCATAAGGATCTCCTGTCCTGTCAAAATAATTCTTCATTGCCTTGATCACTTGAGTGGGTCTAAGGGTTCTTGGGTGCTCCCGGGGTCTAGGCAATGGAAAATCATGTTCATCTCTTTGTTGCCTATGTGTTTGATGTCTCTCTCTTTCAGGTCTTTCATTTTCAAATCCTGACCTATTCCTGCCCACGGTGTGTGCAAAACTTACCTCAGGTCTCTCTCTAGTTCTTTCTCTCTGGGCTTCATGAGCGTGGGATGATCCTACTCCTTGGAGGCCATGGGAAACATTGGATCTTGATGGAGGGAAAATCAATTCACTCTTCCAAGTATATGCATGTCTATCATGTTCTGTTACCAAGAAAGTTTTCTCTGATGTGTTATCCAGGTAGACCACTTTGCCTGGTGTCTCTGCATCCTTGAACTCGTAGATGATGACCATGCCCAATTGGCTAGGTTGATCTGGCTTGAATCTCCAAAAGGCTTCCTTTGTTTCTCTATTCAAGAATACGTCTATGCTTTTGTTGTCTTGAGGGATCCAATCCAGAGTTATCACTCGGGTCAAAATTGACTTACCTGTAGGAGTCTGGGGTCCTTGTCCTACATTTCCTTGTTCTAGGTCTCCTATTTCATTCTCAGGAATGACATTTCCAAACTCATCAGTCCTATCTGGTAGGTTGGTGACCACATACATGGTTCCTTCCTTATCAATGTATGAACCCTCTTCGAACTTGACCACCGGGTGTTCAAGTCCAAAGGGTTGATCTGGATTTTTGAGTTGGACCACTGATTGCCTCAGGCCATCCTCATAGATGCGAGCACCTAATTGGTTGGTCCGAATATATTCCAACTGTGTCTTATAGGGACCTTTTGGTGTTTGTAAATAATCAGTTCCTGAGCCACCTACAGGTTTCCCCATGCTAAAAGACATTTCTGAATCACTTGTGTCTGAACTTAGTCTGTAAGGATGACCACTTAGTTGTTGTGCCCAAGACTTAGCTGTATGGTTGACAGTAGCCTCAGAAGATCTAATGCTTTGTTTATCCTTGCCTAGGTGTCTACCAGACCTCAGGTTCATAAGCTTTGTCTTCTAGTCCCAAAATTCCCCTTTGTATTGCTCAAAATCCCTTGGGGTCCCCTTGGTTTCCTAGTCCCACCGGAGGGTCAACGAGCTATAGAGCTCAAAAAATGGACTTTGGATGAAAAAGTTATGTCAAATCAGGCTCTTAGACGTCAAAACAGGCAAACAGGACCTTTTGGAAAAAATCACGATTTTGTGAAATCAGGGAATCGCGATTGTGTGAAATCAGAGAATCATGATTGTGTGAAATCAGAGAATCGCGATGCTGTGAAGTCAAAGAATCGTGATTTTGAGCACAGAATCGTGTTTTTGAAAATCGTGATTTTGAGCACAGAATCGTGTTTTAGAGAATCGCGATTTTGTCTCAGAGAATCGTGTTTTCACAGAATCGTGGTTCACAGAATCGTGATTCACAAAATTGTGTTTTCATAGGATCGTGTTTCACAGAATCGTGTTCTAGAGAATCGCGATTTAATCTCAGAGAATCGTGATTCACAAAATCGTGTTTTTCACAAAATCGTGGTTCTCACAATCGTGTTTTTTGACATGAAAATCGCGATTTTGTCTCAGAGAATCATGTTTTCACAAAATCGTGTTTTTCACAAAATCGTGGTTCTCAGAATCGTGTTTTTTGACATGAAAATCGCGATTTTGTCTCAGAGAATCGTGGTTTCCAAAAATTTAGAGCATCGCGATTTTGAGCACAACCACAGAATCGTGTTTTCTCAGAATCATTTTTTTTTGGCTGAAAATCGTGATTTGTGAGAATCGTGATTTTGAGCACAACCACATAATCGCGATTCTGAGAATGACCACAGAATCGTGTTCTTTTCAAAAGGCTTTTAGGCGGGAAACAGAGAATCGCGATTTTCAAAAAAAAATTTGAATTTTCACAGAATCGCGATTTTCATCACAGAATCGTGTTTTTTGGCGGGAACTTCGAATTTCTGAGCGAGCAATGGCGAGCTGCATATGTGCAGAAAATCATGAAAAAACACAGCGCTTGCACTCTCTTGCACTTCCTAACTCCTTCCCACACAATAATGCATGAAAGATGGTATAAAAATGGTGAAAATGCACTAAAAAACAAGAAATTTCTATGAAAAAGAAGATGGAAGAAGATGGAGATGGTGATGATGATGAAGATGAAGATGAAGAAGAAAAAACAGAAAATGAACAAAAATGATAGTTTTTTTACCTTCCAACGTCGCAAATCTACGATCTTACCATCACAACGCTCGTCCTCGAAGCTCTCTCCCTGGCAACGGCGCCAAAATTTGGTGTAGCTCAAGCGTAAGCACCACCTCCTTTACTTGTCAATCCGCGGAGACGTGAGGACCGGTATGAAGACCACGAGCAAGTGAAGGCACAAGTGCGTGAGTGAAAGCACACAAACATGCACACACATACACACACACGCGCACAAGGTAAGATCAAAGAGAGGAACAATGGAAAGCTTCAATTGCCAAAGAGTTCTCTTACAAAAGCTCTATTCTCTAACAAGCTATCCCCAAAAATGAGCTCTCTAGCTCTTTTTATAGTTTTTTGACTAGTTTTGGCCCTGTCTAGACCTAGTGTCCGGCCTAGTTAAAAATTAGGTTCCAAGGCTTATTTGAGGGCTCAAACGAAGTCTAAAAATTATGAAAATTGGTAGGATGATAGTTCTAATACTCCTCAAGCTCAAGGACTCCTCGGCTTGAACAAAATGGAGTTAAAAAAATAGAAATGGCATTTACAATGGTTTTTAGTGATGAAAATCACTATTTTTGTAGGGGATTCTTCTGAAAATTTGACATACACTTCTTGGAGCTCCCTACTTGCTCTCTCTTCTTCTATGTCCACTTCTTTGATGTGATTCCATGTTTTATGCTTGACCTTGAGTTCCAACAGTGGAGATACTACCAAAGGTAACAACTCTTCTGCCCTATACATTGATAAGAAATCTAAGGATAAAGGCAAGAGTAAGAAGGTGGAAGATGAATGCTCTACCTCCCAAGCCAACTATGCAGGGAGAGGTAGATCTTCAAGAGGTAGGGGCAGAGGAGGTAAGCAAGGTAGGGGGAGACCCTATAACTCATCACCATGTAACATTTGTGGTTTGTCAAACCACACCACAGATGAGTGTTACAGGAATTACAAAAATTAAAGAGGAAGAGGCCACCAAAGAGGTGGATACTCTCAGTCTAGAGGAAGGTTCAACCATCACCAAGGCCACAACAACAATTATAACAACAACTACAACAACAATTACAATGGCAACTACCAAGGAGGATTCAGAACAGAAAGGACTACAACAACTACACAGAGGAGCAGGATGACTCTCTGTTGATCATGAACATGACTTCAAAGTCAGGTACAAATGATGATCACTTATTTTATATTGATTCAGGGTGTTCAAATCATGTGGCTGGTAATGTGGCACTACTCTCTGATCTTGAGGAACCAAAAGGTAAACACCAAGTCCAAACAGGTGATGATACAAAGCATTCTGTAGTTAAAGTTGGAAATGTGAAAACTTGTGATGGTAATCAGAATTTGTTGAGCAGAGTACTTTATGTACCTACAATTACAAAGAACTTAATGAGTGTTGGTCAGATTGTAGAGAAAGGGTTGCAGGTCAGATTCAATCAATATGGAGCATTTGTGGAGGACCCAAGTCATGGATTCAAAAGGATAGCTAAAGGAGAAAAATCAGGTAGACTTTTCACTTTTGAGTTGGAAGATACAAAAAATATTGCATTATATAGTTATAAGGATCAGACACTTTCAGAGCTTGAGATTTGGCACAAGAGATTAGGGCACATTGGAGAAAGGACCTTGAAGCAAATGTGCAGGGACCTATGTGTGCTTGGGATACCTAATGTATCCAAGCAACATATGATTTACAAGTGTGGTGCTTGTCAATTTGGTAAGTCTCACAGGTTACCCTTCTCCAAGAAAGGATATATGCATGAAGACTATCTAGAGCTTGTACACACAGATGTATGGGGACCTAGCAAAGACCCATCAGTCTCAGGTTCAAGGTACTATGTGTCTTTTATTGATGACTATAGCAGATGGATTGTATTATACTTTATGAAGCATAAGGATGAGGTATTTAATTGTTTTAAGAAATATCTTGCATTAGTTGAAAATCAGACAGGAAGGAATTTGAAGAGGCTATGGTCAGATGGAGGAGGTGAGTACTTCTCCAATGAATTTGAGGACTTCTTGCAGGACAGAGGCATCAAAAGGGAAATAACCACAAGGTACTCTCCTGAACAGAATGGGGTAGCTGAAAGAAGAAATAGGCTAATTGTTGAGACAGCTAGATCTATGCTTAATGAGAAGAAATTACCTAACTACCTATGGGCAGAGAGTGTCTCTACTGCCACCTATCTCATAAACAGGTTACCATCAAAGTCACTTGATGGTATGACACCACATGAAGCATGGAATGGTAAGAGACCATCATTGGATCACTGCAAAATTTTTGGATGTGTAGCATATGTACACATTCCTTCACAGGTAAGAGGAAAGCTAGATCCAAAGGCTGAAAAATGTATTTTCATTGGATATGATTTAAATAAAAAAGGTTACAGGTTTTATAACCCTACCAATAAGGGATTTATGGTAAGCACAGATGTGATCTTTGATGAGAATGATTCTTGGTATGAGAATGAATGCAGGAAGGTCAAACTACCCTATGATTTGGAAGAATAATTTCCAAAACTTACAAAGGAGGAACCTACTCAGGATGGAGAGACAAGTTCAGATGATGAAGATACAATCAACCTTGAAGAGTTCAAGGCATGGAAGTCCAAAGGCAAAATGAAGATGAAGAAGCTTGAGGACATACCAGAATCTTCAACTCAATCAATCAGAAGGTCTCAAAGAGAGAGCAAAAAACCTATCAGATATGGGTATGATACATCTCTTGTTACTAAACATTCAATTTATCTTGCAAAGGATTTGCTAAATGAAGAACCAGGATCATATGAAGAAGCAATCACAAAATCAGAATGGAAGGAAGCTATGGATGAGGAGATTGAAGCACTCAAGGAGAGTGATACATGGGAGTTAGTACCCAAGAAGGACTCCATGAAGGTAATAGGATCCAGATGGATCTATAAATTGAAAAGAAATTCTGATGGCACAATTAACAGGTACAAGGCCAGATTAGTAGCCAAGGGTTTTGCACAAACCCAAGGCATTGACTATGAAGAAACATTTTCTCTTGTGGCCAAGATGCCAACAAGCAGAGTGTTGGTAAGTGTGGCTGCATCAAAGAATTGGAACATGTACCAATTGGATGTCAAGAATGCTTTCTTGAATGGATGGATTTCAAAAGAGGTTTATTTGTCACAACCTCCTGGCTATGAAGAACCTAAGAAGGTAACTTATGTTTGCAAATTAAAGAAAGCTTTATATGGATTGAAGCAGGCACCTAGGGCATGGAATTACAGGCTAACTACATACCTCCAAGACGAAGGTTTTGTCATGAGTAAGGCTGATACTTCTCTATTCATTAAGAGAAGTAATTCAGAGATAATCTATCTCTGTGTCTATGTTGATGACATCATCATTACAGGTAATGATGTCAATGGAATCAGAAGCATCAAAAGCCAAATGATGAAGGAGTTCAAGATCAATGATCTTGGGCTATTGAATTATTTTTTGGGACTTGAATTAGTTTACACTAATTCAAGAATATACATTACTCAGAAGAAGTATGTGCAGGACATGTTGAAGAAATTTCACTTACAGGATGCTAAAGCAGCTAGTACTCCAATGGAGGTGAACCTAAAGCTAAGTGCCCATGAAGGTGATGAAGTCCAAGACATTACAGGTTATCAAAGTATGGTAGGTAGCTTGAACTATGCTACTCTTACAAGAATTGATATTGCATATGGAGTTAGTGTGCTAAGTCAATTTATGCACAAGCCAAGGATACCTCACTTAGAGGCTGCCAAAAGAATCTTGAAGTATCTCAAGGGTACACAGAACCATGGTTTGTACTTTCGTTACACTTCAGATATTGATATAAAAGTTTATTCAGATGCAGATTGGGCAGGATGCAAGGATGATAGGAGAAGCACTTCTGGATACATTTCTTTTGCAGGTGACAAACCAATTTCATGGTCTGCAAAGAAGCAACCAACTGTTGCATTGTCTTCTATAGAAGCAGAGTATAGAGGGCTAGCTAATGCCACTGAAGAAGCAATTTGGATTAAGCTTTTGTATTCAGAATTGGGCTTATATACTAGGCCTCCAATTATCTTTGGAGATAATACAAGTTCTCTTCACCTTGCAGCTAATCCTATCTATCATGCCAGGACCAAACACATAGAAGTTCATTATCATTATGTGAGAGAGAAGTTGCTAAGCAAGGACATTCAGCTGACCTATGTGTCAACCAACATGCAATGTGCAGATTTGCTGACTAAAGCTTTGGATGGGACCAAACTTTGTAGGTTCAAATCTATGATTGGACTGCAGGATGTACTTGAAGATTGAAGATGAAGACTTAAGCCAAAATGTTTGGCTTGAGGGGGAGTTGTTGGTGTAAATCACAAGCCTACACATTTGGCTTAGAAGACATCATGAAGACTCCACATGCATGAAGAACCATAGGAACATATGCTAGTGGTTTATTACCACTTTAGCTCATTGTAAAAGTCTAATTTGACTTAGAGTCTTTTGTAATCACCTACCTAAGTGATTCGTGGAAAAGTAGATCACTTGATTGAGAGAATATCTCCAAACTTTTAGATGCTTGATCATAGGAAGCCAAAGATTTGAATTTGAATTCAAATCCTAAGTCATTTCCTATAAAATTGGATGTGAAAAAGTCACGGGTAGATCACTCCATTCCCGAGGCTCATTCTGTTGAGTTTGAGTGTGTGTAAGGACTATACCATAGCCTACACCTCTCTACACCATTTTGGCAATGCTAGACATGCCAATGGATCGTACACAATTGTTAATCAATAGATACATTTACATCATTCATCTTTTGTGTTCTTTGCTAGTCTACTCAAAAGTCTGTCAACTTGTCAAGGGCATATCGGAGTCAATACTCCACCAAATTCAGTGATTCAAAGCTTGTTGGATTCAACTCAAAATCTACATGTTGACAAAGCTTGAAGAGATTTCATTCAGCCAATTCAGATAAATCATCATCGAGGTGCTCACTGGTCTATCTCTACAACAGTCCTAAAAAGTCGGGGGTATACCAAATCTTGCTAAATTAATTTCTCTTAGAATAGTTCATTATTTTACATCATTCCACTTGCAAATGTTAGATTACTAAGCTAATTGAATACCCCTAGAAGGAATTTTATCAATTGTTACTGTGCTGGTCACATTGAACAAAACATTGAGCAGGTGTCAAGACCAAAATAGAAGGTTTTCTTGAGTTTGTGACTTCCAAAGTTATCTGTTTTGATTCAATCATTGCACACATTATTTCCAAAGGACATAGGCCATTTCTTGGTGTCATTGGAAAGCTAAGGGAGTCTACTAATCAAGTCTGAAGCTAAAGAGGGCTGATACAAAGCAGGTTTTAGCAGTACCTACTCAATCTCTTGGATCATCCATCCATCTTTCCCAACAATTACCACCCATACCACCCAATAAATCTTTTGATAGTGATTGTGGTGAGATACATCTGTACAAAGGATGTAATCAAAATCTAGATAGGAACAAATGAGCACCTATTAATATGGTGATACTTTTTCCCTCTAACTCTACTAGCAAAGAGGAGAAAAAAAAGATAGCACCAATATAGGTAATCACTAGGGCACAAGCCAAGGCCTAAAAGAAAAATATAGGCAAACTATGCGATCCATCTAGTTGTAAAAGTAAAGGGGAACTTCGCAAATATGAATAGAACTTGGAAGACTCAACATCCATCTAGTTCTAAAAGTGAAGGGGGGATTCTCAAAGGACTCTCCACTTATGATGGGAGCTTGGAAGACTCAACGAGGTAGACTAGACAAATAAGGAAATGGGAAAAGAAAGTTGCTGAAGTTGAGGACTCCCTTGAGTCCAAACACGATGATTTTACAAAGAAGAAAGATGAACTCATCAAGAAGAAAGATGATCTCAATCAAAAGGAAAAACAATCTCAAGAATTGAGAACAAAACAACATAATGCACCTGCACTATCACATTCATACGCATACCAAAATCCATGGCCTCAACTTGGATCGGTAATGGATCACTCATCAACTATTGAGTTGGAAGGATTATTGAGGGCATACCATCATAGATCAACAGTAGGATCAACAATAGAACATCATGATCAATGTTAGCCACATGGGGAGTTGGAAAAGAAATGTCTAGCTTTGTGTCAATGGATGATAGAAGGCCAAAAATTACTTGAGAAAGTTCTTAGTATTGTTCTTCCCACAAGCATGCTAGAAAAAATAGTTCCAAAGGGTGGTGCAACAACATCAAGAAGTTCTGCAAGCACATCGATTCAATGAGACATTCCTTAGACCTCAGGTGACTACCATAGATCTAGAACCTGTTGATACTAATGATCCATCTCCAGAAGATGATATTATCATACCATACATGATAGTTTCGTGGAAAGGTGAACTTTAGGATCAAGTTCTAGAGCAAAAAAATGGAACCCGTGCACAACATAAGCCTCCCTTCTTAGAGTTCTAGACGTATGATGAATCGAGGGGAAGTGACTTATCTCTTCAAGATCCTGTAAGTCCAATGTCATGGAATGATGTGGAAAATCATTTTCAATCTCCATCACAACATCTAGGAGACTATGAAGAAAACTTCCAAATGCAAAAAGTCAAAATCCTTGAAGCTAAACCACACTTCAAAAGAACAAAACAAGGACACAGAGTCACACATTTATGAGATTCCTTTAAGACTTGAAAAAATTAGATAGTATAGCAAAGGTGATGAGTGGAATGCTCTTTTACCTATAGGGACCATTAAACAAGGCAAATCATGCTAGTCCCATCTCTAGCAACACACCTAAACAAAGTTCAAACAATTCATCAAATAAGTTTAGTTACAATTATTGTGGTAAAATGGGGCATCTTGAGAATTTCTGCTACAAAAGGAAGAATAGCTTCTCAACATGGGTCTCACTATTCTAGTGAAGATGTATTTATCTCCACATAAGCTAACACCCTAATTACTTTTAACTCCTCAGAGGAGTGGATCTTTGACAGTTGAGCCACATCTCATATGTGCAAAGATTGCGAAACCTTCCAAGAGATTGAAGATAACAATGGTGAAATATATTTAGGCAACAACAAAAGTTTCCCCATAGAAGAGAAGGGAAAATTTCAAATTACCAATCACCATGGGGAGTGTAAATTATTATCAAATGTACTCTTTGTACCCAACTTGTGCATGAACCTACTCTTAGTTAAGACCATCATTGACGATTACAAACAAGTGTTATTTGATAAAACTTCCATTAAGATGATTGGCCCTACAACTAAAAATATCATAGCACAATGAGTTGAAGACAAAGGATTATACAAGATATCCTGGTTTCTATCAAAGATACGACCACCAAAGATACAGACACATCTCATACTTAACTAATATTTTAGCATCAATGATACTTAAGGGATTGCCCAAGATCAAGCAAGTCCATGATATCTGCCAAACTTGCACTCAAGGCAAGCAACATTGGGCTCCAATTCCCAAAGAGACATCAGCCTGAGATAGGAACTCTCTAGCCCTAGTCCACATGGATCTCTATGGACCCATGAATACCCCTTCACGTAGTGGATCAATCTACTTCTTTCTCATAGCAGACGATCACTCAAGATATATTTGGTTATATTTTTAGAATTCCAAGGTAGATACATTTTCCAAGTTTTAAGAATGCATATATCAAGTTGAGAATGAAGCATCAAGTTCAATCAAGACAATTAGATCAGATGATGTGGTGATTTCATCAATCATGACTTTGATAATCTGTTAAAGCAAAAGGGCATCAAGAGGCAAGTCACTCAACCTCACACTCCATCCTAGAATGGAGTAGCCAAAAGAAAATTTCAAACCATCATGGAAATGGCATGTAATATGCTTCACAACAAAGCATTACCATTCAAGTTTTGGGTTGAAGCAGTAGACATTGTAGTGCACATCATCAATAGAGGCTTTGCAAGTGCATTAAATAACAAGAATCCATTTGAAGCCTACTATGTATGCAATCCCAATTTCAATTACTTTAGAGTTTTGGGAACTGAAGCCTTCGTACATGTGCCAAAGGAAGATCGAAGCAAGTTACAATCTAAGTCCAAGAAACATCTCTTCAATGGCTATAGTGGACAATCTAAAGCTTACATATTGCATGATCTTGAGAACCACTCAATCACCATCTCAAAAGATGTCATATTTGATGAAGCTTCAAAGTACTGAACTAAAGGTCCAAGTTCAAGTTTGAGTCCATCCATCTACACTTCAAAGGGTACACACATCCAGCTTCAAAGAATCTCAAGGTAAAGCTAATTGGGAAGAAGCTATGCAAATAGAGGTGGATGCAATTGAGAAGAACAACACTTGGAAACTTGTTCCAAATCCTTCAAATCATCAAGTTATGGGAGTTAAGTGGCTATACAAATTCAAGTATAAATCTGATGATATATTGGGCAAGTATAAAGCAAGACTTGTAGCTAAGGGATATAAGCAAAAGCATGACATTGATTATGAAGAAACCCTTGCCCCTTCTGTAAGGTTTACAACTATAAGAGTCATTCTTGCACTAAGTGCACACTTAAATGGCCCATCTACCAATGAGATGTCAAAAGTGCTTTCCTTAATGGTGATCTTTTTCAAAGCTAAAGGATTTCAAAGGAGCACTATTGATGCTAACTTATACATATATCAAAAAGAGCCCTTCGTTGCAATAATCATCCTCTATGTAGATGACTTGATCTTGATAGCATCAGATGATGAATACATCCAATTCATCATCACATAGCTTCAACTTGAGTATTCCATGATAGATATTGGCATACTTCACTGCTTCTTAAGTATGGAAGTTTGGGAAACAAAAGAAGGTATATTCCTATGACAGAAGAAGTACTTCTCTGATATTCTTTCTAGATATAACATAGATCAATGTCGCTTAGTATCTACACCACTTGATCCAAACATCAAGATCACACTAGAGGATTCATAATCACTTGTGGATGTGCATGCTTATCGATAGCTGGTTGGCCCATTACTCTACCTAGCCAACACTAGACCAAATATTGCCTATGCAGTTGGTATACTTAGTCAGTTTGCACATCAGCCTTGTCAAACACATTGGGATGCTTCTCAGAGACTACTTAGATACCTTGCCCTCACTCAACATCATGGTCTTTGGTACAAAGGGGGCATGGAACTTGCTGGATATTCATATTCCAATCGGGATGGTGATCCTAATTCCCAAGGATCTAATTCTGGATACATATTCTTGCTTGGCTCAGGACCTATCTCTTAGGCAAGTAAGAAGCAACCTACACTTGCTATGTCATCCACTGAGGCCGAGTACCGAGCATGCTTTGTAGCATGTGAGGCCATCTTGATTCGACGTTTATTATCTGACATTGGTGTTTTGCAAGTTACTCTGACATGCATCCGCATGGACATCCAACCAACCTTGGCCATTGCCAAGAATCCAGTGTTCCACGCGCAGATGAAGCACATCAAGATCAAGTAAAATTTCATCTATGAGAAGTCCATATCTAAAGAGATTACTCTGGAGCAGTGTACCTCTCAAGAGAACCTGACAGACATGTTCGCAAAGGCTCTAGCTCGGGTTCCACTACACTACTTAATGGACCTCTGTAGCATTCAGGCATTCCAAAATGGAGATAGAGAGGGGGTGTTGAGGACATGATTTCTTCTACATCATTTGCATTTGTATCCACATGAGTGCTTCTCCATTTTGTATCCCAAAGGCACTCCATTTCCATTTTATATCCAATTTATATTATACCTCTTTTGTATTTGGGTACCTTACCATTTGCTTCCCCCTATGTATTCATTCTCCTTTAAGGGGAATTATCCCACATGATGCACTTTGGAGAGCCCCCTTCAACTCTATATAAGGAGGGCCTCTCCCCCCATTTATACTTGATTAGAAGCTTGAGGATCCTACTCCATGCTCTTGGCAAGCTGAGTCTAATCCATGTGAGTTTTCCTATTTTATGGTCTACTCACTTTTGAGTCTCACACTCTTTCTTTTGTGAGTACACTCTTCTTTTAATTTTGCTTCCGCACGTGTACTCTCTATAGATGTGACATTGTTTGCTGGTAGACTAGCTCCTTGTGTTTCCACCATCAGTTCTTTCTCTAGATTTCATGATGATGAAGCATTCATACTTGCAATCTGCCTATAACAATGATGTTAGCACAACTCTTTCCAAATCATGTTAGTTGGGTCAAGTGGAGTTTGAATAGTTAGTAAAAATGAAAAATATATACAATGGTGTGTATGCGTAAGCCTCTAATGCCTAATATTCACAACAATGCTCATGCGAGATAAAGGAATTCATAAAGAAGCTTTAATGCAAAAAACAAAGTTGGACTACTAAGATCAAGGATTTCTAACAATGAGGCTTTCCTAATGGGCTAAGTCACTTGAAAAGCGGTTTTAATGAGTGAATCACTCATCTCTAAGGATTCTAGGAATCCTCCTATGATGGACATTTCTAAAGAGTGTGAATCATCACTAAGCTTGGCTACCCGTTTGAGAGTATTTCTAATGGTTTTAGAGATGGGACTAGATTTTATACGCACTTAGATCTCTTGGGTATGAATTTTTTAGGTTTCTTTGAAGCTATGACTATTTGGTTGTATTTTCTTTTGGCTTCTAAACTCATTTGGTGGATCACCTTTGATCTTTTTTTCAAGTCTAATTAGGCTTCACTTTAGGCATTTTTATTGGTGAGGGTTTTGGGATAGGTTTATAAAGTCATGTTTTGTTATGATTTCATTCTTTTCTTCATGCTCAAAATTATTTTAGGAATCCATATTTGAGCTTGTCCTTATTCAGCTTGAAGTAGAGTAAGGAAACCAAACTTGACAATCCTTCATGTATGGAGGATTAGATAAGGTCAAGCTTTCCTTGCTATTTTTTCTTTTGCGCATGGTGAAGGATCATTGGTTGCCTTCTCAAGATCTTCCTTAGGTGTAGAGTCCATTACTTCTATTGAAAGCTTTGCCTCTTCTGTTATGATCACCTTTCTATGTTCTTGAGATTGGTCTTCACGTTCACTCTTAATGGAAATCTCCTCACAAAACGTGGTCCTTGAATTCATAGAGGAATATGAATCATGAGATGCAATCAGACAGTCCCCTTTAGGTGCAAAGGGATGTGGTTTACAACACGCTAATCTTCCATGCATATATTTGCTATCAACAAGCACACATCCTAAAGAGTAATTTATAGTTGTAGAATGCTTGTTTAACCAGTCTTGATCTAATATGATTTTCTCTTCTATATCTATGTTAGCCGCCATCAGACACCTATGTAATATATCCCAAAACAACTCACCAAAAGAGGCAGAGTCACCAAACATAACTTTTCATATAATATACACCCTTTTGTCTTGTGTACAGAGGGTAGAGATGAAGTCAAAGACAGACATCAGAAATATCGGGCTGTCTATGTTCTACCACAGAGAGATAGTTTTCTTCTTCATATCGTTGTGTATTGCAGTCTTGAAGTGTTATGTTCTATTGGATTAAGTAAATTTGTTACTTGTGTGGTGAAGTTAACCGGTATAACAAATATGTTGTTTGGTGAAGGATATAGTCTGTCAACTTGTTTGGTGTAATTCAGTGAGGCTAGCGCATTCGATCGTTGATACTCTGTGAATAATTCAATGCATTAATTCAATGAAGTAATCTATGAAAAACATAGGAATCTAGTGGAAGCGCAGCGTAGTATTTCCTCATTTTTGGTCTGCAAGAAACATCAAAAAAATCTTTGGTATCTTCCAATGAAATTCTACTATCCGATAATAACACAGAGTTTGGTGAAAGCTCGATGTCTAGAAAGAGTCTGGTAGGCGACAGTGTTTCAGACCCTGTCAGAGATACAATTTCAAATGAAAGGATGCAACATACACATCTTACACGGATTGAGCCTAGCCCAGAAGTTGTGGTAGATATTTGAAAATCTTAGAAGAGCCATTCCTGAAGTCAGTGATTAGAAGAGAAGGTTGGAGAATGCCGATTGAACAGTGTCTTGCACAATTCTTGCTATTCTGGAGTCGCAAGAAACTGCACCAGACAGAAGATGTTGAGCCTATTCAATGGCTTAATCTGCAACTCCCACAAAACCTACCTAGTGTTAAAAATTAAGCATCACCTATAAACTCTAACTCCGATGAGGTAGTAGATGCCCATGAGCATTTCGATCTAAAGGCCATGGAAGATTTGGGTGATCAACAAAATAGGTAGCAAGGAAGACAGAGAAGGCAATTCCTTGCCGGAGTCACTTATGCAAAGCTTGGTGGATTTCTAGGAGATGATCCTGATGCACATGTCTAAACATTCAAAATTAACTACAATGTGCTGGACAATCCCGATGATGCAGAATATAAAGCTATTGTTTTCCAATCTACCCTGATTGATGAAGCTGCTCGATGGCTGATAGAATTTGATTTTCAACCGTTTCTCACATTATGATGATGTCCGAAATGCATTTTTGCAGTGATTCAGGTTAAAGAAGAATGCTTCCAAAATCTTTGATTTTTTACAAAATAACAGATAAAAATTGAATTGAGTGCGAGAACATGCTACCATTTTCCTCACTCACCTCAGACAACTCCCATCGACAAACGCTAATCTATCAAATGATGTCATAACATAGTGGTTCATAAATGGACTAAACCAGCAATTGTGACAAGTAATGATCATCGAATGTATCAATGGAATGACATTGGATGGAGTAATCAAAATGACCCTAGAGCTCGAACATAAGGTAGGTGGATTTGTTGAAGACTTGGGATGGGTAAATTCTGGTAAAAGCAAAGCCGAAGTTGTGTTAGAATAGGTTTTTTTGTAAAGTAAAAAAATCTTGGGCATGTAGCTACAAATTGTGCTTTAAACCAAGTCTATTGTGCCATTTGAGAAAATGGAAGCCACTCTATTGATATAGTCCATACAATGCCAAGGCAAAAAATAGACTTGAAATCAATGTAGTTATATAGGATCCTAGTGAGCCTGGAATGAACTATGTTCCTCCTCAAATGGGGAACACAAATTACCCCTCATACACATATTTCCGAGCACCACGGATTGGAAGTTACAATCATCAATTCTGGAATCAAGGAGCAACAAACACAACTAATCGAGCATTCTAGCCTAGATGTCGTTTCTGTGGTGAACTTGATCACATCCAAAGGCATTGCAAAGATGCTCAAGATTGTGATGAAAGAAAGGACCGCCAAAACCCCACCATGAATATGATAGTCATTTCACCTGTTGAGGTTAAAACAACTACCATCCAAACGCATTCCAGTAATACCATTTAACCAAGTATTGAGATCTTTGAACTAGGGTTCAAGGAGCAACAAAGAACATTCTCCAAGGTTTCCAAGTGGGCTCAATCTGAACCTGCTATCTTTCTTGGCCTAGTACCAATCACTCTTCAGCAAGCAAAAGTTTTCACATCAAAAGTACCAAAATCAACATGAGAGGATGTACCTAAATCATCAAAACCATTACCAAAAAGACCAACTCTGAGTATAGCTTGGGATATATTTTCCAAAGCACCAATTACCCTACCTTTAGGGCAACTATTGTTGCTTGTTCTTGACATCAAGCAACAATTTCAACAGTAGATTAACATGGATCTAATTTTGACACTAGCTGTGGCCACAATCCATCCAGAATTGGACACAATGGTGGATCATGTGGTCCCCTTAATCACAGTATGGTATAATAATCATAAGATTACGCAAGTACATATTGATGGCAATTTCGATGCTAATATCACCACTACAACCTTATGCAAGAAATTGGGCTAGAATAAGAGTGAACCCGTTAAATTCTTTGTCCGAATGGCAGATTAGTCTTGCATCCACCCAGTGGGCTTAATTAGAAATATTCCCATCACATTGCAGGGTGTAATTTTTCACATGACATTTGTTTTCTTGGATATGCTTGAGTCCAATTTAGACTACAATTTATTGTTTGGCCATCCCTGGCTAAAGTAGGCCAAAGTCCTACAAGATTGGTCGTCCCATGAATTAATTTTTAAATGTATCCTCTCTACTAATCAGAATTTACTTTCCTTATGAATAGTTGATCTACAACATGTCCTAGATCAATTGTCTCCGACTTCTTGCACTATGCAACCAATTGAGGAAGATACCAAAATGTTAAGAGATAACTTACTGGACCTCGTTAACTTATTAAAATATCTACATCATGGGATGTATAATACTCTTAGCCCACAAACTTATGTTCCTGAAGATCAACTCATCACTTATAACTTAGGAGATGATGTCAACTTGCGACCTAATAAGATTAAAGCAAGCTATTTAGAATCTTTCAAAAGGGAATTTTTAGCCTTACTAATTGAGTTCATAGGCATTTTTGCATGGGACTATAAAGATATGAAAGGCCTAGTTCTTAGGATCTATCAGCACCGAGTGGTCTTAAAACTAGACGCTTACCCAGCTAAACAACATAGTCATCGCATGAACCTACAATATGCTAAGCAACTTAAAGAGGAATTAGATCATTCGCTTTGGGTTGGATTCATAGTTCTTATGGAGCATGCCAAGTGGATATCTCCAATTGTTATTGTTCCCAAGAAGAATAAACAATCGCACATCTATGTAGATTACTAGATATTGAACATTGCCACTATACCTGATCCTTTTCCTTTGTCCTTTTTAGATAGTATGCTTGATGAAGTCATCAGATACAAAATGTATTCTTTTTTAGATGAGTATAATGGTTACAATCACATTCTGATGGCTGGGCATATATATCTAAGACATCTTTTATTACCAATTGGGGAGTGTATGCATGCATGGTTATGTGGTTTGGGCTTCAGAATGACCCAAGCACATTTCAGGGCTCCATGCAGGACATTTTTTTCTCCTTACCTTACAAGCTTTATGTGAGTCTATTTGGATGATTTCTTGGTCTCTAGAGCTACAAACGTACGTTTGTTTTATCTTCGACTCTGTTTACTTAAATGTAGAAATTAGTGAGTATATTTAAATCCCAATAAATCTATCTTTGCCGTCTCTTGTGGTAAATTTTTGGGCATATTATCTCGTAATGCAGAATCTAGGTCGACCCTGATAAAGTACAAGTAATCTTACATACCCTTCCCCAAAATCACCTAAAGATGTTTTATGATTCCTGGGCAAATCAGATGGCATAGTCGCCACTTATGGTGGTTGGCTCACTTAATTATTTCCCTTATGTATTTGACTATAGTAGCTCCTCGTGATTTCCAATGGACCACTCAATGTCAAGAAAGTTTTATTCGTTTGAAAAGACTACTTATTTAGGATCTAATCCTACAAGCCCCAAACTAGGACCTCCCCTTTCATGTTCTTGTGGATGCATTTGACATTGCTATAGGGAGTGTCCTTATGCAACTTCAAGATAATGGTATCGATTGATATATTATGTTAGTCACCGATTACTCCTACTGAATGAAATTATTCTATTATGAAGCACGAATGTCCGGAACTGATCTACTCTACAAAAATATTTTGGCACTACCTATTTGGCCATAAATTAACCTTCCATGTGGACTGCTCTACATTAACATATTTGGTGCATCAGCAAAATTTAGGTGGCAGACTTGCCCGCTAGGTTCTCCTTCTGTAGGAATTTGACTATGATGTGGTGCATCATCCTGGATCTTCCCATACGATTGCCAACTTTTTGTTTGAGTTAGATTCTGGTGAAGCTCCGGTGGTCGTAGATGATTCCTCTCTAGCCATTTATATGACTGAACGTTGCTCCTCATTGGTTCAATGGAATTTGGCTGAATTTTATTACGATACCCTTTTGACTTTTTTGATGACTGGTTGACCACTGGAATCCATGTCTGCATCAGCGTAACAGAAATTGGCTTTGTATAGTAGACAATTTTGTATTATTATAGGCCAACTATACTATGCCAACCACTCCATAACTTGGCTCTGTTCATCCCAATGCATGAAGTACTGCCCCTTTTGGGCCTGTCTCATTTTGCCCCTTCAATTGGTCATTTTTTGGCGGAATCGATGCATAAAAAGACCCCACAAAGTGGTCTATGGTGGCCAACCATGCAACATGATGTGCAGGAATATATCCAACATTTGTTGGTGCAAATATCCAAGCCCTCACACTTGGCTAGGCATGGAAGAGAATATGTGTAACTATGTGATGATTCATATGAACCATTGCTTGTAATATTTGGATACTTACCACTTGTAAAAGTTTTTTATCTTGAGAGAGTCTTGTAACTCCATACATCTCGTGGAGTTAGGAGATTATGAATTCCATTTGGTAGAATAACTCCTAACTTGGAGGAACACTTTTAGATGGAGCCAAATTTGAATTCAAATTCAAAATTTGAATGAAGAGATCCTTATAAAAAGACTTGTAAAATTTGTGGCCCTATGTGCCTCTTCTTGGAGCTCACTTTCTGATCAATTATAGAGGTTGAGTAGCTTACACCATAGCTTAATCATCTCAATATCATTGGGCATCATCATAATGCCAATGATCTTGTAAAATCATGTGTCATAATAGATATACATCATTGAACATCTCTGTCTACTTCTCTACTATGTCTACTCAGAATAGTGAACTTTGCATGATCATATCTCAGTTATTTCTCAATCATTTTTCATGATCTATAGCTTCTTGGAACTAGCTAAAGGTCTATTTTAAGATGAAAAAAATTTGAAGGCATTTGGTTCAGCCAATTTGTAGAAATCTGCATCGAAGTGCTCTCTGGTAATTCTCTACTCTGTCCCTAAAAAGTGGAGGGTAAGCCTTCGGTTGCTAAATTAATTTCTCAGAGTATAGTTCATCATTTTTTATGTTTCTACTTGCAATAATTAGCTATCTAAGATGAATTGATTTCCTCAAGAGGATTTTGATCAATTGCTACTATACTATGAGCACTCAACAAAAGATCCAGCAGGTGTCAAGACCAAAATACCAAGTTTTTTATCACTAGCTCTTTGTGAAGTTATCTGTCTTGATCTAATTGTTTGAAGCATCAACTCCAAAGTACATACGTACTTATTTAGTGTCATTTGCAAGCTAAGAGGGCTTACTACATAACCAAGATGTGAAATAGGGCAGTTACGAATCAGGTTTTGGCAGTACCACCTCACTTCCTTGAGGTATCCATCCTTCTCTTCCAAGAGTGGTATCAGAGCAAGTTGGGGTAAAATGGGAAATTGTTTCCCTTCTTTTATTCATAAATTGGACAGGAATAACTATACAACACGGTCCTTGAGGATGAAGACATATCTACAAGGAAGGAGTCTCTATGGATACATACCAGGAGATGAGGAGATGCCCATTTTCAGAAGCAAAGGACAACCTACAAGAGAGGAGCTTGAAAGACTCAACTCATGGTGAGCCAAAGATGCTTTAGCAAGGTCATATTTACTCAACCCTATCTCTAACTTCCTTCTTCCTCACATTAGGAATTGTAAAACTTCCCAAGAGACTTGGGATACATTATCTTCATATTTTTCTTCCAACACAAGAGCTAGAGAAAATCAATTGTGGATTGAATTTACCACTCAAAGGAAGCAACCCAAGAAGAATGTTTTAGAGTATGTGACCGAAGTTAAAGATGTGGCTGATCAATTGGCAAGCATAGGAGAGGAGATAGAAGAAGAGCAAATAGTGAGGCAGATAATCAATGGCATCAAGGCAGATGATAAGTGGGAAGCCTTCACAACTGCTATGGAACTTTACATGGACATGTAGATTCCATACCTTACCACTCTCATGGGACAACTCTTTACCCATGAAGCCAAGCTCAACAAAAATGAAGAACAATCAAGAGGTAACGATACAAGGAAAGTGTAGTGGAATACTCATACATGAAGTGTTGTCAATGTCTCCTCACTAATGTAGCTCAAAGTCTCTCAGAATGGCTCTCATTTTCCGTGACTAAAAACATGTCTCTTTATACTAATAGTATGAGTTTGAATTTTAATTTTCCCTCACCTAAAGGTGATCCCACACTTTAGGAATGGTTTGAATTGATTCTCACTACCACAAGAGTCATGGGTTCAGCTCCCTAACTTCACAAGATTCCTTATTCTCTTGGCTTTTACATTTATCCAAAGAAAATACAATCAAATTGACAAGCAATTGTTCATGTGAGGTTTTCTCTTGCCAAGATCTAAATGAGGAAGTCATCTTGAATAATTAGTTAAGCGCTTAGGCTCGTTGATTTTAACTCTAGCAAGGTCATACATTCTTAACTCAATCTCTGATTTTTTCACTTCCACACATCACGAGTTGCAAGACTTCACAAGAGTCTTGGAATGCTCTTCAAGCATTCTTCTCATCAAGTACCAAGGCAAGAAAGAATCAACTATGGATGGAGTTCACCACACTCAAGAAGATGCCCAAGCAAAGTGGGACTGATTTTGTCACAAAAATGAAGGATATAGGAGATCAACTTGGAAGCATTGGAGAGATCATTAATGAAGAGCAGAAAGTAAGGCAAGTGATCAATGGAATAAAGGTAGATGACAAATTGGAAGCTTTCACCATAGCCATGGACCTCTACATGGACATGGTTCCTAATTTCAACACCCTCATGTGAAAATTGTTCACACATGAGGCAAAGTTTATGAAGAATAAATACAACTCAAAAGGTAATCAATCCTCTGTTCTCTATACAGATAAAAACAAGAGCAAAGTTAGTAAAGGAAAAGGTAAAATGTCTGATGATGAAGGTAGTAACTCTCAAGCAAACTTTGTAGGTAGAGGTAGAGGATCAAGAGAAAGAGACAAAGGAGAAAGACAAAGCAATGGGAGATCTCAAAGCTCCTGTCCATGTGCCATATGTGGCTTAACTAATCACATTACTTAAAATTCTTTCAGGAATCCTAGAAACCAAAGAGGAAGAGGTTACAATAGAGGAGGCTATGGAAGCTGAAGAGGTAGATTCAACAACAACAATGGTTACAACAACAACAACAACTCATACAACAATAATAATTTTCAAGAGGGATACAAAGGAAGGAGAGACTACAACAATTGTGCAAATGATCAAACTCAAGACTCATTACTTTTGATGAACATGACCATGAAGCAAGGTAAAGTAGATGAACACATATTCTATATAGACTTAGGTTGCTCAAATCATGTAGCAGGAAATGTAGCTTTACTATGAGACTTGGAGGACTCAAGGAATAGACATGAAGTCCAAACCGGAGATGATACAAGGCATCCAATGGAGAAGATAGGAAATGTGAAGACATTAGATGGTAATATGAACCTATTGAGCAAGGTATTATATGTGCCAACCATCACAACAAAATTGATGTGTAGGATAGATTGTTGAGAAAGGATTGTAGGTTAGATTCACAAAGAATGGAGCATTTGTTGAGGATCCACATCAGTGATTCAATAGGATAGCAAGAGGAGAAAAGTCAAGTAGACTATTTACTTTTGAACTTCAAGATACTAGAAACATTTCTTTGCTCAATTATAGTGGTTGTTGTTCTAAGCTAGGATAAGCTCCACACTAATAAGTTCCACCTCCTTAATTGTCAATCCACGACAGAGATAGGGGTGATATGAAGATCATAAATGGATGAAGTGAGTGAAGGTGAAGGTGAGAAGCATGATAATGCACACAAGCATACACACACACCCACGATAGAGATAAGAGAGAAGCAATGAAAGGTCATGAACAAGCTCTATTACTCAAGAACACTATTACATGCTCAAAAATAGCTCTAATCTCTAACTTGCCAACCTCAAAAATGAGCTCTTTAGCTCTTTTTATAGATTCTAGACTACTTTTGACTAGTTTCATATCTAGTGTCAGGCATAGTTAAAAAATAGGTTCTCGGGGTCATTTTGTTGATATATTTAGGTAGTGATGTGTGTGAACACTCTAAGACCGCCGGGGCACTTTTTTCCCTCTTTAGGAGGTTCTTTTCCCCCGGCTTGTATATACGCCTATTGCCCTAATGGGCTACTCATCTTTGTACATTCTCTAGTAATACATTCAGTATTGTGTGTTGTGCTCCAAGCTTCTTCTTCATCCTTGTGTTGTTCACGTGTTTCCGCAGACGTCTATCTCCAACAGTTGGTATCAGAGCAGGTCATTGCTTCATCTAGGGCGCCGTTGACACTCCTCCATTTGTAGTCTCATAATCGCACGAATTTTGGTGAGCATACTCAGCGTGTTTTCGAGATCAAAACTGCTTTGCTTTGTGGTGCCGAAATCGTGATCTGAGCTCGTTTCGGCCTTCGAACGCACTATCGCAGCACTTGTGTAGGCTATTTCATCTTTTTCTGCCAAAGGTATATACCAGTTTCTATTTGCCAGTATAAGTGTCTCAAAGTCTGCTACAGGTCTAGCAAAATTCGTTTGGGCAGTTCTATTCAACTTTTTGAGATACAGTCAATTTTTTGCATAAAGGTATTTTAGTCACTGGCCATGGCTGAAAGCAGTGATGTATTCCGTATGTTGGCTATTGAGGATAAGTTGGATGGTACCAACTACCCGTTATGGGCTTATATGATGCGATATGTGTTGATTGCAAAAGGACTGTGGAACATTGTGCAGGGTGTCAAAAAACGTCCTATCACACCTGCAACTGTTACAACTGCAAGTACTGAAGCTGATGCAGAAGGTGTCGAAGATGGTGATATTCTGCATATTCATGTTCGTGATGTGGTTTCTGCTACACCTACTGTAGAGCAGATTCGCTGGGATGGGAGAGATGCCCAGGCACATGTATTGATAGCTTTGTCTGTCAAACGTGCCATTATTCCTCACATTCGCTCAATAGCTAAGAATGCTTGGGATACACTTACCACATTGTACCAAGCTAGGAATGAGGCTCGTGTTGCTTACCTCAGAAAATTGTTGGAGAGTGAGCACATGAATGAAGGTGATTCTATGGACAGTTTCCTAACGAAGGTCAAGACTTGAAGGAACAATTGATTTCTTATAATGAGGTTATACCAGATAGCTCACTTGTGCATACCGTTCTGAATGGTCTTCCTGATTCATATCAGATTTTTGCTTCTACTCTTTGGTTGATGATGAAAGGCAATCCAAATGCCTTATCGTTTGAGGATTTAGTCTCTGTTCTATTGCAAGAAGATCAGTCCAGGCAGAACAGGTTCATTATGCAAGTTGCAGATCAAGCTTTCCTACCTAGTAAGAAGGGCAAAGGAAAATGGAGCTCTTCAACTAGTAAGCAGAAATCTGCTAATTTTGCACATTCAAAGAAGGAAGATAAAGATGAGAAGAAATCAGAAAAGCAGAAATTGTTTTGTAAGTACTTTAAAGGGAATGATATATCATAAAGAACTGTCCAAAACTGGCTGCTAAAGAGGCAAAGAAGAAAGACACTGGAATGGTTGTTGCAAAGGCCTCTACACCAAAAACAGAGTCTGCTAATCTTGTGCAAGAAGAAGAATGGGTGTTTACTACTGTCTGCAATTTTGACCCATCTTCTCATGAGCAGTGCATGACTGCAATAGACTCAGATGTTTGGTATTTTGACAGTGGGGACCAAACATATTACCTCACAGCACAGTTTCTTCTCTTCACTTGAGCCTGCCCCTATAGGGAATACTGTTACATGTGCCAACAACTCCTCTTATCCTGTTATGGGAGTTGGTAAGATCATTTTGACTACTGTTGATGGTAGTTCTTTCACTTTGTCAGATGCTTTATTTGTGCCATGGATCAAGAAGAACCTGTTATCAGTTTTTGCATTAGCCAAGATTGGCTTGGTTGTGAAATTTGTTGATGATAGGTGTACAGTTCATGATCTATCAAATGGCGATGTGATTATTGCTTCTGGCATTTTATGTCATGGGCTGTATAAGCTCATAGACTATGAAAGGTCTGTAAATGATTTGGCATGTGCAGTAAATGATTCTCAGGCTATGTCAGATGCAAAGCTTTGGCATGCACACTTTGGTCATCTGAATTTTGCTAGTTTGCTACGCGTGCAGAAATCTTAAATCTGAAATGGTGTAATCTTTGCCCAAACTTGAGGCACCTGGGAAACATGTTTGTGAAGGCTATATTTTGGGCAAAATGCAGCGTTCATCCTTTCCAAAAGATGGTTCAGTTCGGGCTACTCAGAAATTGCAACTTGTACATAGTGATGTCTGTGGTCCTATGCAGACACCTTCTTTTGGAAATTATCTTTACTTCGTGACTTTCATTGATGATTTTTCTAGGCATGCATGGGTATATCCATTGAAGGCAAAGTCCAAAGTGTTCATGTGCTTCAAACAATTTTTGGTTTTGGCTGAAAATCTGTCAGCATGTAAAATGGGCACCCTTCGTTCTCATCCGGGGGGGAATATATGTCTTCTGATTTTAATGCATTTTTGGTTGAACATGGGATAAAACACCAGTATATAGTGCAGTATACACCTCAACAGAATGGATTTGCTGAACAAAAGAACAGGTCACTCATGGAGTCAGGCTTTACCACATAGTTTCTGGCTTGAGGTTGTCATGTGTGCAGCATATGTACTCAACAGTGTCCCACTAAAGCACTGCAATCTATCACTCCATATGAGGCTTGGCGTGATCGCAAGCCATCTATTGCTCATCTACGTGTTTTTGGTTGTTTGGCATATGCATTAGTGCTTGAACAATATCGCAGAAAATTGGATGATAAAGCAGTAAAATGTATTTTTGTTGGGTACAGTTCTGAAAGTAAAGGCTATCATTGTTTGTGCTATTCAGCCATTGCTTTCATGTACTAAGGAGACATCTATTAGCTCCAAATACATGTATGATACTTTGCTGCCTCTTTTCACAGGTGGATAGTGTGTGATCGTGTATCGTGTTTGACCGATCGCGATACTTGACAGAGATCGTGTATCGTGTTTGACCGATCGCAATACTGGACAAAAAACGTTTATCGTGTTTGACCGATCGCGATACTTGACAGAGATCGTGTATCGTGTTTGACCGATCGCGATACTTGACAGAGATCGTGTATCGTGTTTGACGGATCGCGATACTTGACAGAGATCGTGTATCGTGATTTTTTCACGATACTAGTCAAGTATTGTGTATCGTGACTTTATCCAAGTATCGGGTATCGTGTATCGTGTTTTTACCTCTTGACAATACTTGTGCAATATCGTGTATCGTTGAATTTCTCTCGCGATATCTGTCGGGTATCGAGTATCGTGGACCTACTCCTGTGTCAAGTGTCGTGTATCGTTTAGTTGAGATATCGTGTATCGTGGCAAGGCAAGTATCGTGTATCGTCTGCTTCCAAGTATCGCGATACTTGTTAAGTATCGTGTATCACCTGTTTTGAAGTGATTCCTGAGAGGTCTTGTTTCCCTGTTTTAACCCCCAGAACCCTGAACTGACATAACTTTCTCATACGAAATCCGTTCGGAGTTATCTTGGGTTTGTTGGAAAGCTCGTGGGGAGTACAACAAAAACATTGACTAGTTATGGTAATATTAATACCAGGATTATTAGATAGGGTATTTTTAAGTTGACCCTCAGGTTGGACTAGGAAGCAAGGGGTTCCACAAGAATTTGAGCAGTTCAAAGGATAATTTTGGACTTGGAGACAAGGCTTATGAACTTAAGGTCAAGTAAACACTTAGGAAGAGATAGATAAAGTACCGAATCACTTGAAACTAAGGTCAACTACACAACCAAGTCAGGGAATCACAACTCAGGGATTAACACTACGTGCTGAGTTCATAGACAGTAAAAAATGTCACTTAATTGGGAGAGATTCTTGGCTTCTGAAGACATGCATAGTTCCGTACCTAGGGAAGGTTTTATGTCTATAGTGGAAGGGGAATATCGAACGTCTCTTCAATACCTATCCACTAACTTGCGAGGAATACCCATCTACCTTGATGGTCTACAGAGGACTATAACAAGAAGGATAAACACGACAGAAACTAAAATAGTTCCAAGACCAGCGATCAAGTATGAAGGTGGAGTTTATAGGGACAAGATGGGCCAGATATATGTAGTAATTGAAAACCCTAATCACATTAATGAAAGAGGAGAGTTAGCTCGAGATCAGGCAACCACCTCACAAAACCCATTTGAGACCCAGCAAAGAACCGAAAATGTGATGTTAGGACAAACGAGCCAAGGTAGTATACCCAATAGACCACATGTGCAATTCACCATGCCAAGAATTAACCCCCACAGCCACACTAGCCAGGGAATGGGAAATATGAACAGAACCACCCTTAGTGCAGAACCACCCCAAGGTGTGAGAGCTGGAATACATCCAATAAAACCCACGTTTCCCATCATAAGTCAAACCCGAGAGCCTGGAAAAATACTGAGACCAATCCAATTGGCCAAGTGTATGCGAAATCGTTATGATGGTACAGGAGAGCCCTATGAACACATTACAGAATTCAAGCAAGTGTTGTGAGCGGAGCGAGTGAATGACTTTTTCATGCAATATGAATCCTTTGGGCTAAGCCTCACAGGAATAGCCTTGATCTGGTTTCAATCCTTGGATCCAAGTTGCTTTGAACATATTGAACAATTCTTCCAAGAACTTATTTGGGAATTCACGAAGCGAGGGATCAAGCACAATTCGTCATCCTTACTACATAGTTTCAAACAAGCTCCTAATGAGACAGTAAAAAATGCCGCACGAAGATTTAAGCAATACGTAGCCCGATGCCCTCTGACAGAGAGACCTTCTCAGCAAAAAATGATATCCCTATTTTTAGAAGGTCTAACCAACGGAACATTGAGAATGTTAGTATACGTAAAACGACTGCAAACCCTAAGTGAGTGTCTTCAGGAGTGCATAGATTTGGAAGACAACTTAGCCGAGGATCTCAAAATCACACAAGATCCTACCAGAATAGGGGATACAAGGAGCAATGAAACTTCAAATTCGAGTTATGTGGAGGAAGTGACAGAGTTAGTGGCCAAGAAATTAGGGGTATAAGGACAAAGGAACTACCAAAACTCCTCCTTGAGAGTGCCAATGTTAGGAAGTTGCACACTTTGCGGTGGGGATCATCCATCTCATGTCTGCACAAGAGAAGCTTTAGGGTTATCACAACCTTACCCTTACAATAGACAACCACCTCAAGCACCTAACATGTACTCTTATAGTGAGCAGAAGTACATCAACTACAACACCGAAAACTATCCAATGAATAGACAACCACGACCATTTGTACCACCCCAATGTAGACCATATGGGTACCCTCCTAGAGAACAAGGCAGAGAAGTTCCGAGTTATAACCCATGTCCAAAACCACGAGGAGCACCTAGACCGTATGAACATGGAGGATATAGCCAACCTCAACCTCTACCAGGACAACAATCACCCCACCCACTATCTCCGACACAAGGGCAGAACCTCACAATGCAAGTTGTTTGTCTTGAGTGTGGCAAAGAACAACTCCTGAGAGATTGTCCCAGACATCCCTCTAGTGCACCAAAGGTTACACCCGTTAATGTAGTCGGCCTAACAAGGGATTCATGTTCTAGTAGTGATAATGTGGCTCATATACACGCAGTTACGAGGGCACAAGCCTTACAACAAACTAAACCAGCTGAGCAATCAGAGCCAAGTGAATCAGGCGAGCCAAGTAAGAGGAAAATAAGAACTTGGAAGGATACTAGAGAGAAGGCCAGTCGTAAGTGGACGAAAAAGTTATCCGAACTAGAAGAAAGCTTGAAAGATGCAAAAACCAAAATAGAAGATATTGCCTCTCAAAACCCCTCGCATGTCAAAACTCCATCCACACCACCTCATCCCCACCCACCAACCAGTGTAAATAGACCACCACAATCAGGGTCTGTTCTTGCAGATCCAACCCCAGAGGATTTGGACATGATGTTCAAGGCATACCAGGCTCGACTTCGAGAAGGGCAACACCTGCAAACTTAGACAAGAGCTACCCTAGAGCAGATTTAGAGATTGAACGGACAAAAATGTGCATTAAAATGGTGGAACTAGCTCAGGCTATGTTTGAGGCCAATCAATCGTTCAATCAAACAAATGCTATTACACCGGGTTTGCACTTCCAGGGCTTACTAGAAAGATTAGAGCAGTTGGTAAATAAACCGCAAGTTTCTTTACCTCCACAGGCTCAACTAACTATTGAAAGAGAAAGCTCATCACCAAAGAAAGTCTATGTTCCTGACTCCATAGATGTTGGAGAATCTCTTTCAATTCAACAGCACACTCAAAAGTTCTTGCAGGAAATACAAGAAGAAAAATGGGCCAAGGAGAAGGATGTTCCCCCTCCTATTCTTGAGATTGATGATCTTCACGATCAATTTCCCCAAGACATTCCATCCATTTACGGAGACCAAGCAGAGCAACAAGAAGAGGAAAGATTAGATTTTGAATCTAATTCTTTACAAGAGTTGCCTCATTTCACAGGCCCATGGGAATCTGAATCTCTCCAGATCAGAGCTCCCACGATAATGATCAGAAATGAAGATTCGGTGATTCCAAGAAACACTGACGCCATGAAGAACACTAAGGTTCAGTGTCATCTCACGGTAGAGGAGCTGCTCAAAGCAAAACCAGAGCTATGGAATCATGTGAAGGATCAGGTTCCAGAACTTGATTCCAATATGCCAAACGCAGGCTCTAAGCAGAAAGTCCCAGAGATACCTCTAGATAAAATAGGGGACATGAGCGAAGGTGAGGAAGGTAATACTTATCTTCCAATCACCTACCAAGGTTACACAACCAAAGCAATCATAGATTCAGGTGTTGGTGCTGCTATTGCAACCACCTCCTTGTGGAAGCGATGGGGCAAGCCCACCTTAAGACCAACTAGAATGACACTTCAAATGGCCAACGGTCACTTTGAAAGACCTCTAGGATTGCTCGAAGGGATAACTCTAACCACTTGTGGTGTAGAGTTTGAACACACATTTGCTATATGTGACTTTGAGAAAAACAATGTCTACGAGATGATCCTAGGAAGGCCCTTCCTACGACAACTGCAAGTGGTACAGAATTGGGGAACCAACTCCTTATACTTGCAATGCTTAGGGGTCACGACCAAGGTAAATTTGAAGGATTACACCTTCAGAGATGTACCACCCCTACAGTGGAATCCTATCCACAAGGAGCAAGAAGATTCAGTCTCTTTGCATTCTAAAAGTTCATCAGATACATCTTGGATGCATGAAGATACTCATTTGTGGATGTGCAAGGTCACAAAGGAAGAGGAAAAACGCTTAAAGGCAAGAGAAAAAGGAACTTCTCAGGGGGAAACCAGTTCGAGACCCAGCCTATACGCTGATGATATTTCCAGATGAGGAATTTGAGCCTCATGGTTGGGCAGAAATCGTAGCCACCATGGACATTGCTGTCAATGAAGAACAATGGACACCTCATTTTGATGAGGAGGGATATGATATTTCAGTGTTCATGTGTTAGCCCTTGCTAGAAGAATGTGACTCTAGTGACTTCATAGAAGAAGAAGAGAATGATGATGATCTAGAGTCCATTGTGATGGATAGTTGCTTTATTTCAGAGGAGCACTATCTAGAAGACATAGGAGTATTTACACAAAAAGAAGAAGAACCTCTCACAAGCATCAAAACGGTAAATTCAAAGGATGGGAGTGAAGGTAGTCCAAAGAAAAAGAAAAGAAAAGTAGTGAAACAAGGAGAGGAGGAGCAATTATTTGAAGTACCAGAAAATTTCAAGAAATATGAACTGGAAGACCGAAAAATTTTGGTACGAATGCCTAAGAGAGAGGCCACAATAGGAGAAGCATATGATAATAAAGAAAAGACCAAAAAAATCATAGTCACCATCGAAGAGAATGAAGAGAGATGTACGTACATAGGAGATGACCTAAGCAAAGAAGAGCAAGCAGAGTTGGTAGTCTTGTTAAGGGAATATAGGGACGTATTTGCATGGCACTATAGAGACTTGAAGGGAGTAGATCCGAAAATTTGTTCTCATACGATTCCCATGATAGCAGATGCCAAGCCCACCAAACATAAACCCTACACATATAATGACACTTATGTAGCTAAAATAAAAGAAGAAATTGATAGATTGATTGAAGCTGGATTCATGTATGAGATTGAGCATACTGAATGGGTGTCCCCCATTGTAGTGGTGCCCAAGAAGAATGGAAAGTTATGCGTGTGTATTAACCTTAAAAACGTTAATGTCGCCACGATAAGAGATAGTTATCCACTTCCAATCACTGAACATTTATTGGAACGTGTTGCAGGCAAGGAAGTTTACAGCTTCCTTGATGGATTTTCAGGCTACAATCAAGTAGCCATTGCCCCAGAAGATCAACACAAAACGGCTTTTGCCACAGAATGGGGAATCTTTGCATTTCGAGTGATGCCATTTGGGCTCACCAATGCACCTGCAACATTCCAAAGGCTCAGGTGTCATGTCTTCAAAGAGTTCTTGCGAAAGAGCTTAGAAGTATATGTGGATGATTTATGTGCTCATTCCCAAGAGCGAAGATACCACATCCCTGAGCTCAGACAGATCTTCAATAAGTGTAGAGAATATCGAGTGTGTCTGAACCCAGAGAAGTGTGTGTTCATGGTACGTCAAGGTAAAATCTTAGGTCACCTTGTCTCTAAGAACGGAATATCAACAGATGAGGACAAGGTAAAAGCCATAGCGGAGTTGCCGAGGCCAAGGAATGTTAAAGAGGTACAAGCCTTCATGGGCCATTGTGGATATTACCGTAGGTTCATTCACATGTATGCAATCATAGCTAAACCTCTTTATGCCTTGTTGACAAATTTTGAGTGGAACGATGAATGTGAAAAGTCCTTCAATGAGCTGAAGAGACGCTTGTGCACAGCACCAATACTGACCACTCCTGATTGGAATAAGCCATTCCATGTACACGTGGATGCATCCAATGATGCAATAGGATGTGTGTTGTCACAACCCACTGGTGAAGGCAACCTAGATTTGCCTATAGCATATGCTAGTAGGCAATTGAACGCTGCTGAACGAAACTACACCACAACCGAAAGAGAAGGCTTAGGCATGGTATATGCTGTAAAGAAGTTTAGACACTATTTGTTGGCCAACAAGTTCAAATTCTTCACTGATCATCAAGCTTTATTATACTTGGTCAATAAACCTTGCAATACAGGACGCTTAGTAAGATGGTTCCTCTTACTAATTGAATATGACTTTGAAGTGGTTGTTAGGCAAGGTAAGACCCACCTCAGAGCGGATCACCTTTCTCGCATCACTTCAGGAGAGCCACCGCAAGGCGTGTCTGATGAATTGCTCGATGCTTATCTGTTCAATCTAGAAGTTGTTCCTAAATGGGCAAATAAGTTGGTACCAGTCCTAACCTTTGGACCCGCAAATAAGAATGTAAAAACAAACAAAGATGAAGTGGTAAAATCACAAAAATACCAAATACTAGCAGGAAGCATGTACAAACAAGATACGGACGGTGTTCTTGCTTGTTGTGTCGAGGACGATGAACATAGTCGTTGGTTGCAACAAGCCCATGAAGGATTTCTAGGGAATCACTATTCTAAACAACGAACACTGCAAAATCTAAAACGTTTAGGAGTGTATTGGCCTAGCATGGACAAAGAAATACATGAGTGGATTAAGAATTGTCCGGTGTGCAAAGAGAGACCCCCAGTGGAGCATGCTACCCTTTATCATGTGTCATTGATTCCAGATTGGAGTGCTCCATTGGTAGAATTTATGAGATCAGGCACATTACCTAAGGAGGCTAGTCTAGCAAGGAAACGAAGCTTGGAGCAAGAGGCTAAAAACTATGCCTTTGTAGGAGACAACCTATATAGGAGAGGAAAAGATGGCTACCTAAGATTGTGCGTTCACGAATCTGAATATTTGAAAATCTTAGAAACGGCCCATAGCAGTGTTGCAGGTGGACATTTTGGTCCTGATAGAGTAATTAAGACTATTCTATTCTCAGGACTTTGGTGGCCCACTCTTCATATGGACACACATACTTATGTGAAGAAATGTGACACATGCCAACGTGCCCAGTACCCAATTAGAAAAGATGAGATGCCTTTGAGGCCAATGATGGGAGGACGTGCATTCTCGAAGTGGGGCATAGACTTTGTAGGTCCAATCAACCCCCCAGCTAGAAACTCCCATGCAGAGTACATTATTGTAGCCACCGATTACCTTACAAAGTGGATAGAAGTCAAAGCCACAACAAAGAATGATGCTCGAACTACAGCGAAGTTTTTATTCGAGAACGTGTTCACGAGATATGGATTACCTATAGAGTTAGTTAGTGATAGAGGTACACACTTGTTGAATGAAGTCATTGAAAATCTTCTCCAAGAATTCTTGGTGATACATAAGAAGTCTGCCCCCTATCATCCACAAGCTAACGGACAAGCTGAGAGCACGAATAAGATCCTATGTAACGTATTGACAAAACTCGTAAATAACAAACGCTCTGATTGGGACAAACAATTGCATCATGTTGTTTGGGCCTACCGAGTTGCCTATAAAACGGTACTCAATGCCACCCCATTTCAGATGGTCTTCGGACAGAATGCTGTGATACCATTGGACTGCATAATCCCAACTTTAAAAGTAGCACAAGAGCATGAGTGGAATGGACATGAATTATCCTCTAGGATCTTTGATCTAGAACGATTAGGTGAGACAAGGTTACGTGCGGCTGCAGGCATCTATGCTGCAAAGAAAAGGCAAAAGGCATACTTTGATGCACATATCAAGGATAAAGGATTGAAAGAGGGATACCTAGTGTTGGTTTATACACTAAAGCAACATGCCCGTAAATTGGAAAAAAGAGGATATGGACCCATGATCATTAATAGAATTTCCACTAGTGGTGCAGTTCAATTGGCCACACTAGAAGGTGATGTCTTACCAAACTATATCAGTGGTTGTCGAGTCAAGCTATATCAAGAACCTCTTACAGAGGATATGCTAAAGAGACTCAACACTGCTAAGAAGCGAAAAGAAGAAGAATTAAGGGTTAGAGAAGAAGCACAGGCAGAGGCAAGAGAACGCATTAGGAGAAATAAGTTAAGATGCCAAGGCCTAGATATCAATCATGAGGCCCCAAGATACCACATGGCCATGTGTCAAACATCAAGTGCAATTGCTTCTCAAATAATTGATCGACGTCCCTTTGTGAACATCGCGGTAGGACAAGGGAAGAATGCAAGAACTGTGAGAGCATTGATTGACTCAGGTGCAGCAACTAGTGCAGTTAGACTTTCATACTGCCAAGACTTGCAATTGAACATAAAGCCTATAGAAGCCTATCTCATAGGTTTGGGAGGTGTGGAAACCCCTTGTTTGGGAGAGGTGGAACTTCCCATCTACCTTCACGATGTTCCACTGAAAGTCAAAATGCTAGTATGTCATGATGAAGACATTATAGAGCCACTTGTCTTGGGTCAAGATTGGATTTACAACCATGCAGTCAACTTGAACCTACGACGTCAACTCCTTCAAGTTGGGGCACCTGAACAATGTATCACATTAGAATTAGAGAATTGCATGCGCACCAAGTAGCACACATTCTCTTAGTTCTCCCAAAACTAATCTTTGTAAAGAAAATGTCGTGTGTGTCACAAACCCTACAAAGCAAAAGGACTCAATCATGGAAGCCCAAGCTCATAGGCCAGCAAACCCCTCTTCTTTCTCACATACTAATGCGAGTGTAACTCGATCAAAGAGGCAAGCAAAACAGAGATCTGCTATATCAACTAGACAGACAGAATTCAAGAAGAAAGAAGCTCAGGGCATGAAGCATATTTGGGTACGAAAAGAAGAACAACCACCAGCTTTGCCACATGCAACCCTTCCCAGTGAGGCAAGCCAACCATGCTGAAAGAAGCATCAAGAAACGAGGACGAGCTCAATCCTACGGTCTTCGACAAATTTGGGTACCAAAGCAATCGAGGGAGGCCGACCATGATAACGTACAAATTTGGGTGCCAAAGAAGTTAGTTGCAGCTCAAAAAGGGCGATTACAAATGTGGGTACCCAAGACACTCTTACATGCACAAACACCACAAATCTCCCTCCCAAGCAAAGCTTCCACCAAGACGCCAAGGAGAAGCAAGGGTCAACACCAGGCACAAAGAACCAAAGCAGATCAACCCACCTCTTCGACAATCATAAAAAGGCAACCAAAAAGGGTATGGGTTTGGAAGCCAAAAGTATTAGCAGCTTCCACAAAATCAAAAAGCCAACCACGCTGGATACCAACTTTTAGACACCATTCCACGATGAAGGGGCCAGAAGTGATCTCCACAAAGCCACGTACCATTCTCAAATGGATCCCTATAAGGAGGATTACATCATTGCAAGATTCAATCGACACCTCCAAACAAAGATTGCATCAAGTCTAGAATTAACATCAAAAAGCCTCGACCAACAACAACCATGTGCCTTTGGCATAACCTTGTCTTTTGCACCATTCAGGTCATGCATTTCCAAAGTATGCATTAATCTAGGGCCACATTACACGGCCGTGCATAGACACAATTGAGAATCCCAAGCACATGCAACACATTGAACATATGTAAAATATTTTACTGATACTAACATCTTTCTTCTTGTTTTGTGACCTTGTTAAAAAAAAAATGGGATTGTGTGTTTGATGAATCCCCAATGCGAACCATCGGCAACGGAAGACAAGCTGATGGTCAAACATCATGATGGAGTACAACACGGAGAGATGAAGATCAACAGACCTTTCAACATGGTAACATATGCATGCTTCAACAACACTATAACCATGATAGATTTGGAAACCTCTTCGTCGGCATACCCTTGAGCACTGCGCTCAAGACCCAATTTCTTGCACCATACTTCTTCCCATGCATTTTCCAAGTATGCATACGTAGGGCCACACTACAAGGCCATGCACAAGGCACATATTTTGTTCAACCCATGCACTAATGCACTTACCCATCATACATTATGGATTACAAGTACTTGGCATGAAAACTACGAAATCCATCTTTGGAAGAATCAGAGGACATCAGACTGACCACTACAAGAGCAAGAAAGCCATCCACCACCGAGAGTTGCTCATAATCAACATTGACCACCTCCTTTGAGCAACAGCAGTTTTGGAAAGCTCACAAATGCACCATCAAGATGGAATACAAGGAAGAAGTACATACAAAGGGACTACAAACTGCAAGAGCTAGCAGACAAACGATCAGGCTACATTGGGAAGATGGATCGCTCCTGTTGAACGTAAAGAACACTACCTCTCAACGTACTACATGGAACAACCACTACAACAAGGGTCTGTCAGGGACGACAGACTCAAGAGGGGGGGGAGTGTTGAAGCTTAAGGTCAAGCACAGGCATAAAAGCGCATCAAGGAAGTGGAGACACAAGAAGAAGGAGCAAGTAGGGAGCTCCAAGAAGCACCTGTCAAATTTTCAGAACAAATCCCTATAAAAATAGTGATTTTTATCACTAAAAATCATTGTAAATACCATTTTCTATTTTTACAACTCCATTTTGTTCAAGCCAATGAGTCCTTGAGCTTGAGGAGTATTAGATGTATCATACTACCAATTTTCATAATTTTTAGATTCCGTTTGAGCCCCCAGATAAGCCTGAGAACCTAATTTTTAACTAGGCCGGACACTAGGTCTGGACAAGACCAAAACCACTCAAAAACTATAAAAAGGGCTGGAGAGCTCATTTTTGGGGGTGGCTTGTTGTAGGTTTCAGCTTTGTAAGAGAGTTCTTTTGGTAATCGAAGATCTTCCATTGTTCCACTCTTTGCTCTTACCCTGTGTGCGTGTGTGTGTATGTGTGTGCATGCTTGTGTGCTTTCACTCACGCACTTGTGCCATCACTTGCTGATGTTCTTCATATTGGTCCTCACGTCTCTGCGGATTGACATTTATGAGGTGAATCTCCTCACATTGGTACTCACCATTGTGCTAGAGTGACAATGTGCCCACGCAGGAGAACATTGCAGACCTTTTCACGAAGGCTCTACCTAGGGAGAAGTTTGAAGCTTTCTGCAAAGCTTTGGGCTTACTTCCTTTTGTGGAGTGATTTCCACATAGCTTGGCACTTCCTTATACATGAGTACCAGCTACTTGTTCACCTCATCACTCCCAAGGGGGATTTGTTGATATATTTAGGTAGTGATGTGTGTGAACACTCTAGGACCACAGGGGCACTTTTTTTCCTCTTTAGGAGGTTTTTTTCCCCCGGCTTGTATATACGCCTATTGCCCTAATGGGCTACTCATCTTTGTACATTCTCTAGTAATACATTCACTATTGTGTGTTGTGCTCCAAGCTTCTCCTTCATCCTTGTGCTATTCGCGTGTTTCCACAGACGTCTATCTCCAACACATTTGGGGGTCCAAATGAAGTCGAAAAATTATCAAAATTGGTATGGTAGTTCTACCTAGGTCCTCAACCTTGACAACTCCTAGGCTTGCAAAAAATGGAGCTTCTAAATACAAAGTTGGGTGTTTTATGGTACATATGTTATAGGAGTGATAATAATCAATGTTTGAAGTTTGAAGAGAATATCATGAAGTATATTTCTTGAAAAAAATGAAGTGACTGGCCCTCGCAACTCATTGCATTCCCATCTTTACATCCTGCCTCTACGCTGATGACTCTAGCCACTATCGGATGTACTGCCAAAACCCCCCTTCCTCTCGCATCTATCGTTCCCGACAGATCCTTGTGATAGGGTCTATGTAATGTAGGTTTGCAAGAGATCCTGGGCTAGGGTGTGCTCTACGATGTGGATACCTTTTGCGAGATCAACTTCTAGTTATCCTAGTCAATCACCTGAGGTGCCTCTTGTGGTGGGAGCTGGTAGTGTGTAGAATACATTAGTTGTTCACAGATGAACAACTGTAGCAGATGTGTTAGTCGGCAGATGAAGACTTCAGAGTGATATTCCCAAAATCCAATCGTAAATATTTCTTCAAACGTCATTTTGTAGTAGGTAGAAAAATATTTGATATGAGAGTGCGAAGTGTAACACACCCTAATTGATGGCATCGTGCTCATATGATATGCAAGGTCTCTATTGCCATGTTCAAAATTCGGGGTGTTGACATGAGGTGCTTTGACTTTGTTAAATATTTTGAACACTGTTTGCATCATGTCAAAAATTTTTAATGGCCATCTATGTGGCTACATCGATCATGCGATGAAGTCGGGGGAGCCAGTGGTGTATGGTCACCATCATGTAGCCTACTATCGGAGGGCCACACGATGGTGTTAGATAAGGATAATTCAGCCAATCTTGGCACTCATTATTTTGAACTTTAATAGCAAATGCAGTCCAGGAACGACCTCGTGGCACTCGACCATAGCATGGATTGTACTTTAATTGTAATGGGGCCTTGGTCCATGTATGCATCATCTCTGGGTATTCTTGTAGAAGCTTCTTGTGTCAATTGGGCTGAAAGATTTTACCTTTTTTTGCCTTCGGGGATAAGTCTTCAGGTTCAACTTGGGTGGCATGAGTCAGTTTCTTCTGAGTTTCCTTTTCAATGGACAATTAGTATTCGGCCATGTATAGAAAATAAGGTTTGTATTGAAGCTTGTTGATGGGTATATACCTTTGTGGTACGAGTTATGCGAAACAAGGCGATTGCAGGATTCGTTCTATGAGGGCCATCGCTTGGAGTTGGGCTTCTTCCCGTGTGAATGAGTTTGACCAAGCTCTTCAATTGATTTTAGCCATGCGAGAGTGGGAAATTCAAATGTATACAGCCATTCTGTCGTGACTCATCCTCTTGGGGTCGGTTGTGGCTCATATTCTTCATAAACAGCCTCTACCAAGATTGAAATTGTCCCTTCTTCTGTTGTTATTTCCAGTGGGGAGTCAGGTCTGGGGGGTTCTGACTGAGTGGCAACTTGGGCTTGGAGGTCTAGTACACATGCATGTAATGTGACTAGTTCTTCCATGATTTCTAGTGGTGTGACCTCTTAAACACTGTGTTGCTGTATAAGTGCTTCTATTCATCAAGTAGTGTGTTCACTCTATAAGCGCTCATATTCTTCATTGATATGATCTTAATCTTTGAGGAGACATGCATGATCATCCAAGAGTAACTGCATGGTCTTGGAGGGGATTGCTTTGAATGTGCTTGGACTGAGTGGTTCATCACGTCTATCCATGGTTGCTTCAAAGTTTTCATGATTCTGTTCTTGTAATCTTTGGTTCTCTGCCTTGGTAGCTGCAAGGTGTCTTCTTAGGAGCCCCATGTTTCTGGTCATCATTGCATTACATACAATTTGGGCTCGTAGTTGTTCCTCTATTTCGGTCATAACTTCCTTAGTCTTTTGCTCAAATTTGAACACCATCAAGTGTTAATCGTCATAGAGTTCTTGATGTCATGCATTAAGAGAAGCGTTTTCAATGGTCAATGAGTTCAACTCGGCCTACAGTTGTGTGGTGGTATGTTGCAAGGCTTGGTAGTTGCATCCGAAGGAGGAAAATTCATCCCTGACTTTATTCATACATGCGAACATTTGACTAAATGTGATGTCTACAATGGGTGATAATAGTAATGATGTGGTGTGTGAAGATGATGCTCGTGTGTTGGCAGATGTAGGGGGAAGGAAAAATGGGGTCGGGGTAGTGAATGATGTGGTGACAATAGAGAAATCTGATGTGCTGATATGGTGTGGTGAAATTATAGATGTGAGCAGTGGTGCAATGGGTGGTGAAATGTCCATGTCACTGGATGTGTTATCGAGTGAACTAATGGTGAAATGTGGCGTGACTGGGGATGTGTGAGTGGGTGTGAACACAAGATTTACAAATGTGGAGGAATATATTACACATTGAGTTTCACGGATTAGTTGGTGTAGAGGAGAAGATAGAAGTGATGCAGTCAGACTGGGAGGGGATACGGGTGAGAAGGTCATCAATTGAGGAAATGGAAAAATGGGTCATGGAGGAATGAGAAAGGAGGAAAGGAAAGAGGTGACGAATGGATTAAGTGGAATGGGGGGAGTTAGGGTGGAGGCACTAGGTGTAAATGTTTTTGGTAGAGTTTGGTGCACTAGAGGTACTCTAGCTTCAACTGCAGTACTCGCTATGAATTGGTCCAATGGAGGTGAGTTGGGGTGTACTAGGGAAGTTGTAGAATTGGGTCAGTTTGTCAGATACTTCTTGGTGATCCAAATTTGTCGAGTTCTCATCGATGCCAAAAATGTCGAGGGGAGGTTGGACGTTGAATCTGATTCTACCTTGACTTCTTCTCGTCATAGCCTGCACTGTTGGAGATTGTTGGTAATTTTTGACCTTTTGACAACCATACTTGCTTAATGCGAGTTGCTTTGACATGCTGGTACTACTTTTACCTTGGGGTCATCTGGTATGGTCATCGGTTTGGGTTCGTAAGTCATGGTTGACTTCTCTATGGTTGATGTTGAGAGGTTTGGTCGATACTATGATTTGGAAAAGAAGGGAGGTCCAACACATCCATGACCTACCCATCAGGAAGTGAAGCATTCTGCACAACAGACCTAGGTAGGTCCACAGAAAGTGTGGAGAATGGGCCTGGAGAGAAAATTCTCCCCATTTTTCCACTGATGTAACCCACCGCTTATCTTTCCAAAGATCTTCCAGTCCTCCTTCACATTTATTTCATATGGTCTGTGGTTACATTCCTTAGGTGAGGTATTGTTAGGGAAGTTAAGCAGTATCACTTGCTGTTGGTCTAAGGTCCTTGAAGTATTTTGATGGCAATGCACCATAGTATGCTCTCCTTCTTGAGAGCTCCACGACAATATCCTCGGAGTAGAAAACTGAGCTCTTAAGGCTACACACAGTACTCCTTACAGAAGCTATAGAATACGCAGGAAACACAGTACACAGGGAGCACGAGGACATACTTCTTAGGTCTTACAAATGTGGTCGAACTTATAGTCTATGACTCACCAGGCCACTATATATTTTATTAAAGAACATATACAAAGAAGTGTCCAGTGGCCATTTGGCCTTTCACATGGATACTAACGGTAACAATCTTCCACTCAAGGCCAATATGGCCAAAGTAACTATGGGAGAAAAATAAAGAATGATAAAGAATACCTGAGTGTAAGTATACAAATTATACCTCCCACCTGATGGGCATGTTACACAGTATGGGTCAGCCTACATCAACTGCTTGCGTACCCAGATGAGTGTTACTTTCATAGGCAAATCCTTGAAAGACTTCTTATTAGTGTCTTGTCGTTGTTTACTAGCATGACGTTTAGTCAGAGGCTTTAACTTGGCTGCAACAGGATGCTCGCCTTTCCGTATCCATATTTGTTTTGTTGGCTAAGACACCTTGCTTCGTACTCTCCTTTGGCTTTGAGCATAGGCCGCCTGCTTCCTCTGCATTCCGTACTCCTTCGGTTGCCATGTCTTGCTCACTTTTGGAAAAGAAGGGAGTTCCATTGTATCTTTAACTTCATGGCTGAAAACATCATCCCTCTGCATCACAGAGTTTTGGACAAGAACAACATCTTTATCTTCATGTGTACTCCTGGAAGGACCAAGAATTGGTGCCTTTCCTATTTCCTTGAGTGCTTGATTTTCTAACTCCATGGTAATGCGATTTTGACCTACCCAGACCTGAAGAAGTCCACTTCTTAGGTTTAGGTGGACTGCATGATCATATATCTAGTCTTGACCCAAGACAAGAGGTTCAGTGAGATCCTCATCTTGACACACTAGTACCTTAACTATCATTAGAATATCTTGAATGTAGAGGGGAAGTTCCACCTCGCCCATGCAAGGGGTTTCCACACCTCCAAATCCTATAAGGTATGCTTCTATAGGATTGATGCTTAATTTCAACTTTTGATACTAAGAAACTCTAACCGCACTAGTGGTTGCACCTGAGTCAATCAAGGCCCATACAATCTATGCACTATTTCCTTGTCCTACCTCTAAGGTCACAAAAGGACGTCGGTCAATTATTCTATGGGAACTTACACCTAAGACTTCACACATAGCCATGTGATACCCTGGAGCTGCATAGGCATCTGTCTTAGGCTGATCTCTACCATGTCTTCTCAATTTCATTCTTCGGATGTGTTCCAATGCTTCTGTCTGCGCTTCTTCTCGAATTCGTTTTCTTCTTCTTTGTGATTCTTGGCCGTATTGAGTCAATTGAGCATTTCCTCCGTGAGGGGTTCTTGATATAGTTTGACTCTGCATCCACTAATATAACTAGGGAGGACATCACATTCTAAGGTGGCCAATTGGACTGCCCCACTTGTTGGTATTCTGTTAATAATCATGGGTCCATAGCCATGCTTCTCCACCTTTCTAGCATGTTGTTTTAGGGTATATACCAAAACTAAGTCTTTGACTTTCAAGCATTTATCCTTTACATGGGCATCGAAGTATGCCTTCTATCTTTTCTTAGTTGCATATATCCCTGCGGCAGCTCTTAGTCTCGTTTCACCTAACCGTTCAGGATCAAAGATCCTAGTGGAGAGTTCATGTCCTGTCCACTCATGCTCTTGTGCTACTTTCAGTGTAGGTATTAAGAAATCCAATGGTAACACTGCATTTTGGCCAAACACCATATGAAAGGGTGTGGCTTGGAGTATCGTTTTATAGGCAACTCTATATGCTCAAACAGCATGGTGTAGCTGTTTGTCCCAATCCAAGCCTTTATTATTCACTAATTTGGTCAGCACGTTGCATAGAATCTTATTGGAGCTTTCGGCTTGCCCATTAGCTTGTGGATGATAGGGGGCAGACTTCTTGTGTATCACCAAGAACTCTTGAACAAGATTTTCAATGACTTCATTCAAGAAGTGAGTGCCTCTATCACTTACTAGCTCTATAGGTAGCCCATATCTCGTGAATACGTTCTCAAATAAGAACTTAGCTGTCATTTGGGCATCGTTCTTACTTGTGGCTTTCACTTCTACCCATTTAGTCAGATAATCTGTGGCCACGATGATATATTCGGCATGTGAACCCTTAGCGGGGGATTAATAGGACCTACAAAGTCTATTCCCCACTTAGAGAATGCACATCCACCCAACATAGGTTTCAAAGGCGTCTCATCTTTTCGTATGGGATATTGAGTTCGCTGACAAATGTCACACTGCTTCACGTAGGTATGTGCATCCATGTGGAGGGTTGGCCACCACAAGCCTGCAAATAGGATTTCCTTAATCACACGGTCTGGACCAAAGTGTCCTCCTACTACACCTTGGTGAGCAGTTTCCAAGATCTTGAGATATTCGCCCTCATGGACACATAGTCTCAGATATCCGTCTTTTCCACGCTTGTACAGATTATCACCAATGAGTGTGTAATCAAGGGCTTCTTGTTCTAAACTTCTTTGCCTGGCCAGGGTCATATCATAAGGGAATGTTTTTGTCCTTAGGAAGGCTACCAATGGTTCACTCCAATCTGGTATTAGAGACATTTGGTACACTGTAGCATGCTCCACAGGTGGTCTAATACGATAGACTGAGCATTCCTTACACAACTTATGGACATCTGCTTCCATAGTTGGCCAGTGCACTCCGAGTCTCCTTAGTGCCTATAAAGTTCTTTGCCTTGAGTAGTGTTGCTCTAATGCACCCACATGTGCTAATTGCAACCACTTTGCGTACTCCTCCTCTTCCACACAACAAGCTAATATACCTTGATCTGTATGCTTGTACATACTTCCTACCATGATATGGTACTTTTGGGCTTTTACTAACTCCTTATCTTGAGTGTTCATCACTGGATGTTTAGGCCCATATGTCAATACTGGCACTAAAGTTTTGGCCCACTGTGGTACAACTTCCAAATTGAACAAGTAAGCATCAGGGAGATCATCTGATACTCCTTGTGGGGCCTCTTCGGATGTGAGCCTCGAGAGAAGATCTGCTCTCAAGTGAGTCTTGCCTTTCCTCGCCACTACCTCAAAGTCATATTCCATTAGTAAGAGAAACCATCTTACTAATCTACCTATATTGCATGGCTTGTTTACCAAGCACAGTAGAGCTTGATGATCAGTAAAAAATTTAAACTTATTTGCAAGCAAATAGTGTCTAAAATTTTTTACCGTATATACCATGCCTAGTCCTTCTCGTTAAGTGGTGGTGTAATTCCTTTCTACAACATTCAATTGCCTACTTGCATAAGCAATTGGCAGATCTAGGTTACCTTCACCCATAGGTTGTGCTAGCACACATCCAATAACATAGTTGGATGCATCCACGTGAACATGGAAAGGCTTGTTTCAATCTGGGGTAGTCAAGATTGGTGCCGAACACAATCTTCTTTTGAGATCGTTAAAGGAGTTTTTGCATTCTTCAGTCCACTCGAAGTTAGTCAAAAGGGAGTATAGGGGCTTTGCAATGATTGCATACATATGAATGAACCAGAGATAATAGCCACAATGCCCCATGAAAGCCTGTACCTCCTTGACATTCCTTGGCCTGGGTAGCTCCGCAATAGCTCTCACTTTATCCTCATCTGTGGATATGCCGTTCTTTGACACTATGTGTCTGATCTTTGCAGCATAGTTATTGTTGTATGTGTATGGCTTCTGTTTAGAAGGTTTGGCATCTCAGGTCATGGGAAATGTGTGTGAGCATATGTCAGGATCTACACCTTTCAAGTCCTTGTAGCTCCAAGCGAATACATCTCTGTATTCTCTAAGGAGGTTTCTTTGTTATCATAGGCCTCTCCTGATTGTGCATCGCATTTAGGCATTCTTATCATGACTCTTCTATCTTCTATCTCATACTTCTTAAAATTCTCGGGGACCTCAAACAAAGATTCTTCCTCTTCTGATGTGGTTTCTTTCTTCTTTCTCTTCTTGCCCTCATGCTTAGTGGTTACTCGTGTGGTTAACCTCACATCATTTGTAAGCTCTTCATGTCTCTTAGGGTGAGCTTCTACTTCGTAGAAATATTCCTCATCTGATGCAAAAGGTGGGTCCATAATGATTGACTCTAGGTCGGAGTCACTTGCATCCTTGAATGCATCAGTGCTAGGTTCACATTCTTCAATAACCGAATCACATATGATTGGCTCTATTGTGAAGATAGAAATGTCATAGCCATCCTCGTCAAAATGGGGTGTCCATTGTTCTTCACTGATGGCTACATCCATTGTTGCTAAAATTTCTACACAACCATGAGGTTCAAACTCTTCGTCGAGAAATACTACAGGTGCATAGGCTGGGTCTTGAATTGATCTATGAGTTTCCTTCGCACCTACCTCTCTGGCTTTGTCTCTCTTCTCTTCTTCTACTGCTACTTTACACATCCATAAGTGGGTGTCTTCATGCATCCATGAGGATTTCTTACCATGACCGTGGGTGCTCTCATACAAGTAGACATAGCTTCCCATGGACCTGTGAAATGGGGTAGTTCCTATAAGGAGTCAGACTCGAAGTCTAATCTCTCACGAGATTGGGCACTCTCTTGCTCCTCATAAATGGAAGGAATGTCTTGTAGGAATTGATCATGCGCTTCATCCACAAGTTCAATGGGAAGAGGAGCTTCACTTTCTTTAGCCCAGTTCTCTTCTTGAATTTCTCATAGAAATTCAGGTGAGCACCTATTCATAGAAGAAGAGGTGTCTAGTTCAGTGGAGCTAGGCACATAAGATTCCTGGGGGGGAATGCTTATTCTTTCACTTGCCTTGTCTCTTGCTTGGGAGGTGGCTTCCTTGCCAGATCTTGCAATTATGCTCTCTAATTTCCCCAAGAGTCCATCACAGTGCAACTGTGACTTAGTTGAGCAAGAGTAGTTGAAGAGGCGGCTAGCTTCAGACATGGTCTGACCCAATGCTACCATTTTGGCACAAAGCTTGGTTCTTTCTATCTCTAGATCAGCTCTATGGTAACATTTGTCATGATGTGTCACGTTTGCTGTTGAAGCTGAAGGTCAAGGACAAAGCACACGAGCACATCAAAGAGGTGGACACACAAGTAGAAGGAGCAAGTAGGGAGCTCCAAGAAGTGTATGTCAAATTTTAAGAAGAAATCCCTATAAAAATAGTGATTTTCATCACTAAAAACCATTGTAAATACCATTTTCTATTTTTGTAACTCCACTTTGTTCAAGCTAAGGAGTCCTTGAGCTTGAGGAGTATTAGAAGTATCATCCTACCAATTTTCATAATTTTTAGAAATCGTTTGAGCCCTCAAATAAGCCCTGGAACCTAATTTTAAACTATGCGGGACACTAGGTCTGGACAGGGCCAAAACTAGTCAAAAAACTATAAAAAGAGCTAGAGAGCTCATTTTTGGGGATATCTTGTTAGAGAATAGAGCTTTTGTAAGAGAACTCTTTTGCAATCAAGCTTTCCATTGTTCCTCTCTTTGATCTTACCTTGTGCACGTGTGTCTGTATGTGTGTGCATGTTTGTGTGCTTTCACTCATGCACTTGTGCCTTCACTTGCTCATGGTCTTCATACGGGTCCTCACATCTCCGCGGATTGACAAGTAAAGGAGGTGGTGCTTACGCTTGAGCTACACCAAAATGGCGCCGTTGCTGGGGAGAGAGCTTCGAGGACGAGCGTTGTGATGGTAAGATCGTAGATTTGCGACGTTGGAAGGTAAAAAAACTGTCATTTTTGTTCATTTTCTGATTTTTCTTCTTCATCTTCATCATCATCACCATCTCCATCTTCTTCTTCATAGAAATTTCTTGTTTTTTAGTGCATTTTCATCATTTTCATACCATCTTTCATGCATTATTGTGCGAGGAGGGGTTAGGAAGTGCAAGAGAGTGCAAGCGCTGTGTTTTTTCATGATTTTCTACACATACGGAGCTCGCCATTGCTTGGTGCTCATAAATTCGAAGTTCCCGCCAAAAAACATGATTTTGTGATAAAAATCGCGATTCTGTGAAAATTCAAATTTTTTTTTGAAAATCGCGATTCTTTGTTTCCCGCCTAAAAGCCTTTTGAAAAGAACACGATTCTGTGGTCATTCTCAGTTTCATGTCAAAAACACGATTCTGAGAAAACACGATTCTCTGCTCAAAATCGCGATTCTCTAGAACACGATTCTGTGAACCACGATTTTGTGAACCACGATTTTGTGAAGCACGATTCTGTGAACCACGATTTTGTGAAAACACGATTCTGTGAACCACGATTCTCTGTTGGCAATCGCGATTTTCAAAAACACGATCCTCTGTTCAAAATCACGATTCTCAAAAACACGATTCTCTGCTCAAAATCGCGATTCTCAAAAACACGATTCTCTGCTCAAAATCGCGATTCTCACAAATCACAATTTTCAGCCAAAAAAAACACGATTTTGTGAAAACACGATTCTCTGATTTCACACAATCGCGATTCTCTGATTTCACACAATCGCGATTCTCTGATTTCACACAATCGCGATTCTCTTGATTTCACAAAATCGCGATTTTTTCCAAAAGGTCTTGTTTGCCTGTTTTGACCCCCAAGAGCTTGATTTGACATAACTTTTTCATCCAAAGTCCATTTTTTGAGCTCTATAGCTCGTTGGAAAGCTTGTTTCGAATCCTACATGGTCTCAACTATTTTTTATAAGAATAACCCGTTTATTTTCAGATAGGATAATTTGAAGTTGACCCTCAAGTGAGACTAGGAACCCAAGGGAACTCCAAAGGATTTTTGAACCATACCAAGGGGAAATTTTAGACTCTTAACCAAACCTTATGAACCTGAGATTTGGTAGACACCTAGGCAAGGATACACAAAGCATTAGATCTTCTCCGTCTAGTGTCAACCATACAGCTAAGTCTTGGGCACAACAACTAAGTGGTTGTCCTTACGTACTAAACTCAGACACAAGTGACTCAGAAATGTCTTTTAGCATGGGGAAACCTGTAGGTAGCTCAGGAACTACCCATCTACAAACACCAAAAGGTCCCTATAAGACACAATTGGAATATATTCGGACCAACCAATTAGGTGCTTGCATCTATGAGGATGGCCTGAGGCGATCAGTGGTCCAACTCAAAAATCCAGATCAACCCTTTGGACTTGAACACCCGGTGGTCAAGTTCGAAGAGGGTCCATACATTGATAAGGAAGGAACCATGTATGTGGTCACCAACCTACCAGATAGGGCTGATGAGTTTGAAAATGTCATTCCTGAGAATGAGATAGGAGACCTAGAACAAGGAAATGTAGGATAAGGACCCCATACTCCTAGAGGTAAGTCAGTTTTGACTAGAGTGATCACTCTAGATTGGATTCCTCAAGATAACAAAAGCATAGAACTATACTTGAATAGAGAAACAGAGGAAGCCTTTTGGAGATTCAAGCCAGATCAACCTAGCCAATTGGGCATAGTCATCATCTACGAGTTCAAGGACCCAGAGATACCATGAAAAGTTGTCTACTTGGATAACACATCAGAGAAAGTGTTCTTGGTAACAGAACATGATAGACATGCATATACTTGGAAGAGTGAATTGATTTTCCCTCCATCAAGATCCAATGTTTCCCATGGCCTCCAAGGAGTAGGATCATCCCAAGCTCATGAAGCCCAGAGAGAAAGAACTAGAGAGAGACCTGAGGTAAGTTTTGCACACGGTGGGCAGAAATAGAGCAGGATTTGAAAATGAAAGACCTAAAAGAGAGAGACATCAAGCAAATAGGCAACAAAGAGATGAACAAGAGTTTCCATTGCCTAGACCCCGAGAGCACCCAAGAACTCTTAGACCCACTCAAGTGATCAAGGCAATGAAGAATTATTTTGACGGGACAGGAGATCCTTATGATCATGTGGCCGAGTTCAAACAAGTGTTAAGAGCTGAACAAGTTGAGGATTTGTTCACCGAGAATGAGGCATTTGGTTTGACTCTTAAGGTCACTACCTTAGCTTGGTTTCAACCATTGAGTAGTCGCAACTATCGTGATATAGGTCAACTGCTAGACGAATTCATTGGAGAATTTTCCAAGAGTGGTATCAGGCATAACACATCATCTTTGATCCACAGCTTCAAGCAGACATCCCAAGAAACAGTGCGACTAGCAGGTAGAAGGTTCGGATAGTACCTAGAAAAATGCCCTGCTCTAGAGTTACCCACACCAGCCAAACAAGTGGCTTTGTTCTTAGATGGCTTACTGAGCACAAAGTTAAGATCATATGTGTACTTGAAAGAGCCTAGATCCATAGAAGAGTGTGTGCGGACATGCATTGACATAGAAGATAACTTGGGTGAGGGGTTAGGATTGTCCAAACTCTATAAGGATTCTGATAGTTCTACTAGTCATACTTCGAAAATCTCCACAGAAATAGATGAGATAGCAGAGCAAGTCGCCAAGAAGCTAGGAGTTCAAAATAAATAACTACCAAGAGTCACCTCATTGAACCGATGTTATACCTGCGGAGGGGACCACATGGCTAACGTATGCCCAATGCAAAACCAAAACATTAGAGAAAGGAATGCTCCATATTGCACTATTGAGAGAAAATACACGAACCACACAGCTCAAGATTGTCCCTACAATAGACAGGCTGTTAGACAAACTTATCAGCAACCTTATCAACAAGGGAGGTATCAAAACCAATACCAACAGCCATATTATCGACCACAACAGCAATATCAGGCACAATATAGGCCACAACCAATCTTGGGAAACCAACCACCAGCTCTTGCCAACGTGATTCCAGTCAAGTATGTTGTGGGAGAGGAAAATCCAAATAGAGCATTGGTGCCACTAACCCCATTGATACCAGATAATGACTCTCATGATCATAGTTCAGACTACTCCCATGAAGGTAGTCCACATGCTTATTACACTGAGTCACCTGAGCATAGTGAGATTTACTCGTATCAATATGAGGCACCACCTATGGAGCAAAATTGGGAGCCAGAATACTCCAATGTCATGTACACAAATCCTAACCCTAGGCCCCAATTGAGACAAATGAGACCACAAGCCCCTAGAGGATCTTGTTTCAGATGTCAAGGTGACCATTTCATTCGTGATTGTCCCCACCCACCATCTTCGAGTCAAGGTCAAGCTATCACAATACAAGCTTTTTGTCTTGAATGTGGCAAAGACCATCTTCCCAGAGATTGTCCAAGAAACCCCTCTAGTGCACCCAAGATTACACCCATTAATGTGGTAGGCTTATTGGCAGATTCAAGTGCCAGTAGCAGTAATGTGGCTCCTGTATAGGCAGTTACTAGGGCACAAGCATTAAAACAAGATAAACCAGCAGAACAATCGGAGTCGAGTGAATCAGGAGAGCCTAGTAAGAGGAAAACAAGAACATGGAAAGATACCAGAGAGAAGGCCAATCGCAAGTGGAATAAAAAGTTATCAGAACTAGAAGAAAGCTTGAAAGACGCAAAAATAAAAATAGAAGACATTGCATCTCAAAACCCCTCGCATGCCGAAACTCCATCCACTCCATCTCATCCCACCCCACCACCCACTATAAATAGACCGCAACCAGGGTCTGTTCTTGCAGATCCAACGCCAGAAGGCTTGGACATGATGTTCAAGGCCTACCAGGCTCGACTTCAAGAAGGGCCTACAGCTGCAAACCTAGACAAGAGTTACCTTAGAGCGGATTTAGAGACTGAACGGATGAAAATGTGCATGAAAATGGTAGAACAAGCTCAAGTTATACTTGAGACTAGTCAAAAGTTGAATCAGACAAAGTCTATCGAATCGGATTTGCATTTCCAGGGCTTACTAGAAAGATTAGAGCAATTGGTAAACAAACGAGAAGTTTCTTTACCTCCACAAGCTCAACCAATTATTGAAACAGGAAGCTCACCACCAATGGGAGCTTATGTTCCTAATTCCATGGATGTTGGAATACCTCCTTCAATTCAACAGTACTCTCAAGAGTTCTTGCGAGGAATACAAGAAGAGAAATGGGCCAAGGAGAAGGGTAATTCCCCTCCTATTCCTGAAATTAATGATCTTCATTATCAATTTCCCCAAGACATTCCATCTATTTACAGAGATGAAGCAAAACAACAAGAAGACAAAAGATTAGATTTTGAATCTAATACCCTAGAAGAACTGCCTCAATTTTCAGGCCCATGGGAATCTGAATCTCTCCAGATTAGAGCTCCCACAATACTGGTAAGACATGAAAACTCAGTGGTTCCGAGGAACACTGATGTCGTGAAGAACACTAAGGTTCAATGTCATCTCACTGTAGAAGAGCTGCTCAAAGCAAAACCTGAGCTATGGAATCATGTGAAGGATCAGGTTCCAGAACTTGATTCCAATAAGCCAAAAACATGCTCTAAGCAAAAAGTTCTAGAGATACCTCTAGACAAAATAGGGGACATGTGTGAGGGTGAAGAAGGTAATACTTATCTTCCAATCACCTACCAAGGTTACACAACCAAAGCAATCATAGATTCAGGTGCTGGTGTTGCCATTACGACCACCTCCTTGTGGAAGCAATGGGGCAAACCTACATTAAGACCAACTAGAATGAAGCTTCAAATGGCCGAGGGTCATTTTGAAAGAGCTCTAGGATTGCTCGAAGGGATAACTCTAACCACTTGTGGTGTAGAGTTTGAGCACACATTTGCTATATGTGACTTTGAGAAAAATAATGTCTATGAGATGATCCTAGGAAGACCCTTCCTACGACAATTGCAAATAGTACAGGATTGGGGAACCAACTCCTTGTACTTACAGCACTTAGGGGTCACCACCAAGGTCAACTTGAAGGATTACTCCTTCAGAGATGTACCACCCCTACAATGGAATTCTATCCACAAAGCGAAAGAAGATCCATCTCTGTGCATTCTGAAAGTTCACCTGATCCATCATGGTTGCATAAAGATACTCATTTGTGGATGTGCAAGGTCGCAGAGGAAGAGGAAAAACGTTTAAAGGCAAGAGAAGAAGGAACTTCGCCAGCCTACACACCAATGATCTTTCCAGATGAGGAATTTGAGCCTCATGGCTGGCCAGAAATCTTAGCCACCAAGGACATTGCTGTCAATGAAGAACAATGGACACCTCATTGTGATGAGGAGGGTTATGATATTTCAGTGTTCATGTGTCAGCCCTTGCTAGAAGAATGTGACCCTAGTGATGTCATAGAAGAAGAAGAGAATGATGATGATATAGAGTCCATTGTGATGGATAGTTGCTTTAACTCAGAGGAGCACTATCTAGAAGATATAGGAGTGTTCACCCAGAAAGAAGAAGAACCTCTCACAAGTATTAAAACGGTAAATTCAAAGGATGGAAGTGAGACTAGTCAAAAGAAAAAGAAAAGAAAAGGAGTAAAACAAGAAGAGGAGGAATCATTGTTCGAAGTACCAGAAAATTTCAAGAAATATGAAGTTGACAACCGCAAAATTTTGGTACGAATGCCTAGGAGAGAGGCCATCATAGGAGAATCATATGATAATAAAGAAAAGACCAAGAAAATTGTAGTGACCATTGAAGAGAACGAAGAGAGATGCACATATATAGGAGATTACCTAAGTGCAAGAGAAGAAATGGAGCTCGTAGCTCTATTAAGGGAATATAGGGATGTGTTTTCGTGGCATTATAGAGACTTGAAAGGGGTAGATCCAAGAATTTGCTCTCATACTATCTCCATGACTGCTGATGCCAAGCCCACCAAACAGAAGCCCTACACATATAATGATACATATGCAGCCAAAATAAAAGAAGAAATTGATAGGGTGATTGAAGCTGGATTCATCTATGAGATTGATCATACTGAATGGGTGTCCCCCATTGTAGTGGTGCCCAAGAAGAACGGGAAGTTGCGGGTGTGTATTAACCTTAAAAAAGTTAATGCCGCTACGATAAGAGATAGTTATCCACTTCCAATCACGGAACACCTATTGGAGCGTGTTGCAGGCAAGGAAGTTTATAGCTTCCTTGATGGATTTTCAGGTTACAATCAAGTAGCCATTGCCACAGAAGATCAACACAAAATAGCTTTTGCCACAGACTGGGGAATCTTTGCATTTCGTGTGATGCCATTTGGGCTCACAAATGCACCTGCAACATTCCAAAGGCTCATGTGTCATGTTTTCAAAGAGTTCTTGCGAAAGAGCTTAGAAGTATATGTGGACGATTTATGTGCTCATTCCCAAGAAAGAAGATTTCACACCCCTGAGCTCAGACAAATCTTCAACAAGTGTAGAGAATATCGGGTGTGTCTGCACCCAGAAAAGTGTGTGTTCATGGTGCATCAAGGTAAAATCTTAGGTCACATTGTTTCTAAGAATGGAATCTCAACAGATGAAGATAAGGTACGAGCCATAGCGGAGCTGCCAAGGCTAAGGAATGTTAAGGAGGTACAAGCCTTTATGGGACATTGTGGATATTACCGTAGGTTTATCCACATGTACGCGATCATAGCTAGACCCCTTTATGCCTTGTTGTCTAATTTTGAGTGGAATGACGAATGCGAGAATTCTTTCAATGAACTGAAGAAACGTTTGTGCACAGCACCAATACTGACCACTCCTGATTGGAATAAACCATTCCATGTCCATGTGGATGCATCCAATCACGCCATAGGATGTGTGCTAGCACAACCCACAGGTGAAGGAAATTTAGATTTGCCCATAGCATATGCTAGTAGACAACTAAACCCAACTGAAAGAAATTATACCACAACCGAGCGAGAAGGCTTAGGCATGGTATATGTTGTCAAGAAGTTTAAGCACTATTTATGCCAATAAATTCAAGTTTTTCACTGATCATCAAGCTTTGTTATATTTGGTCAATAAACCTTGCAATACTGGACGCTTAGTAAGATGGTTCCTCTTACTAATGGAATATGACTTTGAACTTGTTGTCAGGAAAGGTAGAACCCACCTTCGGGTAGATCACCTTTCTCACATCACTTCAGGAGAGTCATCGCAAGGAGTGTCTGATGAATTACCTGATGCTTATCTGTTCAATTTAGAAGTTGTTCCTAAATGGGCAAATAAGTTGGTACCAGTCCTAACCTTCGGCCTTGCAAATAAGAATGTGAAAACATCACAAGAAGAAATTGTAAAATCACAAAAATATTACATATTGGCAGGAAGCATGTACAAACAATATACGGAGGGTGTACTCACTTGTTGTGTCAAGGATGATGAACATACTAGCTGGTTGCAACAAGCCCATGAAGGATTTCTAGGAAATCACTAGTCTAAACAACGAACATTGCAGAATCTAAAACGTTTAGGAGTGTATTGGCCTAGCATGGACAAAGAAATACATGAGTGGATCAAGAATTGTCCAATTTGCAAGGAAAAACCCCCAGTGGAGCATGCAACCCTTTATCAAGTGTCATTAATTCCAGATTGGAGTGCTCCATTGTTAGAGTTTATGAGATCGGGAAGATTACCCAAAGAGGCTAGTCTAGCAAGAAGACGAAGTATGGAGCAAGAGGCTCAAGGCTATGCCTTAGTAGGAGACAACTTATACCGAAGAGGCAAAGATGGTTACTTAAGACTGTGCGTTCATGAATCAGACTATTTAAAGGTCTTAGAGACTGCACACAATGGTGTTGCAGGTGGACACTTTGGTCCTGATCGAGTAATCAAGACCATTCTATTCTCAGGACTTTGGTGGCCCACTCTTCATATGGATGCTCATACCTATGTAAAGAAATGTGACACATGCCAACCACAATATCCAGTTAGAAAAGACGAGATGCCTTTGAGGCCAATGATGGGAGGGCGTGCATTTTCGAAGTGGGGCATAGACTTCATAGGTCCTATTAATCCCCCGGCTAGAAACTTCCATGGAGAGTATATTATTGTAGCCACAGATTACCTTACAAAGTGGGTATAAGTGAAAGCCACAATGAAGAATGATGCATAGACTACGGCTAAGTTCTTATTTGAGAATGTGTTCACAAGATATGAACTACCAATAGAGTTAGTGAGCGATAGAGGCACACACTTCTTGAACGAAGTCATTGAAAATCTTCTCCAAGAAGTCTTGGTGATACATAAGAAGTTTGCTCCCTATCATCCACAGGCTAATAGACAAGCCGAGAGCACCAATAAGATCCTCTGTAACGTATTGACAAAATTGGTCAATAATAAATGCTCTTATTGGGACAAACAACTTCATCATGTTGTTTGGGCTTATCGAGTTGCCTACAAAACGGTACTCAATGCCACCCCATTTCAGATGGTCTTTGGATAGAATGTTGTGCTACCATTAGATTTCTTACTCCCAGCTTTAAAAGTAGCACAAGAACATGAGTGGAATGGACATGAGTTGTCATCCAGGATCTTTGATTTAGAACGCTTAGGTGAGACAAGGCTACGAGCGGCAGCGGGTATCTACGCTGCAAAGAAAAGTCAAAAGGCATACTTCAATGCACACATCAAAGATATAGGATTGAAAGAGGGAGACCTAGTGCTGGTTTATATGCTAAAGCAACATGCCCGTAAGTTAGAAAAAAGAGGATATGGACCCATGATCATTAATACAATTTCCACTAGCGGTGCAGTTCAGTTAGCCACTCTAGAAGGAGACATCCTGTCAAGCTATATTAGTGGATGTCGAGTCAAGCTATACCAAGAACCTCTTACAGAGGATATGCTAATGAGACTCAACACTGCTAAGAAGCGAAACGAAGAAGAGTTAAGGGTGAGAGAAGAAGCACAGGCAGAAGCCAGAGAGCGTATTAGGCAAAATAAGTTAAGGTGAATAGGCCTAGATGTCAACTCAAAAGCCCCAAAATATCACATGGTTATGTGCCAAAATTCAAGCATAGAGACTTCTCAAGTCATTGACCGACATCCCTTTGTGACCATAGAGATAGGAAAAGGAAAGGGTGCAAGGACTCTGAAAGCATTGATTGACTCAGGTGCAGCAAGTAGTGCAGTTAGACTATCCTACTGCCAACACTTGCAGTTGAACATCAATCCCATAGAAGCTTATCTCATAGGATTGGGAGGTGTGGAAACCCCTTGTTTGGGTGAGGTGGAACTTCCCATCTACCTTCAAGATGTTCCAATGAAAGTCAAAGTGCTAGTGTGTCAAGATGAGAACCTTACAGAACCACTTGTCTTAGGACAAGATTGGATTTATGACAATGTAGTCAACTTGAACCTAAGAAGTCAACTTCTTCAAGTTTGGGTCCAGGGACAATGCTTTACATTAGAACTAGAAAATGGCATGCTCACAAATCCAGATGTCACATCTTGTAGTTCTCCTAGGACTAATCTTAGCAAAAGAGATGTTGTCTGCGTCAAAAGCTCTATGTTGCAGGAGAACTCAATCATGGAAGAACAGGCTCAAAGACAAGCAGATTCCTCCTCTGGTGCAAGGACTAATGCCACCACTACAACTCAACCAATAAGGCAAGCACAACGGAATAGGACAACTGCTATATCACATAGACAATGGGATTTCCAAAGGGAAGTAGTGTCGGGCATGAAGGAGATCTGGGTACGAAAAGGAGAGCAACCACCGGCCTTAACCCCACAATTCCCCTCCAAGGGCCCCCACCAGGCTAGAAGACTACTGAAGAAGCTAGGACAAACTCAACCACAAGGCATCCGACAAGTTTGGGTGCCTAAGACTAGCTTCAACTCAACAAGGGCGATTAGAGATGTGGGTACCTAAGAAGCTCTTACATCCACAACAACCTATGTTTTCCCACATGCGAAAGGTCTCAACCAAGAAGCCACAAAGAGAAAAGGGTAAGAACCGCATACAGAGATTGAAAGAAGATCAAATCACCTCTTCAACCATAGTAGGAAGACGTGTAAAAAGGGTATGGGTTTGGAAGCCAAAAGTACAAGTAGCCTCCACCAAACCAAAGCACCAATCACACTGGATACCCTAGTTCAGAAAGCATTCAAAGCAGAAGATGCCTGAAGTGATCCCTATTGTGCCAAATGTTGTTCTAAAATGGACTCCAATAAGGAGGATTACATCAGTTCGAGACCCAATGGATACCTCCACCAAATTCGGCATCAACATCCGCAAATAACATCGAAAGCCTCGACGAGTGACAACCATGTGCTCCTTGCACAACCTTGTCTTTTTCACCATTCAGGTCATGCATTTCCAAAGTATGCATTAATATAGGGCCACATTACATGGCCGTGCATAGACACAATTGAGAGTCCCATGCACGAGAGCACATTGACACATGTACACCATTTTTTGATACTAAACTTTGTCTTCTTGTTTTGTGACATTGTTCAAAAAAAAAAAAAGGGGAAAAGAGAGAGAAAGAACTTGTTCCCAGGTTTCGCTCATGGAACATGAATGAGTCATGCTTAGTTGAAGATGGAACCATCGATTACTAGGCATTCATCAGTTTGGATAGAAGTGTGTCTCGGCTAGTAGATGACGTAATTGCTGCCTTATCTGGTAGATGTCAAGAACTTGGCATGAACATGGCATCCACAACTATGGTTCCCCCTTACCAGGGTAGGAGTGAAGAGCTTGAAGGTCCGCAACTTGAGAGATGCTTAACTACCATATGTACAAGAGCATCCAAGGAGATATCTGCAAGGGATAGTTTTGGTACCATGCAAATCCTTATATGTATACTGAAATATAAAGAAATTCAATTCTCAACATTTGGCAAATGATGCGTTGAAAAGAGGACACAAGATCAGCCACTCAAAAGATCTCATCAGTGGACCATCAACATGGACATTCATCAACAATGTTCCATCCTGAAGAGATGAACATCGATGAACTTCTCCATGGTAAGTATCTTTACTTTGGAAACATCATAACCATGATAGCTTAGGAAACCTCTCCGTCGGCATACCCTTGAGCACTTAGCTCAAGAACCCCAATTTTTGCACCATACTTCTTCCGATGCATTTTCCAAGTAAGCATGCATAGGGCTACATTACAAGGCCGTGCACAAGGCACATATTTTCCTCAACCCATGCACGAACACACTTAACCATCAGACATTATGGGTTATGAGTACTTGGCATGATTACTATGAACATCATCTTAACAAGATCTAGAGGCCATCGATGGCGACTCACAATGACACATCATGCTTGAATCCAAGGAAGGAGCGCATACCAAGGGACAACAAGTTCCAATGGCTTTTAGTGTCAAATGAAGAATTGGACAACCAACCCTGCCACATTTGGAAGGAAGACGGCTCTTGTTCCTACCGAACAGACACTACCTCTCAAAGCACTACATGGAACAACCATTACAACAAGGGTCTGTCAGGGACGACAGACTCGAGAGGGGGGGAGTGTTGAAGCTGAAGGTCAAGGAGAGCACATCAAAGAGGTGGACACACAAGTAGAAGGAGCAAGTAGGGAGCTCCAAGAAGTGTATGTCAAATTCTCAGAAGAAATCCCTATAAAAATAGTGATTTTCATCACTAAAAACCATTGTAAATACCATTTTCTATTTTTGTAACTCCATTTTGTTCAAGCCAAGGAGTCCTTGAGCTTGAGGAGTATTAGAAGTATCATCCTACCAATTTTCATAACTTTTAGACTTCGTTTGAGCCCTCAAATAAGCCCTGGAACCTAATTTTTAACTAGGCCGGACACTAGGTCTGGACAGGGCCAAAACTAGTCAAAAAACTATAAAAAGAGCTAGAGAGCTCATTTTTGGGGATAGCTTGTTAGAGAATAGAGCTTTCGTAAGAGAACTCTTTTGCAATCAAGCTTTCCATTGTTCCTCTCTTTGATCTTACCTTGTGCGCGTGTGTGTGTATGTGTGTGCATGTTTGTGTGCTTTCACTCACGCATTTGTGCCTTCACTTGCTCGTGGTCTTCATACGGGTCCTCACGTCTTCGCGGATTGACAAGTAAAGGAGGTGGTGCTTACGCTTGAGCTACATTTGGCATGTCTTGCATTCTGGCCTGATATGCCTTAAGCATCATGTCTATGTCCTCAGGAGTGGGATCAGCTAAGAGTGATCCTACCCTAGGTGGTGGTGGATTTGTATGAGGTGGGTTGGAAAGTGGTGGGTTAAGTGGTGATAGGGATGAAGGTGGTGGTGGTATGTGAGAGTGTGTTTGCAAGGTGAGTTCAACAATTTTGGCTTTTGTTTCTCTTAGGCTCTCTTCTAATTTGCTCATCTTCTTAGCACATTGTCTTTTCATCGGCACTCTTTTCTTGGCCTAAACCTTGGTTCTGCTGCAAACCCTGAGCTCTAGTGACCATTTGCACTGGTGCAATGGAAGTGACACTTCTTGTAGAGTCTACTACTAACCCAATAACGTTGATAGAAGTGATTTTTGGCATGTTATTGGGTTCTTTGGGAAATCTCGCAAGAGATGCTCTTTCCCACAATCGGGACAAAAACCCTGAATTGTCACTTGTAGCATAGTCCTCTAGGAAATGGGGGTCTTACTTGCCTAAGTTGAGGTCTAGGGTTGGGGTTTGCATACATGACATTTGCATACTCTAGCTTCTAACTAGGTTCACTCGGTTCTTCACAATAGTAGGACTCATTATGCTCAGGTGGCTGCATGTAGTAAGCATGGGGGCTATCAATATGGGTCGAGTCAAAACTATGATCACTTGGGTCAATTTCTAAAAGTAATGGAGTTACTGGCACTATAGCTCTATTTATATTTTCTTTTGCAGCTCCGTACTTCACTGGAATCACATTAGCTGGAGCAGGGAGTTGCTGTGCTAGAACTGGTTGAGGTCTCTGCTTCCATTGATAGGGTGGTTGATAGGGTTGTTGGGGCCTACCGTACCGCTGGTGGATACTGGTTCTGGTACCTACCCTGTTGTGGATATGGTTGAGGGTAACTTTGTCTGACAGTTTGTTTGTTATAAGGGTAGTCTTGCGCGGTGTGGTTAGTGTATCTTTGCTCTATCGTGCAGTACTGGCTACTAGGATTCACTTGGGGTTGAACCATAATGGGACATACATTCACCATATGGTCACCTCCACAAGTATAGCATCGCCTCACTAGGCTAAATCGGGGTATTTGTTTGCTTGAGACACCTAATTTTTGAGCTACCTTCTCTATGAGTTCCTCAATAGACGTGGATTGTTTGGAAGAGAGGCTGATCGAGCTGTCAAAATCTCTATAGATTTTTGAAAGCTCCAAATCCTCTCCTAGATTATCCTCTATGTCTATGCACATGCGTACGCATTGTTCTATGGTTCTGGGGTCCTTTAGGTACACATATGATCTCAACTTGGTACTCAACAATCCATCTAAGAATAAATCCACCTATTTGGCTGGAGTGGGTAACTCAGGAACAAGACATCTCTCTAGGTATTGCCTAAACCTTCTTCTTGCCAGTCTAACCGTCTCTTGAGGTGTCTGCTTAAAACTATGAATCAATGAGGAAGTATTATGCCGTATACCACTCTTAGAGAATTTAGTAATGAAAGCCTCTAGAAGTTGGTTTATGTTCCTGAACTGCCATTCATGTAGTGGTTGAAACCATGTAAGGGTTGTGTTCCTAAGGGTTAGATCGAAAGCATTGTACTATGTGAATAGGTCCTCAACTTGTCTAGCTCTCAAGACTTGCCTAAACTCAGCCACATGATCATATGCGTCTCCAGTGCCATCGAAGTAATTCTTCATGGACTTAACCAACTGAGTTGGCCTCAAGGTCCTAGTGTGATCTCTAGGTCTTGGCAGAGGGAAATCATCAACATTTCTTGGGTTCCTTGGGTCTCTAGGTCACTCAGTTTCCACTCTATCTGTCTCCGTTCTCATCCTCTCTCTTCCCAATGGGTTGGCAAAACTTACTTCCGGCATATCTCTACTTCTATCCCTATGAGCTCCATGAGCTTGGGATGTCCCAGCTCCTTGGTGATTGTAGGAGACATTAGATCTTGGATGGGGAAAGAAAAACTCTCCTTCCAAGTGTAGGCATGCCTACCATGCTCTGTGACCATGAAGACCCTCTCTGCAGTATTGTCTAGGTAGGTCACTTTGCCTGGACGATCAAGGTCTTTAAACTCATAGATGATGAGTATTCCTACCTCATTCGGCTGATCAGGATTATACCTTCAAAAAGCTTCGTCAGTCTCTCGGTTTAAGAGCAGAACTATGCTCTTATTGTCCTAGGGAACCCACTCTGGGGTGATGATTCTCATCAGGACTGATTTACCTCGAGGGGTTCTAGGCTCTCCTCCTATGTTCCCTTGCTCTAGGTCACCTATATCCGTTTCTGGGACCACATTACCAAATTCGTATGTCCTATCTGGTTGATTGGTCACTACATACATGGTTCCTTCTTTGTCCAGGTATGCTCCGTTTTCAAACTTGATTGTTGGATGTTCTAGCCCAATGGGTTGATCTAGGTTTTTCATCTGGACCACGGATCTTCTTAGGCCATCCTCATAGATGCAAGCACCTAATTGGTTAGTCCTAAGGTATTCCACTTGCGTCTTGTAAGGACCTTCGACCTTTTGTAAGTAGGCCACACTTGAACTTCTTGTGTGTCGCTCCATTCCATGAGATATCTTTGATTCACTAGTTTCAGAGTTAGGGTAGTGTGGGTGAGCACTCAACTATTGGGCCCAAGATCTAACAGGGTGAATGACACTCGCCTCTGAGGACCTAAGGCTTTGTCTATCTCTCTCTAGGTGTCATCCTGATCTAAGGTTCATATGCCTGAGTGAACAATCCCAATTTTACCCAAGGTACAACCTCATTGCTGATTCTTACTTATCAATCACTAGATTCTTTTTATTTTGTTATTGTGTTTATGGTCTTGTCTGATTTTTGCATCGTCGGGATACTTGAGTGAATTTTTGCACTTGAAGTTGATCGCAATAAAATTAGTTCTTTCCTTTAAGGTTATTGTCACATGCACAAGTTATCTCTTGACTTGAACTTGATTGCTTAGATAGTCTTCAACTTGTCTCGTGCCTATCGTCGCCCCAACTTACTTCCAGCAGTATGCGTTCTTAGCCTGAGCTAGAAATCAACTGAGGGAGTTAAGAGAATTTCCAACCTCAAGCTCTTTGCCTTTTGATTGCTAGTTGAGCCCAAGATGCACTTGCCCAAGCTCTGTGATCACCTTGCTAAGGTTGCTTGAACTCCTTGCTTGCACACCTTGACCACAATGGATTGACAAGCAGAAACAATCTTCAACATTCACTGAGAAGTACAATCCCTTTGCTTTCCTTTTTGCCCAGTCAATGTCCATGTAGGATTTTGAATGAGCTTTCCAACGGGACCAAAATTCTAAGAAATGGAGTCCGTATGAAGAAGTTATGGCTGGTCAGGCACTTGGGAGTCAAAACAGGTGAAATAGGCACTCAATAATAGCTCGCAATGTTTTCTAAGGCCTCTTTATGCTCTAGATTTTCCCCAATTTTGGCCAAAGATAGGTTGAATTTTTTTAATCCTGAAAAAATACCGAATTCGCATGTCAATCGCGATGGAGTGGTCTGTAAATTGCGATTGATGTGTCAGTCACGATCGATTGGTCGATCGCAATCGACAGGTCTATCATGGCTGTCAATCGCGATTGATGGGTCAATCGCGATTGACATGTGGCCCGAAAATTTTGTCTGTCGTGGTCAAACAATCGTTGACTGAGTCGATCACGATGGATAGGTCCATCAGGGCAGTCGGTCACGATTGATGGGTCAGTCCTGATTGACACATGGCATGCGAAGGCTCTGTCAGTCATGGTCAATCAGTCGTGGACTCTATCGATCGCGATCGACGTGTCCGTCACGATTGACAGGTCTGTCAGGAAGTGTCGGTCGTCGTTTGTCAGTCACGATTGATGTGTCAAACGCAATTGATAAAAAACTAAGGCATTTCAAAATTTTAAACAGACTTTTAAGATGCCCTAGGCCTACACATCATGTTTATGCACTTAGTTTAGCAAAATGATCGATTTTTTTGTCGGTAGCGATTGATAGAAGTCAACACCTCGGGATCTACATAGTCAAAAATTTTACCTGCAAGAGTTGGTACAGCTGTTGGGGATGGTGATTCCTGCTGAAAATCTCAAAAAACACACAAAGCACAAGCACACACTCACTCTCTTGCTCTCTCTCACAAGTTAAATGAGGGAAATGGTATGGGAAGGGTGATATGACCAAAAAACTGAAATTTTTGCAAAGGTGGAGATGAAGGGGGGAGATGGTGATGGTGATGGAGATGGTGAAGAAAACAAAAGGAAATAGATCAACAACGGTGCCAAAATTTGGTGTAGCTCAGTGATGAGTAGCACCTCCTTTAATGTCAATCCGAGAAGACATGAGGATGGTATGAAGACCTCGAGCAAGTGATGTGTACAAGTGGTGATGGAGAAGCACACTAGCATGCACACACATACACACACACACACGTACGCACAGCAAGAACAAAGAGAGTAACAAAGGAGTAACTTCCATTACAAAAGAGTTCTCATACAAAGTTCAAATCTACAACAAGCTAACCCCAAAAATGAGCTCTCTAGCTCTTTTTATAGTTTTTGACTAGCTTTGGCCCTGTCCAGACCTAGTGTCTTGCCTAGTTAAAAATTAGGTTCCTAGGCTATTTTGGAGGCTCAAACGAGCTCTGAAAATTATGAAAATTGGTACATAAATACTTCTAATACTCCTCAAGCTTGAGGACTCCTTGACTTCAACAAAATGGATTCGATTCTTCCAAAAACAATATTTACAATGTTCATGAAGTGATGAAAATCACTGTTACAAAGAGGTTAAGTTGAAAAAAAAATTTGAATGGCCTACTTGTCGGATCTTCGTTGACTACCTTTCCTACTTGTTCATTCTCTCTGCTCTGACTCCCTTCGTTGGCTTCCCTGTCATGTAGGTCTTTGAGTGCCTTGACTGCTACCAACATCCCTCTTCCTTGATTTACTTCTACTCTTATTCTGTTGACCATTCTTTCCCTTGTTCTTGCTCCTGCCACGTTGTTGATTCTTTCCTTGGTAAGAATCACGAACATTATATGCATCTCCACTCTGAGTTCCAACCATAGACTACGAATCTCCTCACTCAAGAGTGTTGCACATATGTCATCATAGTCGAGTTTACCACTAGGTGCACTATTGCTAATAGCTGTGCGAAATGTATCCCATGATGACGACAAGGTGCATAACAGCAATACTGCTTTCATTTCATTATCCATATCCATTTTTTGAGCCTGTAAGTGAGAGAATATAGCATCAGAATCATTTAGATGAGCAGCAACTAAATTCTTCCAAAGCTCCTTTGTGCTTTCACAGTCTAATACTGTAAAGTAAACATTATCTGCCAGGGCAAGTGAATGGTAGACATAGCCATTTCATCTAACTCATCCCAATCATCTTCATCCATGTCCGCAGGCTTCTTTAAAATTCCACTTACTGGCTTCCATTGCCTCCTTTGAATCAGCACATCTTTAAATTGATTCTTCCATAGAGCAAAGTTTGTGCCATCAAATTTTTGGATCTCAAAATGGTCTTTGCCCTCCAAGTCATAACTCCTCCTCAGAATACTAGCACTAGACCCTGATCTGTCGGATGTGCCTGAGACCTCTGATGCCATGATGGTAGAGAACTGAATGGAATGATAATGGAGCTAGAAGAGTTTGAACACCAATGAATAAATGTAACAAGGAGTAAATCAACCACTGTATAGTTAACAAAGCCAAAAATCTAGAAAAATTTTGCCAGAGTATCCTCAACAAAATGAGTGTATGACCAATGTCAAAATATCATAAAACTACAAGTACTGACATGTTTGCCTGCATAATGAATCACTGAATCCACTGCATATAATCAATTACCCAATAGAAGCCAAATAGGCTTATCAAGAACCTATGAACAAGTATCATACATCTCCTCTTGGACTTGTGTGAAGAGAACTATGTGCAGAAGTACTCCAAAATGGCTCCAAAAGACACCCCAAAAATGCTTCAAAAATAGGCTTTGAAAGCAAAGAATGAAGCTTTGAGGGACCAAAACATGTTCAAGGTAATGTCAACCTTAGTCTTTCCCCTTCTTTAGACACCACAAGAGTGTAGCTTAGTAGCAAGAGATTGCCACGGTTAAGCGAGCTCCAGGGGGAATAGTATTGGGATGGGTGACCTCCCGCGAAGTATCGGGAACCTCTATATTCCTTCATCGTTGAGGTCCTCCCTAGCGCACAGCCAATGGTGACTTCGGTGACTCGGAAGACAAGGTATGCCAAGGTCTATGCCTTAGTCACCACCTTAGTCATAAGCCGGGGGGTGCTCGCTTCGCTCACACAAAATGAACAAAGCTTTTGCGTCGAACTTCTCTGCTACCAGTGAAGTATTTTGATGGCAATGCACCACAATGCACTCTCCTCCTTGAGAGCTCCACGACAATATCCTCGGAGTAGAAAACTGAGCACCTAAGGCCGCACACACTACTCCTTACAGAAGCTATAGAATATGCAGAAAACACAGTACACAAGGAGCATGAAGACAGACTTCTTAGGTCTTACAAATGCAGTTGAACTTACAGTCTGTGGCTGACCAGGCCACTATATGTTTTATTAAAGAACATATACAAAGAAGTGTCGAGTGGCCATTTGGCCTTTCACATGGACACTAATGGTAACAGTCTTGAGCTGTAGGGAGCCTTATCTAAGATTTGGGTCCACCGAGTGGTTGTATAACCAATCTTGGCCAAGAATTAATGGTTCTATCAGGTCATCATCATGGCACAATAGGAGTTTCACAGTCAAGGTATCTCTTGTATGAGGATAGGATGGTCCACCTCACCCATGCAAGGGGTTTCCATACCTCCTAGCCCTATGAGGTATGCCTTAGTACTTATATTGGGACCACCTAATCACACTAGTCATAGCACCTAAATCAATTAAAGCCCTAAGCTCATGGTTGGTGTTGCCTTGTTCTAGCATGACTGTAATGAATGTTCTCCTATCCACTATGCTAAAATGAGTATTATCTATTTATTCTAGATCTTGTGTTCATAGGGAGACTTCATGAACTGAGATCGAAACTCTGATCACAGTTTTCTACGCTTTAATCTTTTATTGCCAATTATTAAATGCATGCATACATTGCATGATGAAATCATGGCAAGCAATTTCCTAGAAGATTGTTATAACCATCATCATATTCTATTTTATGCTTTTTTGCGTTTGGTCACAACTCACAGACTTAGGGATTTAGAAGTGTTAAATCTATATGGATCTATAGCCAATGGTAAGCATCAATCAAAGCATCATATAAAAATTAGAAATATCATTTACATTCTTCACTTTTAAATTTCTTTCTCACGCACATCATTTTCCTCACATGCAACTTAGAGAATATTGCATGAATATGGGAGGAAGAGAGTTTTGTAGGAATCAAGTAGGAAGAGATAATCCAAGAAGAATGCGATAGAAAGAGAGGATCAACTAAGAAAAGACATCAATGCTTCACTTTTACCTCCAAAGGAATTCTCTTTCATCTCTTGTACCATGTGAAGAAAAACATATGTTCTTAAGTAGATTAGAGTGCAGATATTATTTTTTTCATCATTATTCTTCACATATATTCTTAAGTAGATTAGAGTGCAGATATTAGTTTTTTCATCATTATTTTGTTTTTTTTTTCATTCACAAAGAATGACATAACTCTTTCTAATAGGAGATGTTGCATCCTTCTATGTGAATACATAGGCAGAATCACATGTGTATTTTGCTGATTTCCACTCAGGAATTACAAGATTTGCAATTTTTGTCCACTTAGCAACGTGAAACCAACTTCAATTGTAAGAGGATTTAAAAAAGATTGTGTATTTCTTGGTCTTTTATTAGATGGGGACTAAATTTACAAGAGCTCAAGAACCCAATTATCGAGAGAAAGAATAGAGCTCCCATATGCAAAATTCTTCATCCGAACGTCTTGATCAATGCCAAAGCCAACAAGTTGTGGAATGCCCCTCTATTATGTAATGTAAGTAATGAATCAAGGCAAAACATGACATTGGCCATCTTTCCTTCTCCTATCTTTACAATATCAAGGTATGAGAAGATGGTCAAAGGGTCCTTCGTCTTGATCGGTTAGTTAGTTGCCATGAATCTCCTCTAGTGGAGGTGGTTGGAAACTTGACTATACTATAAGGGTGATGCCCTTCTTGATGACTCTTCACGGTCTTTTTTAGCAAAAGGGACTTTGAAAAACCTTGAGGATAGCTAACCTCAATTCATGATGCCCTATTTGATGGCTCTTCACGTTTTTTTTTAGCAAAAGGGACTTTGAACAACCTTGAGGATAGCTAACCTCAATTCATGATGAGAGATTAGGTCTCATTAACATCTTAGCCGCACGACTACTAACTCTCTCTCTCTCTCTCTTTCTCTCTCTCTATCTCTCTCTCTCTTTCTCTTTCTCTCTCTCTCTCTTTCTACATGCAAAACAACCACTTGGGTGTTCATATGATTACAACATCTCAATCATTTGTTAGCAAATAAGAAGAGATTTACACCTCTAGTCATATAACATTTCGTTTCCCTTAAGTCTATCTTTTTCCTAAAAAATGGGATTGAAAGGTTATGTGAGAAAGATAAAGCATCGAGTAATCGCTCCCATTGAACCCCATGTATATGGTGTACATGATCTTCTTGCTATAGTGTTTCTGAGTGTCCTTCACCTTAAGAAGACCTTGGGAAGGTAAAGCAAAGATGGGAAACCACCTTTGAAGGGTGCTAACCCATTCCATGTAGCATTATCTTTTGAACTATCTTTCTATTTAACTAGGCACTCTTTATGTAAATGACTCCTTGTCCGTTTTTGTCGAGCACATAGTATCTTTTAAGGCTCATGTGGAATAGTTTGAAAAGAAATAGGCTCTATAACCTCACTATCTAGAATGAGTTTTCAATTGAGTCTTTTTTGAAGTTGGCATGAATTATTGGATGGATCTGGTTACTCTTTAGAAGTTGGAACTAGTAATCTTTCCTATTCTCTTTAGTATTGGGAATGGTCTACAATACCTAAGAGATCATTTTGGACAAGGTTCCTATCTTCATGGTTTCAGACCTAAAAGCAACTCTAATATAGACTTGCTCTCCTACCTCAAAGTTGATTTCTCTCCTTTGAGGGTCAACAAAGGCTCTAGCCCTATCTTGAGCTCTTCTATTTTTGTCCTTAGAAAGACTAAGCATATCATTCATTTCTTCCAAGAAGTCCTTTGTAGCTTGGAATTTCTCATGCTGCAATCCTACTACATATGGAGCTCTTGGCTCAAACCTTATCACTATTATATGCAAACTCTACTAAGTTTTCATTTCATTTACATATGCCCAAAGCATATCTTCTAGGGTTTGGTTAACCCTCTCTCTTTGCCCATTCATCTCTAGATGCTCAGCCATACTCATGATAAGTATGGTATCCAACCTTCTGAACACTACTCTAAAAGTGTTGTTGCTATTAGTGTCCATGTGAAAGGAAAAATGACCATTGGTATGTCCTGTAATAAAACATGTAATGGCTAGTTAGCCATAGACTTGAAGTCTGATCTCATTTGTAAAGCCTAGGAAATCTATGTTGGTGCTCTTTGTGTGTTGTGTAGTTTGTGTTTAGCAAGTTTGTATAGAACATCATCCTCATCATTCGGAACTCATTTTTTGAATGTGAGAGCATCAACGTGAAGCTCTCAAAAAAAGGAGAATCTAGTGTGCTGCATCAACATCACAACACTTCATTGGTATTAGAGTAGTTTGACGCAAAGGTTTTTCTTGTTGTGCGAGTGAAGAGAGCACCCACCCATGGCTTTCCCTAAGGCGGCAACCAAGGCATAGACCTTGGCATACCTTTTCATCCAAGTAACAGAATTCACCATTGGTGCCATTGTTGCACTCAAGGGAGGACCTCAATGATCAAGGAAGATGGAGGTTCTCAATACTTCCCAGGAGGTCACCCATCCTAGTACTATTCTCCTCGAAGCTCGCTCAACTGGTAATCTCTTGCAACTAATCTACACTCTTGTGGTGTTTGATGAGGTGGAAAGACTAATCTTAACACTATCTTGAACATTTTTTGGGCCTTCAAAGCTTCATTCTTTGCTTTTGAGGCATTTTTTGGGGTGATGCTTGGAGCACTTCATGCATATTTCTCTTTGCACATGTTCAAGAACATCAAGAATAGTGTCCTTTGTACTTCTCTAACAACCAATATTAAGCTTTGGGGCTGCATTTTCAGCCACACTAGTAAAGTTATAGGTTTCTTGAAAGTTTTTGAGTTGTGGTGGAGCAACCACTGCAAGTTTATGCAAGTTTTTGAGCCTAAAGAATAGAGCTGACAAACACTTGCAAGTGTTCTTGGCTAGTTTTTGTGCTCTAAATTCAGCCTTTTCAATTCCATTTTATTTCATATATTGAGCACATACACACTATGTACGCTTCTGTGGATACCACTTATGTACATCCATGTGGTCATTGATATAGTGGTTACATTTTTGCATAAATCCTTTGATGTTGATATAGAGGGTGCTAGTCAAGTTTTGTTAACTAGGAGACACCCAAATGTTGGGGTCTCTTTGGTGATGTAGGTGGAAGACTTACCAAGCCTCGCCATAGAAGATGTATGCTAGTTGTTCATAGGTTCTCGACAAGCCTAGTTGGTTAAGTGGTTATATGTAGAGGAGTTAATAATTCACTATGCAGGTTTAAAGGTGCGTACTCATAGTTTTATGAGTGTTTGACACTAGCCATATGCTCATTTTGCAAAGGAGGCTGGCAAAAGTTTTCCAAATTTTTTTGCTTTTCAACTATACAACAATGGATTTTACTCCATGCCACACTTATTGGCGTGAGTACATACATTCTCACATAATCCTTTTCGTTGGTCATTTTTGTTCATTAATCCCTTTTTTGGAGAATCTATCAATTTTTTCCCAAAATCTAACAATTTTCATCTCGTTCATAAAGATGTGTGTGGTCCTATGCCTACAAGTTCATTAGGTGGTTCTCTTTAATTTATCACTTTCATTGCTACTAGAAAAGTCTGGGTATATTATGTCAAATCAAAGGATGAGGTATTCCCTACTTTCAAAACATGGATTGCTTTAGTTGAGTCTAAAAAAGAAACTAAGTTCAAGGCTTTACGTTCACATAATTGGGTGAGTATACCTCACATGAAGTCAGCCTTTTTTGTTAGTTGAGATAAATTTGTAGAGAGTTTATAGCTCCTTATACCCTAGTACAGAATGGTGTAGCTAAAATGATGAATAGAACTATTCGCAATGGAGTAGTTTATATGCTACATCATGCAAGCCTTTCACAAGGCTTTTGGGCAAAGCAGTATTGATTGCAATTTATATGATTAAACTTTCTCCTAGTAATGTCAAAGTTTTGAAAGTGGCATAAGAGTTATGGAAAGATAAGCCACCATATTATGATCATCTTCGAGTTTTTGAGTGTGAAGCATATGTTCATATACCCAAGAATCTTAGATGAAAGCTAGACCATAAGTCAAAGAAATGCAATTTTCTTGGATATGACCAAGAAGGCAAATTTGGATATCACTTATGGGTCCTAAAACACAATCATTGATCAGAAGTAATGATGTCATTTTCAATGACTCTAAGATGCATAAACAACCCGTTAAGGAGGTTGATATGAGAAGAGTGGTGTTTGAGGATACCAGTCCTCCAGCTAGCATGCATAAAAATGCTACACATAGGAATGTTCAGGAGAATGTCCAATTAGATCATATTGCTAATGTTCTTGTTCTACAACCATTGCGACATTCAACACGTGTCTCATATCCACCTGATAGATATGTTCCAAGTTTGCATTTGGTTATGCTAACAAATGCGGATGAGCCTTCTTGCTACAAAGATGTTGATATATTTAGGTAGTGATGTGTGTGAACACTCTAGGACCGTCGGGGCACTTTTTTTCCTCTTTGGGAGGTTTTTTTTCCCAGCTTGTATATACGCATATAGCCCTAATGGGTTACTTATCTTTGTACATTCTAGTGGTAATACATTTAGTATTGTGTGTTGTGCTCCAAGCTTTTTTTTCTTCCTTGTGTTGTTCGTGTGCTTCTGCAGGTGTCTAACTCCAATAATTGGTATCAGAGCAGGTTGCCGTTTCATCTAGGGTGTCATCTACACCTCGATCGCAGTCTCAGAATTGCATGAAATTTGGTGAGCATACTCAAGGTGTTTCAGAGATCAAAACAGCTTCGCTATGTAGTGCTGAAATCGTGATCTGAGCTCATTTTGGCCTCTGAATGCACTATTGTACCGCTTGTGTAGGCTATTTCATCTTTTTGTGCAAATGATATATACAAGTTTTGGTTTGCCAGTATGAGCATCTCAAAGTCTGCTACAGGTTTAGTAGAACTCGTCAAGATAGTTCTGTTGAACTTTTTCAGATACAATCATTTTTTTGCGTCAGGGTATTTTAGTCAGTGGCCATGGCTGAAAGCAGTGATGTATTTTGTATGTTGGTTGTTGAGGTATAAGTTGAATGGTGCCAATTATCCATTGTGGGCTTATATGATGCGTCATGTATAGGCCACAAAAGGACTATGGAATATTGTGCAGGGTGTTGAAAAACATCCTATTACACCTGCGAACATAGGTACTGATGCAGATGGTGTCAAAGATGGTGATATTCTGCAAATTGTTGTTCATGTTGCAGTTTCTATTGCACCTACTGTAGAGCAAATTTGTTGGGATGGCAGAGATGCTCAGGCACATGCATTGATAGCTTTGTCTGTCAAATGTGCCATTATTCATCACATTCACTCTTGCAGGACAGCTAAGGATGCTTGGGATACACTTACCACATTTTACCAGGCTACCAATGAGGCTCGTGTTGCTTACCTCCAAAAATTGTTGGAGGGTGGAGTGAACACATGAATGAAGGTGATTCTATGGATAGTTTTCTGACAAAGATCAAGGATTTGAAGGAGCAGTTGATTTCTGTTGATGAAGTCCTTCCTGAAAGTTCACTTGTGCAGATTGTTCTAAATGGTCTTCCTAATTCATATGAGAGTTTTGCTTCTACTCTTCGTTTGAGGATAAAAGGCAATCCAAATGCCTTGTCATTTGAAGAGTTAGTTTCTCTTCTGTTGCACAAAGATCAGTCTAGGTAGAACATGTCTATCATGCATGTTGTAGATCAAGATTTCCTAGCTAGTCTGAAGGGCAAAGGTAAATGGAGCTCATCTACTAGTAAGCAGAAATCTGCAAATGCTGCACATTCTAAGATGGAAGAAAAAGATGAGAAGAAATTAGAAAAGTAGAAATTGTTTTTCAACTATTGTAAAGCAAATGATCATGTCATTAAGAGTTGTCCAAAACTGGCTACTAAAGAGGCAAAGAAAAAAGAGGCTGGAATGGTTGTTGCAGAGGCCTCTACACCAAAAATAGAGTCTACTAATCTTGTACAGAATGAAGAACGGGTGTTCACTACTGTTTGTAGTTTTGAGCCATCTTATCCTAAATAGTGTATGTCTGCAATAGACTCAGATGTTTGGTACTTTGATAGTGGGGAAACCAAACATATTGCCTCACAGTGCAATTTCTTCACTTCACTTGAGTGTGCCCCTACAAGGAATAGTGTCACATGTGCCAACAACTCCTCTTATCCTGTCATGGGAGTTGGTAAGATCATTCTGACTACTATTGATGGTAGTTCCTTCACTTTGTCAGATGCTTTATTTATGCCAGGGATCAAGAAAAATCTGTTATCAGTTTCTGCATTAGCCAAGATTGGCTTGGTTGTGAAATTTGTTGATGACAGATGTATAGTTCATGATCTGTCAAATGGCGACATGATTATTGCTTCTGGCATTTTATGTCGTGGGCTGTATAAGCTCATAGACTATGAAAGATCTGTGAATGATTGGGCACGTGCAGTACATGATTCTCAGGCTATGTCAGATGCAAAGCTTTGGCATGCACGCTTTGGTCATCTGCATTTTGCTAGTTTGCTACGCCTGCAGAAATCTGAAATGGTGTCCTCTTTTCCCAAACTTGAGGCACCCCGAAAACATGTCTATGAAGGCTGTACTTTGGGCAAAATGCTGCATTCCCCCTTTCCAAAAGATGGTTCAATTTGGGCTACTTAGAAATTACAGCTTGTACATAGTGATCTATGTGGTCCTATGCAGACACCCTCATTTGGAAACTATCTTTACTTCGTGACTTCCATTGATGATTTTTCCAAGCATGCATGGGTATATCCATTGAAAGCAAAGTCTGAAGGGTTCATGTGCTTCAAATAGTTTTTGGTTTTGGCTAAAAATTTGTCAGCATGTAAAATGGGCACCCTCCATTCTGATCAAGGGGGGGAATATATGGCTTTTGATTTTAATGCATTTTTGGCTGAACGTGGGATAAAACATCAACGTAGAGTGTTGTATACACCTCAATAGAATGGATTTGCTGAACAGAAAAACATGTCACTCATGGAAATGGTGAGGTGTATGGTCAAGAGTCAGGCTTTACCACATAGTTTCTGGCTTGAGGCTGTTATGTGTGCAACATATGTACTTAACAGGTGTCCCACTAAAGCGCTGGAGTCTATCACTTCTCTATCAGCACGCTATTGGATGCTTGATTTAATTATGCATTACTTGGCCAGATATTCAATTTGTTGTCTCACAGATGAGCAAGTTTATGCATTGCCCAGGTGTCAAGCATTGGCAGGCGGTTAAGCGCATCTTTCGCTACTTGAGTGGTACCCATCTACTTGGATTTTTTTATCCCAATGGGGGATCATTGCCGTGAGATTTGCATGCTTTTTTTGACAGTGATTGGGCTGGTTGCCATGACACTCATGTGTCCACTAGTGGCTTTTGCTTCATGCTTGGTAGCTCATGTATATCTTGGTTGACCAAGAAGCAGCCTATTGTGGCCACTTACAGTTGTGAGGTTGAGTATAGGGCAGCTTTCCAAGTGAGTGTTGAGGGTGTGTGGCTCGGATGCCTTATGGTTGATTTGGGTGTTGGTCAGTCTTCTACCACCACCATCTTCACAGACAGTTAGAGTGCATTGGTAGTTGTGAGGAACCCTGTGTTCCATGATCGCACTAAGCACATTGAGGTGCATATCATTATGTCATGGAGAGGTTATCTGCTGGGGAGATTAGCTTGGCATATGTGCCCACGCAGGAGAACATTGTAGACCTTTTCATGAAGGCTCTGCTGTAGCTCAATGATGAGTAGCACCTCCTTTAATGTCAATCCGGGAAGACGTGAGGATGGTATGAAGACCTCGAGCAAGTGGCGGCACAAGTGCGTGAGTGAGAAGCACACTAGCATGCACACACATACACACACACGCGCACACACGGCAAGACAAAGAGTGAGAATCAATGGAGCTTTTAGATTACTTTCAAAATGCTCTTACAAGTTCGTTTCAATTACAATCTAACCTCTAAAATGAGCTCTCTAGCTCTTTTTATAGTTTTTGACTAGCTTTTGGCCCTGTCCAGACCTAGTGTCCGGCCTAGTTAAAAATTAGGTTCCAGGGCTTATTTGGGGGCTCAAACGAGATCTAAAAAATACGAAAATTGGTACGCAACTACTTCTAAGGCTCCTCAAGCTCAAGGACTCCTTGGCTTGCACAAAATGGAGCTACAAAAATGTGAAATGATATTTACAAATGATTGTTAGTGATAAAAATCACTATTGTTGTAGGGCTTTCTTCTAGTGATCTGCCATACATATCTTCGAGCTCCCTACTTGCTCTTCCTCCCTGCATGTCCATCTCTTGATTTGCATTAATGTCGTGAAAAAATATTGGCCTACTTGCCAGATCTTCTTTGACTGCCCTGTTTGCTTGTGCTGTCCCTTCGCTCTGACTCCCTTCTTTGACTTTCACGTCTTGTAAGTCCTGGTGTACCAAGGCTACTGCCAACACCCCCCCCACTCTCGCGTCTGTCGCCCCTGACAGACCCTTGTCTAGCTGCTTTTTGGACGTAGTATTGTACAACATCGGCGGCGAGGTGGTGTTCTTCTAACCTGAGTCCCCTTGCTAGATCTGTCAGCAATGCATCCCAATTGACTGGCCCTGGGACATCTGGATGTGGCACCCGTAACTGCTCTGAGTGAATGGTTCGCTCCACAGCAAATAAATGGAGGAGATGTGAGGGTCTGGGTACAAATATTTCTGAGTGGTATTCCCAGAACCCTGTTATGAACATCTCTTCAAATGTTTGTTTAAAGCAGGCTGGGAGGTATTTTATTCTGGCGTGCCAAGCGTATATCACCTCTATAGAAGGAGTGGTGCTCATGTCATAAACTAAATCTTGGTTTCCTGTAAGGAATCCGACGCCTGAGAAGTGTGGGTCCTTGATATTCTTGAATGTCCTGAATGTAATAAGCATTAACTCAAAAATTTTCATGCACATCTGGGCCATTACATCAGGGGTATTCCTTAATCGGATGCTCCAGTGCCGTATAGTGGAAATCATGTAATTGACGGTGGGAGGCCCTTGAGGGGGTGCTAGATAGACGTAGTTTAACCATTTGGCGCATCCCTTGATATTCTTGACTGCAATGGTAAACTCTGGCCATGTGCGTCTGCGGAGTACAGGAACATAACAAGGGTTGTATTTAATAAAAAGAGGCATATTCGTCCAGGTGCGAACCATCTCCGGGTAGGTTTCGAGGAGTCGGATCCTCCAAGTGGGTTGATGAATGGATCCTTTTTTGGCGCTCTCTGGGATATCATCTGGCCCAAATTGTGTAGCAAACGTTGGAGGTTTGCCACATCTATGTTGGATTTCTGCATTGTAGTCCGCCAGAAGTATACAATATGGCACGTATTGATCATCATTGGTTCCGATCCATCTATGGTGGGACATGCTGCGGAAGTATTCTGATTTAATAATAGTGTCCTCTATCTTTGCCATAGATTGGATTTGAACTGCCACTCGATCTTCATGAGTTGATGCCGTTTTCTCTAGTGTTTGGAGCCACTCAGGTACTTCGATTTCTAACGTATCCATTCCTTCTGCGGTTTGCTCACCACCTGGCATTGGCATAGGAACGTAAGGTTCCTCATATGTCTCATCTACCTCGATGGGTACCAAATCCTCGGGTTCTGGTTCGACAACTGGAGAGGGTTGCCTTTCATGTGTGAGTAATCTTGCCTGTAATTCGGCCACCTGCTCTTTCAATGCCTTGACTTCCTCTGAAGTCGTGGTCGTTTCTGTGACTTTGGGTGCTGTCTGTTGCTCTTGGAGTTGATTGCGCAGCGCATCACGTTCCCTTTCTAAGTCATCATGAGCTTCTAATAGATCTGCATAGCTGTCCAAGATGGTCTTCATTGTCTCTGAGGGCACAGCTTTAAACTGCTCTGGATCAATTTCGTGTGGAGAGCCTTCCATTGCTGCTTCTAGATTTGCTTCATTTTGCTGCTGCAGTCTCTTGTTTTCCTCAAGGGCGACCGCCATGTGTTTTCTGAGAAGTGCCAGGTTACGCCGGACTTTGAGATTATCGGCTTGGTATACCTCGAGCAAAGCTTCTAGTTGTTTGGCACCTGATTCTGTCGATGGTTGGGGTGCCGCCAATAATGTGTGGTGAGCCTGCTCAAGCGTCGTGTAGCGTTGATTCAGTTCTGCATTTTCTGTTTGTAGAATGTGAAATTGTCTTTGTAAGTTCTGATGGTGCGTTTCCAGTTGCTGATACCGGTTGTCTAGAGCTTTGTACTCATGCTGGAGTTGGTATACACATTGGTTTAATGCTAAAAATATGTTATTTACATTAAATAATGCTGGGAGGGGTGAAGATGCAGGGGGAATGGGGGCGGGAATGGGAGAGGTGAATGATGGGGATGTACGTGGAGATGTGGGGGGAGGGGGTATGGGTGGTGAAGGTGGCATGGGGGGAGGGAGTGGTGCTGTGGCAGGAGATGTTTCCATCGTGTCAACTGTTTGAGTGACGGTGTAGATGGGAATCGTGGGTGGAGTGGATGTGACATCGGTGAACAGGGTGGTGAAGGTGGGCATGGTGACTCCCCCGTATTGGATTCCCGGAGAGAGTGGGATGCCCATGACAATGGTAGTGGTAGTGGATGTGGTAGTGCTAGTGTCCTGTGGTGGAGTGAATTGTGTAGTGTGAGGTGGGGATGGTGGTGACAACGGTGCTTCCTGATATTCTTCTGCTTGCGCTGCCTCGCCTGGTGCTGATGTATTGATGTGAATTTGCTTCCCGGACCTCCTGGGACGAACGGGAACTCTTTTTTCAAACCTGTGGATGTAGTCCATTGCCTCATGAATGGCCTCGTCCAGTCCTACAGCGTCGGCATGAAGGTTCATGGACTCAATGAACAACTCGTCCACACCTTCCTCAGCTAGCAAGTCGTTCATGAGTCTTTTGCCCTGTTCTAGAGACATCTGATGCTGTTCCTGAACCAGTCGCATGGTTCGATATAGTCTCTTGATTTGTGCCGAATATGCTGGGGCACTTGCTAACTCGGAGAGTTCGTCATATTCTTGATGTTGTTCTTCGTCGGCTTCTTCTTCGTCTCCTCCTGCCTCTTGTTCATCTACATCGACTTCTACAACTTGTGGTTGGGTGGGGACCGATGTTGTTTGGGGTTGTGGTTCCTGAGCTCGCGCTGCTTCAGCTTCGAGGTTAGAGTCATAGATTAATCTGGCAATTTCTTCATCCGTGAGGTCCTCAAGAGTAAATCCCTGCGGAAATTCCAAATCGGATGGAATGGGTGGAAACACCAGATTAGGCCCCTCTGTGCTTGGTCTTGGTAGCCGGATTGTGAATGGCCTAACTCGTCGTGTCTGGGGAGGGGTGATTTCTGGTGTAGTGGTAGCTCCCCTTGGTTGAGCACAGGGTAGTTGGACTCCCCCCCTCATCTTCTTTGATGGGGGACCTGCTGCTGATAGTCTTCTCTGGAATTCTTGGACTCGGGACCATACGAGTGCCCGCTGAACTGGCACGTCATAAGCCAAACATCTATAGATTATTCTGGTCAGAGCACAACACCCGTGGAGCACATTCTTCTGTTTCTTGTTCCACCTTTGATGCGCTAGGTGGATCTGATCTATGATCCAGTGTGGCACATTGATGGGCAGGCTTTCGGTTTCTGCTAGATATAAACTGAACCATATTTTTTTCGGGGGCATTGTGAATCGTTCTTGGGCGGGAAAAGCAAAATGTTGCATGATGGTTCGCAGGTGAAGCGCAATGGTAGGTGTCATCGCTACCATGTCCTTCAACTTATTAAGATCTTTGTGCTTCATTCGACATGGAACCATGGTTTCCTTTTCTGTTGGGATGTGCATGCCATACATGCCCAATGCTTCTCTTACCAGATTGAGGGTCAACTTGAATCTTTTAAGCTCATTACCCGGCAGCAGTGATGGCAACACAAAGGTGCTGTCCCCTCCCTTGGCTCTGCTTGGCGTGATGGTACTGATCAGATAAGAACATCGTAAAAAATCCGGCTTTGGTAAGTGAGTCCTGAAATAACTTTCCACACCCGCTTTGATCCAAACTGATCTCATGACTTCGGCATTTTGATAGCTTTCAAACTCGCGTGCGAAAAAGTGGTATCGACCCCATTTGCCATTGAATTCCAATTCTGCTTCCCAGAAATAGGTTCCATCGCCCAGTGGTCCAGCAACATCACTGAACCAATGCGCATGCTTACCTACTTGAGAAGTGTGCCCTTGAGGAGGATCCTGAATGGGGAGCACATGCACTGCTTGAAGCTCTTGCGGTCTTGCGGTGAGACGTGGCTCAAGGAGAAGTGTTTCTATGTCCACAATCTGGGCACCAGATCCGGCTTGAGAACTGGTACCTGCTTCTGTCATGGCCCTGTTTGCTGGTTGGTTCTGTGAGAATATAGAACCAAGTGTTAACATCGTAATGGACAGAATAAATCCGTTGTTGTCCCCGTTACAACATTAACATGAGGTAGATGGTGAGTTAGTGGTTAGTAAGTGCATGAAGACAGTGTGTGTAGTTAGTGCTTGTGTTGTCCTAGGAGACTATTGCAGTTAGTAAGTGGGTATGAATTTACAAATTGGGGTCGGGGGGTTTATTACAGACCCTAGGCTGCCAATTGCAGTGAATGGGCTTTGCTTTCGGTTTCGGAGAGGCTCTAGAGAGCTTTCTCGGTGTCGTGGTCTGAAAACGAGGCCTTTTTGGGACCCATATACAATTGATTACATGCACGCTCTTGGGTCTTGGTGTGTTCTTGAGCGTTGAGAACGAGTGAATACTGGCAGTATGCATAACTGCGTTATGCCGTTTAGGTTGTGGTCGCAGCGTAGCTACTTGTGCCATCAAGCAAGCCTTAGGCACCCAAATTTGTCTTGATTGTGGGCTAGCCTTCATCGACTTCTTGGGCACCCAAATATATTTCACGTTAGTAGAAGAATTTCCGAAAGACTTCTTATTAGTGTCGTGTTGTTGGTTACTAATAAGAGGCTTGGCTCGGGTGGTTGGCTTGAGTGCAACCGGGTGTTCGCCTTTCCGCACCCACACTAGTTTCACTTGCTGGGACATTTTGCTGCGCAGGTACTTTGGATCCCCGACATAGGTAGTACTCTGCTTCTTCGGCCTGTGATCCACCTTGGTTTGTTGCCTTCTTTTGGCCTTTGGAAAAGAAGGGAGTTCCTTTGCATCCCGGACTCCTTTTTTGCGAATATCCTTCCTCTGCAACACATAGTTTTGGACAAGAACAGCATGGTCAACTTCATGTGCACCCCTGGAAGGACCAGGAGTCGGTGCCTTTCCTAGTTCCTTGAGTGCTCCATTGTCTAATTCTACTGTAACTCGACTATGATTGACCCATACCTGAAGAAGTCCACTTCTTAGGTTTAAATTGACTGCTTGGTCATAAATCCAATCTTGACCCAAGACAAGAGGTTCAGTGAGATCCTCATCTTGACACACTAGCACTTTAACTGTCATTGCCTCATCATGAATGTAGAGGGGAAGTTCCACCTCGCCCATACAAGGGGTCTCCACGCCTCCCAATCCTATAAGATATGCTTCCACAGGATTGGCAGTTAACTGTAACTCTTGACAGTAAGACATTCTAACAGCACTAGTGGCTGCACCTGAGTCAATCAAGGCTCTTACAGTCCTTGCACTTTTTCCTTGTCCTATATCTAGGGTTACGAAAGGACGTCGATCAGTTATCCTAGGTGAGCTGGTTCCTGCGACTTCACACATTGCCATATGATATCCTTGATCTGCATAGTCATTTGTCCTAGGCTGCTCTCTACCTTGCCTACGTAATTTCATCCTTCTAATGCGTTCTAAAGCTTCTGCTTGAGCTTCTTCTCGCACTCGCTTTTCTTCCTCTTTGCGTTTCTTAGCAGTGTTGAGTCGGCTAAGCATTCCCTCCGTGAGGGGTTCCTGATACAACTTGACTCTGCAACCGCTAATATAATTTGGGAGAACATCACCCTCTAATGTGGCCAATTGTACCGCTCCGCTTGTGGAGATCCTATTGATGATCATAGGTCCGTAGCCTCTCTTTTCTAGCTTCCTCGCGTGTTGTTTGAGTGTATAGACTAGGACTAGATCTCCTGCTTTCAAGCCTTTATCCTTCACATGGGCATCAAAATATGCCTTCTGTCTCTTCTTGGCTGCATATATTCCTGCAGCGGCTCTTAGTCTTGTTTCCCCTAATCGTTCGAGGTCAAAGATCCTAGAGGAGAGTTCGTGACCTGTCCATTCGTGCTCTTGTGCTACTTTCAACGTAGGAATCAGGAAATCCAAAGGTAGCACAGCGTTTTGACCGAATACCATCTGAAAGGGGGTGGCTTGGAGTACCGTTTTGTAGGCAACTCGGTATGCCCAAACAGCATGGTGTAGCTGTTTGTCCCAGTCAGAGCGTTTAGTGTTCACTAATTTCGTCAGTACATTGCATAGGATCTTATTAGTGCTCTCAGCTTGCCCATTAGCTTGAGGGTGATAAGGGGCAGACTTCTTGTGTATTACCAAGAATTCTTGGAGTAGATTTTCAATTACTTCATTCAAGAAATGAGTGCCTCTATCACTTACAAGCTCTATAGGTAGTCCATATCTCGTGAATATATTCTCAAACAAGAATTTGGCAGTTGTTTGAGCATCGTTCTTGGTTGTAGCCTTTACCTCTACCCACTTGGTAAGATAATCTGTTGCCACAATGATGTATTCCGCATGAGAACCCTTAGCTGGGGGATTAATAGGACCTACGAAGTCTATTCCCCACTTAGAGAATGCACGTCCACCCATCATAGGTTTTAGTGGCATCTCATCTTTGCGTATAGGATACTGAGTCCTCTGACAGACATCACACCGTTTCACATAGGTATGTGCATCCATGTGAAGGGTAGGCCACCAGAAGCCCGCAAACAGTATTGCCTTGATCACCCGATCTGGTCCAAAGTGTCCTCCTGCTACACCTTGGTGCGCAGTCTCCAAGATTTTGAGATATTCACCTTCATGGACACATAATCTCAGGTAACCATCTTTACCACGCTTATATAGATTATCACCTATGAGTGAGTAATCCTGGGCTTCTTGTTCTAAACTCCTTTTCCTAGCTAGAGTCATGTCTGGAGGGAATGTGTTTGTCCTTAAGAATGATACTAGAGGTTCACTCCAATCTGGCACAATGGATACTTGATAGAGAGTGGCATGTTCCACAGGTGGTTTAGTGCAACAGATTGGGCATTCCTTGCACAACTTTTGGACATCAGCTTCCATAGTTGGCCAATGTACTCCGAGTCTCTTTAAGGTCTGTAAAGTTCGTTGCTTTGAATGGTGTTGCTCTAATGCACCTACATGTGCTAATTGCAACCATTTAGCGTACTCATCCTCTTCTACGCAACAAGCCAAGATCCCTTGATCTGTGTGCTTGTACATGCTTCCGGCCATGATGTGATACTTTTGGGCTTTTACGATCTCTCTATTCCGTGTGTTTACCACTGGATGGTTGGGCCCGTACGTCAATACTGGCACCAATGGTTTAGCCCACTGCGGTATAACTTCCAAATTAAACAAGTAAGCATCAGGAAGGTCATCTGACACTCCTTGTGGGGCTTCTCCCGATGTGAGCCTAGAGAGATGATCTGCTCTCAAGTGAGTCCTACCTTTTCTTACCACAACCTCAAAGTCATATTCCATTAGCAATAGAAACCATCTCACTAATCTTCCTGTATTGCATGGCTTGTTTACGAGATATAGCAATGCCTGATGATCAGTAAAAAATTTAAACTTATTTGCAAGCAAATAGTGCCTAAATTTCTTGACTGCATATACCATGTCTAATCCTTCACGCTCTGTAGTGGTGTAATTCCGTTCAGCTGCATTCAATTGTCTACTGGCATAGGCAATTGGAAGATCCATATTACCTTCACCAGTAGGTTGTGCGAGTACGCATCCAATAGCATAATTGGATGCATCAACGTGAACATGGAATGGCTTATTCCAATCTGGTGTGGTCAAGATTGGTGCTGAACATAATCTTCGTTTAAGCTCTTGGAAGGAATTCTCACATTCATCCGTCCACTCAAAGTTAGTCAGAAGTCCGTACATGGGCTTTGCAATGACAGCATACATGTGTATAAATCGTCGATAATAACCACCATGCCCCATGAAAGCTTGTACTTCCTTGACATTCTTGGGCCTAGGTAGCTCTGCTATGGCTCTCACTTTTTCTTCGTCGGTAGATATGCCATTCTTTGACACTATGTGTCCTAGAATCTTGCCTTGCCTGACCATAAAAGCGCACTTTTCTGGGTTTAGGCAGACTTGATATTCTCTACATTTGTCAAAGATTTGTCTGAGTTCAGGAATATGGGTTTGTCTAACATTGGAATGAGCACAAAGATCATCAACATAGACTTCTAAACTCTTCCTCAGAAACTCCTTAAACACGTGGCACATCAGCCTTTGGAAGGTAGCTGGTGCATTGGTAAGCCCAAATGGCATTACTCTAAAAGCAAAGATGCCCCATTCTGTGGCAAAGGCTGTCTTATGCTGATCCTCTGGAGCTATGGCTACTTGATTGTAGCCCGAAAATCCATCAAGGAAGCTGTACACTTCCTTGCCTGCCACTCTTTCTAAGAGATGTTCTGTGATGGGAAGCGGATAGTTATCTCGAATCGTGGCGGCATTAACCTTTTTCAAGTTAATGCACACACGCAGTTTGCCATTCTTCTTGGGCACCACTACGATGGGGGATACCCATTCAGTGTGCTCAATTTCATAGATAAATCCAGCTTCGACCAGTCTATCTATCTCTTCCTTGATCTTAGCAGCATAGTTATCGTTATATGTATAAGGCTTTTGCTTAGAGGGTTTGGCATCTGAGGTCATGGGGATGGTGTGTGAGCATATGTCAGGGTCAACACCTTTCAAATCCTTGTAACTCCAAGCGAATACATCTCTGTATTCTCTTAGCAAGGTAATCAATTCGTACTCTTCTTCTTCTGTCAGGTCATGGCCTATATACGTGCATCTCTCCTCTCCTTCTTCTATGGCCACTACTATTTTCTTGGTGGTTTCTTTGTTATCATAGGCCTCTCCTGATTGTGCCTCTCGTTTAGGCATTCTTATCATGACTCTCCTCTCATCTATCTCGTACTTCTTAAAATTTTCTGGGACCTCAAACAAAGATTCTTCCTCTTCTGGTAAGGCTTCTCTCTTTTTTCGTTTCTTTCCTTCTTCCTTAGGGGTCATATGCGTTGCTAATCTTACATCATTTGTAACCTCTCCATGCCTCTGGGGTTGAAATTCTACTTCATGGAAGTATTCTTCATCTGATGCAAATGGTGGGTCCATAATGATTGACTCTAGATCGGAGTCACTTGCATCCTCATATGCATCAGGGCTAGGTTCGCATTCTTCTAGAACTGCCTCTCCCATGATTGGCTCTATGGAGAAGACTGAAATATCATAGCCATCCTCATCACAGTGAGGTGTCCATTGTTCTTCATTGATGGCTACGTCCATTGTTGCTAAAATTTCTGCCCAGCCATGGGGTTCAAATTCCTCGTCTGGAAAAACTACAGGTGCATAGGCTGGGTCTTGAATGGGTCTATGGGTTTCGTTTGCACCTATTTCTCTGGCCTTTTCTCTCTTCTCTTCCTCCACTGCTACTTTGCACATCCATAAGTGAGTGTCTTCGTGCATCCAGGAGGATCCTGATCCTATGGAATGCACAGATTCTGTATCATCTTTGGCTCTATGGATGGGATTCCATTGGATAGGAGGGACATCTCTATGAGAATAATCCTTGAGATTGACTTTGGTTGTAACACCTAAGTGCTGCAGGTACAAAGAATTGGTTCCCCAATCCTGTACCACTTGCAACTGTCGCATGAATGGTCTTCCCAAAATCATCTCATAGGCATGATTTTTGCTGAAGTCACATATGGCAAAGGTATGTTCAAACTCGACACCACAAGTGGTGAGAGTTATTCCTTCTAGCAATCCTAGGGGTCTCTCTATGTGACCATCGGCCATTTGCAATTTCATTCTCGTCGGCCTGAGTGCCGGCTTGCCCCAACGCTTCCATAAGGAGGTGGTGGCAATTGCAACTCCTGCACCTGAGTCCAAAATTGCCTTCGTGGTGTAGTCCTGGTAGGTGATGGGAAGGTAGGTGTTCCCTTCTTCACCTTCACACATATCTCCTATCTTATCCAAGGGAATTTCCGGTACTGTCCTATGGGATCCTACCCGGGAACGAGGTTTTGCAGTTTCAGTTACTTGACTAGCTACATATTTCCGCGCGTTTGGTCTATCCTCAGGCAGCTCTTCCAAAGTGAGATCGCGTTGCACCTTGGTGTTCGTTACTACCTCCGTGTTCCTCGGTATGACTGAGTCGTCGTTCCTTACCATGACTGTGGGTGCTCTCATACATGTGGACTTTGCTTCCCATGGGCCTGTGAAGTGGGGTAGCTCCTGTATGGAATTAGACTCAAAGTCCAATCTCTCATGAGATTGAGCACTCTCATGTTCCCCGTAAATTGATGGGATGTCTTGTGGGAATTGGTCGTGTGCATCGTCCACAAGTTCAAAAGGAGGGGCGACCTCACTTTCGTTATCCCATTTGTCTTCTTGAATCTCTCGTAGGAAGTCTGGTGCAAACCGATTCATAGAAGAAGAAGTGTCCGGCTCCGTAGAATTGGGCACATAGGGAACCTGGGAAGGAGGGCTTATTCTTCTGTTGGCTCTCTCCTTGCTCTCATAAATCGCTGGAGCGCAAGCTTCTTGGGGGGGGTTGCTTATTCTATTACTCTTCCGAGCAGGCTCATACACTCTCTGGGAAGGAATGTGGGTTACCTGTGGAGGGACGTAAGCTTTCGAGGGAGGCTCCTGTGACTTTTGGGGGGGGAGATAAGCTTCTTGAGGAGGCTTGCTTATCTGTTCTCTCGCCCTTTCCTTTCTTTGAGGGACAGGTCCCTTTTCTGATTGTGCAATTAGCCTTTTTATTCTTTCTAAGGAGGGGAAGTTGTCTGGTTTAGTGGAATAGGCTGCATAAACTTCCGATGGGGAATGGCTCAGGTTGTTGCTTGCTTTTTCTTTCTCTTGATTTTTTTCTTCCTTGTCAGATCTTGCAATTATCCCCTCTAACTTTTCTAGGAATCCATCCAAGTGTAATTGCGTCTTGGCTGAGCCCGAGTAATTGAAAAGGTGACTGGCTTCAAACATAGTCTGAGCCAAGGCGACCATTTTCGCGCACAGTTTGGTTCTTTCTATCTCTAGGTCAGCTCTAGGATAGCACTTGTCATGATCCGTGACGTTTGGCCCTTCTTGGATTCTGGCCTGATATGCTTTAAGCATCATGTTTAGGTCTTCAGGAGTGGGATCTGCTAGGACTGATCCTACTCTAGGGGGTGGTGGAATTTGATGAGGCGGTGGGGAAGGTGGCGGGTCGGAGGGCGATGGGAGTGGTGGTGATGGGATAGTGTGAGAGGGGGTTTGAGAGGTGATTTCAGTTATCCTAGCTTTGGTTTCTCTTATGCTTTCCTCAAGTTCACTCATCTTTTTAGCCCATTGTCTTTTCATTCTTTCCCGACTATCTTTCCATGCTCTAGTCCTTTTCTTTGTTATGCTCTCGGTTTCACTAGCCTCTGAGTTCTTATCCTGGTTTGTCTCTTGGTTTTGCTGCAATGCCTGAGCTCTAGTGACTACCTGCACTGGTGCAGTGGAAGTGACGCTTCCTGAGGAATCTACAACCAAACCAATCACATTGATCGGAGTGATTTTTGGCATATTATTGGGGTTCTTTGGCCAATCTCGTAAAAGATGCTCTTTTCCACAATCTTGGCAAAAACCTTGGATAGTCACTGACTGGGGTTGTGTAGATGGAGGCAAGGGGCAATCACGAATGAGGTGATCCCCTTGGCATCTGTAGCACGGTCCTCTGGGGAATGGAGGTCTTACTTGCCTAAGTTGAGGCCTAGGGTTGGGGTTTGCATACATGACGTTCGTGTAATCCGACTCCCAACTAGGTTCACTTGGTTCTTCACTATAGTAGGACTCACCATGTTCTGGAGACTGCATGTAGTAAGCTTGGGGACTATCGACATGCGTAGAATCAAAGCTATGGTCACTCGGGTCACTTTCTTAGATCAATGGGGTTACTGGTACTATGGCCCTATTCAGGTTTTCTTCTACCACAACATACTTTACTGGAATCACATTAGCGGGGTTTGGGGGCTGTTGAGCTAGTACCTGTTGGGGTCTCTGTTGGGCCTGATATTGTGGTTGGTAGGTTTGTTGGGGTCTAGCATATTGTGGTGGTGGATTTTGGTTTTGGTATCTGCCTTGTTGGTAGGGTTGCGGGTAGGGTTGCCTAACTGCCTGCTTGTTGTATGGGCAATCTTGTGCGGTGTGATTGGTGTATCTCCGTTCTATGGTGCAGTACTGGCTACTAGGGTTTACTTGGGGTTGAGCCATAATAGGGTAGACATTCGCCATATGGTCACCACCGCATGTATAGCATCTTTTCACAGGGGCAAACCTTGGGATTTGTTTGCTCGATACACCTAATTTCTGAGCTACCTTTTCGGCAAGTTCCTCAATTGATGTGGACTGCGTGGAAGAGTGACTAGATGCACTATCTGAATCTTTGTAGATTTTGGAAAGCTCTAGTTCTTCCCCTAGGTTATCTTCAATGTCAATGCACATACGTACACACTCTTCTATAGTCCTAGGGTCCTTCAGATACACATAGGATCTCAATTTCGTACTCAGCAATCCATCAAGGAATAAGGCTACTTGTTTAGCAGATGTGGGTAGCTCCGAAATAGGGCACCTTTCCAGATATTGTCTGAATCTTCTTCCTGCAAGTCTCACGGTCTCTTGAGGGGTTTGCTTGAAGCTGTGAATCAATGATGAGGTATTGTGTCTTATGCCACTCTTAGAGAACTCTACAATGAAAGCCTCTAGGAGTTGGTCTATGCTCCTGAACTGACGCTCATCCAATGGTTGAAACCATGTCAGTGCTGTGTTCCTAAGGGTTAGACCGAAGGCATTGTACTGCGTGAACAGATCCTCAACCTGTTCAGCTCTCAAGACTTGCTTGAATTCCGCCACATGATCATAGGGATCTCCTGTGCCGTCAAAGTAATTCTTCATGGACTTAACTAGCTGGGTGGGTCTCAAAGTTCTTGCGTGCTCTCTAGGTCTCGGCAGAGGGAATCCATCTACATTTCTTTGGTTCCTGTGGGCTCTATGCATCTCAGGTTCTACCCTATTCGTCTCTGTTCTCGTTCTTTCTCTGCCCACTGGGTTGGCAAAGCTTACTTCCGGTCTATCTCTACTTCTGTCTCTTTGCGTACCATGAGCTTGGGAAGTTCCAGCTCCAGGGTGACCATAGGATACATTTGATCTTGGTTGGGGGAAAATGAATTCACCCTTCCAAGTGTAGGCATGCCTATCATTTTCTGTCACCACGAAGATCCGCTCTGAAGCATGATCTAAGTAGGTCACTCTGCCTGGGCTATCCGGATCCTTAAACTCATAGATCATGATATTTCCTATGTCTGTTGGCTGATTAGACTTATACCTCCAAAAGGCTTCATCAGTTTCTCGATTGAGGAGCAACTCTATGCTCTTGTTGTCTTGGGGGACCCATTCAGGCGTGATAATCCTAGTGAGAACTGATTTACCTCGAGGGGTTCTAGGTTCCGCATCCATGTTCCCTTGTTCTAGGTCACCTAAGTCCGCTTCTGAGATTACATTCCCGAAGTCATCTGTCCTATCAGGGTGACTAGTGACAACATATATAGTTCCTTCTCTGTCCAGGTATGCACCATTTTCAAACTTGACAGCTGGGTGTTCTAGTCCTATGGATTGGTCTGGGTTTTTAATCTGGACCACGGATCTTCCTAGGCCGTCCTCATAGATGCTAGCACCTAGTCGGTTGGTCCTAAGATATTCCAGCTGTGTTTTGTAAGGGCCTTCTACCCTGTACAAATAAGGCACTCCTGAACTTCCCGTAGGTCTGTCCCTGCCTTGAGACATTTCTGACTCACTGGTCTCCGAGCTAGGGTAATGAGAGTGGTGGCTCAACTGCTGGGCCCAAGATCTTGCAGTGTGATTGACACTAGCCTCTGATGACCTAAGGCTTTGTCTTTCTCTTGCTAGGTGTCGTCCTGATCTAAGGTTCATATGCCTAACTGATTAGCCCAAATTTTTGCCCAGAGTACAACCTCGTTGCCGATCAATTGGTATTAGTCACTTGATTCTTTTTAGTTATTTTAGCACGTTTGAGTTCTTGTCTGATATCACGTCGTCCGGAACACTTGAATGTTCTTCGTACTTTAGGCTGATCGTTCCACGTTAGGTTCTTTTCCTTTAGGTTATCGACAGTACAGAGATTATGTTTTTAACTTGAACTTGAGTTTTTAGGTAGTCTTCACTTGATAACTGCCTACCGTCGCCCTGGCTTACTCCTATCACTAGTCGTTCTTAGCTTGAGCTAGGAAATGATAGAGGGAGTTGAGAATATTCCAACCTTACTTGTTGATCCCTTGCTTTATGGTGCTCAAGAACCCGGTTCTCAAGCTTGCAAAGAAACCTTGCTTGTACGCTCTCAGTTGCTCTCAATGAACCTATAAAAGTCCCACGGTTAGCTCAATGCTTAGATTCAAAGGACACAACCATCCACTTTCATTCATGTAACATAAACACACATGTGCATTCTGACTTTTAGGAAAATAATTCTAAAGACCCCTGACTTTGATCCCCCTGGGTATGGTCAACTTCAAAATACCCTTTCTGAAAATCAACGCATTATCTTTATAAAAAACAGTTGAGGGCGTGTAGTATATGCCACGAGCTTTCCAACAAGCCCAAGAGCTCAAAAATTGGATTTCGTATGAAAAAGTTAGGACTGTTCAGGGTTTAGGGAGTTAAATCAGAATTCAATACAAGCTAACAGTCAAACAGGAATACTCGAGTAGCTTGTGGCACGGCCTCGCGATGCAATTCTACACCCTAGTGTTGTCCCACACACAATCAAAATTTAGACCAATAATTTTGCCTTGAAAATTTGACCTAATTTGCCCTTCTAACGCGTTCGCAAAGTCTGTCGGTCGCGATTGACAGGTCAGTCGCGATCGACGTGTCGATCGCGATTGACAGGTCCGTCGTGGCTGTCAGTCGCGATTGACTGGTCAGTCGCGATTGACACGTGGCCGAAAAGTCAATCAATCGTGGTCAAGGCGTCGTTGACTCTGTCGGTCGCGATTGATGAGTCGATCGCGATTGACAGGTCGGTCGCGAGGGTCTGTCGATCGTGGTCAAACAGTCGTTGACCGTGTCGGTCGCGATTGACAGGGCCGTCGTGGTCTGTCGGTCGTGGTCAAACCGTCGTTGACTGTGTCGGTCGCGACTGATGAGTCGATCACGATTGATGACTCGATCGCGATTGACACGTGTCACGCGTATGGTCTGTCGGTCGTGCTCAATCGGTCGTTGACTCTGTCGGTCGCGATTGACAGAGCCGTCGTGGGCTGTCGATCGCGATTGACGTGTCGATCGCGATTGTCAGATCTGTCCGTCGTGGTTTGTCGATCGCGATTGACAGAGCGATCGCGATTGACAGAAATCTGTGGAATTTCAAAAAACTAAACACATTTTTGGGAAGCTCTAGGCCTGTAGGTCATGGATATGCACTTTGTTTAGCAATTAGAGCAATTTTTCTGTCGGTCGCGATTGACAGAGCTCGGCGACACACAGACAGTTACTCAGATTTCCGTACCTGCGCAGAGTGCTGGGGATGATGATGCGGCCTGTACCTGCGGAATGCTCACAAAACATGCAAAAAACAGCACATGCAAATTCGCTCTCTCGCTCTCTCTCACAAGTGAAATGAGGGAAATGAGGTGGAGATGGGGATATAGTCAAAAACTGAAATTTTTGCGATGATGGAGATGGAGGTGGGAGATGGTGATGATGATGATGGTGATGAAAAATGGTGAAGAAAGTAAAAGAAAATCGATGAGAGTGAAGAAAATACCTACAACTCCAACGCGTCAACTCTACGTCTTACCATCACACGCTCGTCCTCAAAGCTCGATCCCCGGCAACGGCGCCAAAATTTGGTGTAGCTCAATGATGAGTAGCACCTCCTTTAATGTCAATCCGGGAAGACGTGAGGATGGTATGAAGACCTCGAGCAAGTGGCGGCACAAGTGCGTGAGTGAGAAGCACACTAGCATGCACACACATACACACACACGCGCACACACGGCAAGACAAAGAGTGAGAATCAATGGAGCTTTTAGATTACTTTCAAAATGCTCTTACAAGTTCGTTTCAATTACAATCTAACCTCTAAAATGAGCTCTCTAGCTCTTTTTATAGTTTTTGACTAGCTTTTGGCCCTGTCCAGACCTAGTGTCCGGCCTAGTTAAAAATTAGGTTCCAGGGCTTATTTGGGGGCTCAAACGAGATCTAAAAAATACGAAAATTGGTACGCAACTACTTCTAAGGCTCCTCAAGCTCAAGGACTCCTTGGCTTGCACAAAATGGAGCTACAAAAATGTGAAATGATATTTACAAATGATTGTTAGTGATAAAAATCACTATTGTTGTAGGGCTTTCTTCTAGTGATCTGCCATACATATCTTCGAGCTCCCTACTTGCTCTTCCTCCCTGCATGTCCATCTCTTGATTTGCATTAATGTCGTGAAAAAATATTGGCCTACTTGCTAGATCTTCTTTGACTGCCCTGTTTGCTTGTGCTGTCCCTTCGCTCTGACTCCCTTCTTTGACTTTCACGTCTTGTAAGTCCTGGTGTACCAAGGCTACTGCCAACATCTGCCTAGGAAGAAGTTTGAAATTTTCCGCAAAGCTTTGGGCTTACTTCCCTTTGTGGATTGATTCCAAATAGCTTGGCACTTCCTTATTCATGAGTGCCAACTCCTTGTTCATTGCATCACTCCAAGGGGGGATTTGTTGATATATTTAGGCAGTGATCTGCGTGAACACTCTAGGACCATCGGGGCACTTTTTTCCCTCTTTCGGAGGGTTTTTTCCCCCAACTTGTATGTATGCCTATAGCCCTAACGGGTTACTTATCTTTGTACATTCTAGTTGTAATACATTTAATATTGTGTGTTGTGCTCCAAGCTTCTTCCTCTTCCTTGTGTTGTTCATGCACTTCCGCAAATGTCTAACTCCAACAAAAGAGTCTATGTAGACAAAGGATCATGTAAAGTGGGAGCATGCCATGAAGAAATAATTGAATTCTATTGACAAAAATGATACTTGGGATTTAGCACATTTGCCAAATGGAAGGAAAGCTTTACCATGTAAATGGGTATATACGCTGAAATTCACATGAGAGAGTCCTTCTCCAAAGTATAAAGCATGACTTTTTGCAAAGGTTTTTAAGCAACAACATGGTGTTGATTTCGAGGAAATCTTTGCTCAAGTAGTCAAGCTGACTGCATTGCACATGTTTCTTGGATTCAATGCAATGGAGGACTTAGAGCTAGTCCAAATGGATGTGAAAACTGCTTTCTTACATGGAGATCTTACAGATGAGATCTATATGGAACAACTAGAGGATTATGTAGTTCGTGGCAAAGAGAGTCTACTTTGTAAGCTAAAGAAGAGCTTACATAGACTTAAATAGTCCTCTAGAAAATGGTACCAAAAGTTTAATGCTTTTATGAAATCTCAAGGCTATTCTCGAAGCAATGATGATCATTATCTCTACACAAAGAGATGTTGAGATGGCAGCTTGATATGCTTGATACTTTATGTTGATGATATGTTGATTGCTGGGAGTTTGTATGATGAATTGTCATTGCTAAAAAACAAGTTGAGTGAGAAATTTGATATGAAGGATTTGGGGGATGCCAAACATATCCTTGGCATGTACATTACTCATGATAAGAGTAAAAGATGCATATACTTGTCTCAAAGCGAGTACGTATCCAAATTACTTCATAGGTTCAATATGTAGGGTGGCAAGGCATTGAGTATGCCTTTACCTACATATGTGAAATTGTGCAAGGATGACTACCCCACATCAAATGGGGAAAATTAATTCATGAGAAAAATTCCTTATCAATCTATTGTTAGTATTCTCATGTATGCGATGGTAGTTACAAGGCCAAACATTGCAATTGTAGTGGGAGTTGTGAGTAGATTATGTCTAATCTTGGCAAGAAGCATTAGGAAGCAGTTAAGATTATTTTGAGATATCTAAGTAGCACTATGTACAAGTGTCTATGCTTTGGTAGAGGAAAGTCATCCATTATTGGTTGATTATGTTGGTTGTATAGACAAACAGAAGTCTACATCACTATACATTTTTCACTTTGTTGGAGGTGCTATCTCTTGGAGATCTCATCTTCAAGAATGTACAACTATTCTCACTATAGAAGTAGAGTATATTGCAGGAGGTGAGACATGTAAGGAAGCATTATGGATTTCTCATCTTGCTTGTGATATGGGTCTACCTCAACATGTACCTCATTTGCTTAGTGATAGTTAGAGTGCCATTTATTTGGCTAAGAATCCAATTTATCATGCAAAGAGCAAGCACATTGAGGTGAGGTATAACTTCATTAGAGACTTCTCAACCATTGAGCACATTATTTTTGAGAAGTTTTATACTCAAGATAATGCTATAAATGCTTTTAATAAAGATCTCCATAGGATAACTTTCTACACTATTGTCACTTGATGGGGGTTACCTGATTCCTGATCTTGCAGAGTTACTTGTGCATTATGTAACATGTCCATCAGGTGGGAGGTATAGTTTCTGTACTTACACTCAAGTATTCTTTATCATTCTTTATTTTTCTCCCCTATTCACTTTGGCCGTATTGGCCTTTAGTGGGAGATTTTTACCATTGGTGTTCATGTGAAAGGCCAAATGGATGTTGGACACTTTTGTATATGTCATGTAATAAAACCTATAGTGTTATGCTTAGCCTTAGACTCAAAGTTCGACTACATTCATAAAGCCTAGGAAATATGTGTCTACACTCTCTGTGTGTTGTGTAGTTCTACGTGTTCAACGGGTCTATGCAAAGCATCATCCTCATCATTTAGCACTTGTTTTGTCGACTATGAAGGGAGCATTGTGAAGCTCTCAAAAAGGAGAATCTAGTATGGTGCATGCCATCACAACACTTCAAGTGCTAATCAATTTCCTATCTTGATCTAAAACAATTGGTAAAGGTGTTCTATAAAAAATCTAGCCAATTTTGTAGACTTCATTATGCTATGTGCCCAAATAAACCTAGGCATCTTGTTTAACCTACTCTCTCTATGCCTTAGGTAATCCTATGATAAAATCCATGGAGATTCTCTCATGCTTCCTATTGAGGATATCCAATAGGTGGAGGAGACCCCCAAGCTTCAACCTTTTAACTCTTTGACCTGGAATTTTGTGCATTTAAGTACATACTCTAGGACATCCTTATGAAATCTAGGCTAGTAAAAATGTCTCTTCACAAGATCATAAGTCTTGTTAACTCTTGGGTGTCCCACACTAGGGGTGTCATGAAACTCATGCAATATATGCCGTATCATTGCAAAATCTTTAGGGACACACACACCTTACCTTTGTATAGCAAATATCCATCATGGATACTATAATTCTTCCACTTGAATCCTTCTTGAGTACCCATCAATACTCCATCTTCATTGAAAACCCGTGTATCAAGATCCCCTTTCTCTATGGCTTCCAAATCTAGGCATATGCGAGATCAAGCCTATGTTTTCTTGTGGTTGACTCATGTAGCTCACAAGTTATCTAGATAAAAATCATTCCATTAAGCATAGGCATGTGGCTAAGTGAGTCATCCACAACATTAAATTTTCCCTTACTCTACATAAGCTCATAATCAAACCCTTGAAGGGTCTTTGCCTTCGAGCCTTAATGCTTGATGTGTTTAGGGTCTTTAGATCTGTTTAATTAGAGATCCACTTAACGCTCTCTTGATCAAGCACTATTGTAATCTTGGCACCATATAAGTAATGAATCTATTTCTACAAAGCATGAAAAATTGCATACAACTCCTCTAAATGGAATAAATTCTCTTATCTTGTTCTACTTTCTTACTCTAAATGCTATTAGTTGACCATCCTGAACTGAAACTGCTTCAATAGCGAAATCACTTGCATCTATTTCCACCAAAAATGGCAAACATTAACTATTTAAAATCCTTAAATACACATTTTAACAAGAAAAAATAATAAAAAATCATGCCCATAATTACATTACGATCATAAAAAAATACATTGAAATGTCATAAACATGCAAAGAATGATGAGCATCTACACCATACAAAGCATAAATATACTATACATCATGTAAACCAAATGAAGTCTTTGATTGAATGCATGATATGAAAGGTGTACTCTGTACATCCTCTCACCCTAAATACAAAATGCACTTCCATTCTTAATAGTTTCAATAGTATTGTACGGGTAACTCTTTTTAACGGTGTCCCCTAATCCCAAAGCCATTCCCCACCCAATACTATATCTATCTACTCCATGTTCATAATTTGGAAGTCTAAATGATTTGCAAATCCCTATTGGATACCGTACTATCCCATACCCTCTTATCCTCACCCTGCATCATAGATGCAACATATTTATGTGCAATGGGTTGTTTGCAAATCTTTCATTTCTTGAGTAGAGTGTAGTTTATGAAATTATGAGTGGTGGAGTCATCTATCACGACTCTCACCCTCTCATCCTGGTCACATATATACTACCATGAAGCTTAACCAAATCATGTGGTACAAACTATGGTGACCACAATGATTAAGTCAAGCAATAGGCATGCCTTGTGCATCACCTCCACTTCCTTGCAATTGATACCAATATAAGGTTAGGCCTTCTTGATGAGCTCATGTTTTTTTTTTTAAATAAAAGGGACTCAGACAAACCTCGAGGATGATGACCCTCAATTTGTGATGAAAGATTAGGTTAGATTCAACTCCCGAGTGTGCGACCACTAACTCTTTCTCTCTTCTTCCATGCAATACACCCACTTGGGTGTTCACATGATTGCCACATGCCACTCATGTGTTAACCAAATAAGAAAAGGTTCACACCTCTAATCATATAACATATTCTCTAGAGTGTAATGAAAGCTAAGGCCCTATGGAAGATCTAGACGGAAAGATGCCCTCAAAATTTGCAAGTTCTTTGAGAAAATGGTCAATAGAGAAATCCTTACATTACTTAGGGAGACGAATTAAGAACCATAAAGTAAGCTTTCATTTAGACAAAGAAAAAATTTTGTTATAAAAGACAATAACTTAAAAAAAAGTCTTTTTTTTTAATAAAATGAAGTTTGGTCTTGGCCTATTCTTCTGAATTTTAATTAAAATAAAGAAAAATTACAAGTGAATGGGACTAGTGCCCATGGAGAATTCAACTTAAAAAAAAGTTGAATTCCACATGAAGATTTCTTTGTACTTAGCTCCTTCCCTCCCCCTCTTCGTGAGGGGGGCTTCAACCCTTGCTCCTGTTCTGTTCTGTTTCTACCTTGGCCCCCTCATGGCCCTGCATGAAGCGTTACGCGATGGACTCCCTGTATCGAGAACAGGGAATAAAGAAAATGTGATGAATGCGACTTTCAACCCTGTCTTCGATGGAAGCTCTTGCTCGTCCCGTCCCGGGGAGGCTCTTCTGGGAGAGTCGAACGCGCTGTCTGGAGGCGAAGGCAGGTATGACTCTGTAAAAGGTTTTACCTCTGATGTTCTGCTGCACGGTTTCTCGGCTGAACCCCTTCAGCGGCATGCCCCCTTATCTTATGCCAAGGTTGTGCAGAGACCTAATCAAGATTTTTTCTCTGTCTTTGCTAATCAAGATCACCCAGGTAACCATCTTCCTCCCTCTGTGTCCTCGGATCTCAAAGGTAAATTGAAGGTAGATGAGGCCATTAAAGTCGATGGTATATCTAAAGATAAGCCTCATGATATCAACATTGACCGAGAAGTGGAGGATAAAGAAGATTGTACCTTAGTTATTGAAAGCTCTGCTCTAAGTAGATGGAACATTCATTTAGAAGATAAAGTGGTTATTGCCCATTGTCATGGCCCAAGACCTGCTCAGGAAGTGCTTAAATCTTGGATGAAGGTGAACTGGGAAAGCAAAGGTCTTTTTGCTAGACATGTGCAATATCTTCCGAATAATTTTTATCTGTTCTTTTTTGAGGATGTTAATAATGCTTTGAAAGTGCTAGCTGAAGGTCATTGATTAATTAAAAATACTCCCCTTTCCTTCTATATGTGGTATCCTGGTTTTAATCCTAGGAATAATAAGCCAACAAAATTACCCATTTGGGTGGAGTTCCCAGATTTCCCAGTGGAATTTTACCCTTGGCTTGAGAAATTAGGTGAGTTAATTGGCAAGGTGCTGGGTCAGAAACCTAAAAAAGAATTTAATCCCAAATGGGAGCCTCAGATGCTGATTGAGGTCGACATTGCTAAGAATATTAAAACTGAACTTTTTATCAAAAATTCTGAGGGTTGTAAAGTTCATACTCAAAAGGTTATCTACAGGAATCTGCCTAATGCGTGTTTTAACTGTTTTAAACAGGGTCACCTAATAAAAGATTGTCCTTTATTAGCTAAAAAACAGGAAAAAAAGGATGGGGAAGGTGAAATGCCTCCCACAGACTCAGCTCCTACTAGATTGGGCCTCCCCAAAGAAGAACACGGCTTCAAAAAGGTGTCTTACAAACAGAAAAGAAAAAACCCAACTGGGAGTATCAGGACAGAGACGTTGGTAAAAGGGATTTCCAATCCTTTTCAAATCCTAGAGGATTCCCCTCTAGAGGAATCTGAGTCTTTTGAAGAGCAAGCCTTGCAGGAAAATAAAAGGAATGCTGACTTCTCTCTTAATGGTGCTAATCATGCGAAAGTTACTCTCATTCAGGAAGGTAAAGTTGTCTCTGACATGCAGGGTGAAAAAGAAAGGAGAGGTACTGTTGATAAGGGGTCACCCTTCAGACCTTCTTCTGGTGACATCCCTAAAACGATGTCCTCTGAAGAGGATAACAATAGTACCTGTGATGATATGTTTATTGAGCAAATTAATAGTTTTGATCAACATACTTCTATTCAGGAAGAAATAGGTGGACACATTGATACAGATGTTTGCATGACAAATGTCAGATCTCCTAGTCCTCAAGGTAAAGAAAAGCATAAGTCCAAGAGGAAAGAGACTGTAAGGTCGTCGGCGTCTGCTGTAAAACCTGGTAAAAACCTGAAAAAGTAAGTCTTTCCTTTTTTTTTTGATTATTTCTTCTATGGATAGTATCAAAATTATCTCTATTAATGTCAAAGGACTTTCTGATCCGGTCAGAAGTAAGACTATTAACAACTGGATTAAAGAAGCTTCTCACCTGCCAGATTTCTTCTGTCTGCAGGAACTCAAGATTGGAGGTTCGGATCTTTTGTCTAATCTGAAAATTGTGTCAAATAATGTTCATTGGGTTCATACTGATCATTCTGGGAAAGGAGGGGCAGCTATAGGCATAGCTAATGGTCTGTCTCATCTTATTGAAGAGGTTCACAGAAGTTCCACCAATCAGTGGATTGCTGTTAAGTGTAAAGAGCCCATTAATTGTACTGTAGTGTGTGTGTATGCAGCTAATCAGGCTATGCTTAGATCTAAATGCTGGGAAGAAATCTCCAGGATTAATGGTGATATTTTGTTGACAGGGGACTTTAATATGGTTACTAATCCTGGAGACAGGATTGGGAAAAGTGAGAATATTGTCTCTGGCTTTGAAAAGCATTGCTGGTATAACTTGATAAATAAGCATAATCTGGTTGATCTTTCTACCAATTCTGGGCATACTTGGACTAACAAGAATCTCAATTCTTTTTTATCTGCTAGACTGGACAGGTTCTACATTAATGCTAGCAGAAGTCATTCTCTATGGAACTTTTGTTGTTTCACTGATCCCTCCTTTCAATTGTCAGATCATTCTCCTTTGATTGTTAACTTGTATAATAATAATCCTAACTTTCGTGCTGGGTGGACTCATCTGGATCCCTCCCTTTTTAAGATTCCTGTGGTGAAGGAACAAATCTCGAGTATTCTGAGGAGGCATTTTAATGCTGTCACTCCTCCTTGTGTGGCCTGGGAAAGGGCGGTTAGGAACATTCAGGACTTAATTAAGTACTATAAGAATAAAGCTAAAGAAATAAGACAGCAGAGAAGGATGATGATTTTACAGCAGTTGAATGAAATTGATTGTTCTGACCTTGATCAAAATAATAAAAGAGCTAAGATTTTAGACCTTCAGGAGCAAGTGAAGAAAGTGGACTATCTCCTTGCTAAGGGTGCCCTTGCCACGTCTAGAGAATTCTGGGCTGGCAAAATTGACAAGCCCAACAATCACATGTTTGATTTGATGAGAAAAAAAAAAGCCAGGGATTTTATCCCCCTTCTCAAGAATAATGATGGTTCTTTCGCTAAAGATTTTAAGGAAAACCTCCAGATTGCTCATAGGTTCTTTGCCAATGTATTCTCTCAGCCTCCCAAGAGAGGGGATCCTGTCTGGAGTGCAAGAGCTGCCATTGCCCTTTGTAGGAAAAAAATGGTTCCTCAGGGAATGGACTCCCTCCTTGATATGCCCCTCTCTGAGGGTGAGGTTATAGAATCCATTAGCAAATTGAAGCCTGGTAAGTCTCCTGGTCATGATGGTTTGCCTTATGAGTTTTTCCAGGAATTTAAGGATGAAATGGTTCCCATAATTCTCAAGATCTGGCAAGAAGCCCTTAGCAGGGGATCCCTTTCTCCATTTGTGAACACTGGAGTGATAAAATTAATTCACAAAAAAGGTTCTAAGGATGATCTTAACAATTGGAGACCCATATCATGTCTGACTTCTCTGTATAAAATTTTGGCTGGTATTCTTGCCAGAAGACTAAGTCCTCTTATGAACAGTATAATTCTTCCTGAACAAAAGGGTTTCATTAAAGGCAGATATATTTTAGATAGTATCATCACCATTTGGGAAGGCTTTGATTATTGCAATGAGATTAACGTTGACTCTTTTTTCTTCAAAATAGATTTTGATAAGGCTTATGACAGGATAGAATGGGATTTCATTCTTCAATCTCTGCATGACATTGGTTTTGGTAAAAGGTTTATAAATTATGTCAGTATTCTGTTTGGTAATGCCTTCTCTAAAGTTGCCATCAATGGTTGTCTTTCTAAACCTTTTAGATTGTGCAGGTCCATTAGGCAGGGTTGCCCTTTGGCTCCCCTCCTTTTTGCCATAGCAAGTGACTCCTTAGGTTGGCTTGTCAAGGACTGCTTTAGACAAGGATCTATTACAGGTTTGGATATTCCTCAAGCTCTCTCTCCTTTGGGGCTGCAGATGTTTGCAGACGACACCAATATGCTTATGAAAGCTGATGATAATTCTGCTAAACAGTTCCTTAATTGTCTTGAGGTGTTCTGTTTGGCTAGTGGTTCGGTGATTAACCACAAGAAAACTTGTTTTTTTTCTTCAAATGATCATATTCCTGAATGTGTTAAGCTTACAGGTTGTGACATCATCAAAAAGGGAGTGATCTTCAGGTTGCTGGGAATTCCTATGGGCTTTGGCATTTCTAACGAGCAAAGATGGAGTTGGATGATTGATAAATTCAGGGCTAAAATCTTTAAGTGGGGAGATGTGCAGCACATTATCTCCCATAGAGCTTTTGTTTTGAAGCATTATATTCTTCCCTCCCTTACGTACTTTCTTTCCTGTTGGCAGCCTAATAAAAAGCAGTTAAGGCAGGCCATCTCGTTGGCTAGAAATTTCTTGTGGGGAGGATCCAAAATCCCCAAAGTTGCCTGGAGTACTTGCTGTATGAAGAAAACTGAAGGTGGGCTTGGTCTCATTTGTCCTTCTTGGATGGCTACCCAAATGGCTGCCAAATGGATTTTTAGATCCATCTCCTCTAATGATTTCTGGGCCTGTCTGATTAAAAGAAATATTCACAGGTTTCATGTGAAGTATAATAAAAGCTGGACTAATTGCTCTTTGTGGGATGTGATTACCTCCCCAAGAGAGTTTGTGCCAAAAGGCAGTCAGCTCACTTGTAATTTCTGGAAATCCTGGATGGTTGTTAAGTCAAAGTATAATCTCCCCGTTTGGCTAACTCACAATGCTTCCTTTTTAGTGCAGGACTCTATTTGGATTGGTTGGTTTAACTCGGGCTTTTTACAGACCCTTCCTATCAGGTGGAACAAGTGTCGGAAGAAGGGTTTTGACCATTGGCAGGACCTGATGAGAGATGGTAGAATGATTGATAACCAGTACATAATTTATACTCATGATCTTTCTTTTCAATGTAAACAGGTTCTTTTGAACAAGAAGGATTTTCTAAAGGAGAAGATGGAAACTTACATGTGGAGGAAGCAGATCTCCCTTCAGCACATTGCCTGGGATATGTTTTATTCTTTCAAAAGGAATGGAAAAAGAAATATTAAAGAAATCACGGAGAAACTGAACAAAAAATGGGGCCTTCAGTGGTCCCACCATCAATGGAAATACAGGTTTCAATGTGCCTGGGCCTTCCCTCTCACAAATAAACAAGCTTGTCTGAACTGGATCATTTTTCACCAAGGCATTTGGACTGGCAGTCAGGCTAGGAAGTATAAAATTGATGCTGGACTATGCAAATTATGTGGTAAAGAAGAGGATTTGGAACATCTTTTCATCAATTGTAAATTTGCTGCTAGATTCTGGTGTGGTATCAGGTCTTTCTGTCAAATTCAGGGTCTGAAAATTCCAAGCAGTAAAGATCTGCTGATTGGAGAATCAAATGGCATGGACATCCTCCTCTGGCAGCTCGTCAGAAGCCACTTTTTGTGGTATATATGGAAAAACAGAAATAGTGCTATCTTTAACAAAAAGGGAAAGGATCACTTTTTCTCTTGTTTGTTTGGAATGAAGAATATTTTCAGATTGTGTAGTTCCTCTTGTAATGAGACCCCTTCTGAATTCAAGAATCCCTATGTTGTGTTTAAAAATTATCACCACAATAGGTGGAGAAATAAGCTCATTGGAATGTACTCAAAGCCTAGAGGATACTTGATCACCTTCCTTTGTGATTATGTAGACTCTTTTCTTTTGTAAAGCTTCCTTGGGATGTAGAGGGCTCTAAGTTGAGCCTCTCTTGCCTTGTACCTTTTCTTTGCTTAGCATCAATTTAATATTTCCTGTTTTGTTCAAAAAAAAAAAAAAATAATTTTAAAGCCGTTTCATCTTAAAAAAAATTACTCTCCTTGTGCTTTGTACATATATTCATATATAATTATGGAAAACATTGGACAATAACCATAAAAAAAAACCTATCGCTTTTTAAATCGTTATATGTGAGATGAGAAACTAAAGCATTAATTATGAAGACTTTTTCGCCGCATGCGGGTCGCCGTGTTCTCGTTTAGATTTTTTCGCTAGCAAAAACGAAGCTGCTTTTGTCACGTAAGCAATGATGTAGAAACTATATTAGCATATATGAAGTTATGAACACTGCATAGGACGTGCGAGCGTTCAGGAGTTGCATGCTCTAGAAATAATTGCAGCAAACTACGCTAGGAACAATGGCTTCTTCCGGTTTCCCCAGGCGCCTCAACGGGAAGGTGGCTATAATAACTGCTTCTACTCAGGGCATTGGATTCGCAACTGCGCGGCGCCTCGGACTTGAAGGTGCTTCGGTTGTTGTTTCTTCGCGGAAACAGGTACGGCTCCTCGCTTGTTGGTCCTGAACGTATTCAAGTGAATCACAAACTGTTAACATGAAAGGCACGCACTATTACCTTGCTTACCTCATCTTGAGGAAAGCCTTTTAGATTTCATCCTTATTCTAGGCTTGGCTAGTAGCATCCCTTGCCGGCATAGGGCAACGTGAGTACTCTAGTGTTGAAACCCTGGAGCTACAGGGATTCTGGTGAGCTGATCAGCTTTTTCGAACCTACCCAAATAGTGCGGCAGCAAGCCGACATGGTAGATTGCTGAGGCGGTTTCGGCTGTTCATCAAAAGTATGAGCTTTTACAAGTGGATGAAGTAAACATAGGTAGTCGGCTTTCCGGCGACTGCGTTTTTGAGCATATGAATAGTGTTTAACTCGGAATCGGAAAATACTTGAATAATAGAAAAAGAAAAAACGGAGAAAAGTGAATCTTTAAATCTTAAATAGTTCACTTGTAACTGGAAATTACTTTTTCGGTGATTAGCGCGTCGAAGCTGGACGGGCTCAATCTGTTGAATCATACGCTTATGAACATAACAATTCCTCTAGATTTCCTGGACTGTAGTAGAAACGTATCATGTGCAACCTCTATCAGATTATGCCGTGGCAGCAGCAGGCCTGTTTCCACCTCGGCATCGTATGGAAGCACTAGGTTTTAAAAGAGCAAAAATTGGAAGTGCGTAGTCAACAGCTTGTTGCAGCCCCCCGTTAAAAAAGTATTGTGATTTTTGAACAAAATCTATTTGTCCATCTCGTCTGTTCGGCTGGTAAAATGGAGGCACCGGAAGTGCTGTCTTATGGTTTACCTGCTGCTGTTTTCTTCTCAAACTGTCCTTTATGGTTTAACGTATGAGCTCCGTTAATGTTTTTTACGTGGTGGAAACGTGTGCTGAAAGTCATCTTTTGTGCTCAGTTCTTCTTAATCAGCCTTTTCGTTGTAATCCTCCACCCATCTCTCTGTTTGCAGAATAACGTTGATGAGGCTGTTGAGAAGCTGAAAGCGGAAGGGATCACTGTACTGGGCATACCATGTCATGTTGGAAATGGAGAACACCGAAGAAACTTGATCAAGAGCACTATTGACGTAAGTTGGATTTGCTCGTGAATTACAGTTCATGCTTTCAATATACTCTTTTCACTTCCCATTCTTAATCATCCCCCCGGAAAAAAAACACCGAAAATAAAAACACAAAATTACCCCCCAAGCAAAAAAGGTGGAAAGTTCCACCATAACACATAAACCTGAAGAGTTGATTTCGATTGATTTGTGTTTGCTTATACTTGACTGTACATACAAATTTTCATGAGTTCCCATTAAAACTGTTCTTATCATTCAATTTGAATATAAGATGTATAGATGGTAAAACTAGTAATGTGATCAATTAATGTGATGTCTGCATTGTTGGATCAAAAGACTTGAAAATGAAAACCTTTGGAAGGTTATTGATTGACTCCTTAGAATAAGGAGTCAATCAATAATCTAAAACATTATAATACACAATCCAAAACATTTAGAAGATTCTTCAATATAAATAAAGTTTTCTATATCGAGACTTGTAAGAAATATTGCATAACCTATTTTTCATAAATTCATGGCCAAATTTCAATGTAGGCTTTGGTAAATAAATAGGTTGACATTTCCCTTTTACATGATCAGTTAACTGTATGTGACTATGATTGAGGACCAAGCGGGCTCACCCCAAGTGAGGGAGCTTGTAGCCAAGCGTGTGGCCATCATCACAAGGGCAAGCATCCCATACCACCACACCCACACCATGGGCTAAGAGTCCAAGTGCCTCATATGGGGGGAATGTCTAACAAATGAGTCCAAGAGTTCTATTTATGGTCTCACTTAAGGAAATGGCCCAATTCACATTGAGCGGACAGTTACACACTTGGTTGGATAGTAACTAGAGGTGTCATCTTGATGTCTTTTGGAATTGGGGAGCTCTGATTGACCCCCAAGTTATAACAGACCTAAATCGATGCTTCCATTTGACTATGTACTTCTAGTTCGGACCAAATAGGTTCTAGGGAACATAGTGAGTGATGTTTTATAAGCTTGAGATTTCCCCCAGAGGTATCAATATTGTCTTCTAAGGTCACTCTGAGTCTACAAGATGTTAATATAGTCTCGTGGAGGTCTCTCTATGAAGAGTCCAATATGTAATACAAGATGTATGATGATCCTCAAGGTACATCCAACTCAAAAGATACAACAATTATCCTCTTTGTGATCTAAAAAGGACCATAATGTCAAGAAGGTAACTACACACCCATGCCAACCAAAATCGTATGCATAAAGGCCTACATATCCTCCTTTGAATCATGCGGCCTATGTTGCTCGATAGTATGAAAGACAACATGGTGCTAGGCTAACTTTATGCATAGCATGGAAGAGAGCAAGATGCCAAGAAGTCTTCATGCCCCCCCCCCCCCCCCCCCCCCCCCCCAAATTGTAAGGTATCTTGCATATGTGTAGAGGAGCTACAAATCGAAGGTGCACATCTCGAAGTCCAATGGTAGTCAGTGGGAAATCGGAATGGTTTGTGAAGATGCGCTTGCATTAACAAGCTATATCCTTAATTCATGTTGAGTATTATCATAAGAGATAGGACAATTTGGGAAGGTACTTGCCCAATCAAATTGTATACGAGAGATGCTAGGTATCTTTATACTAATTTTAGCACAACAATGGAGCATACTTTGTGGGCAATGGCTCCAAGGTAAACACCCAAGGGCGGTCTAAGAGGGTTGCTATCATGGGCACCATGTGTCTCCATTGAGTTGCATCTCATAAATATCTCTATATCAATTGTATCTTTTGAGGTTTCCTGATGGCAATGCCATGTATGATTAGTGAGACTCTAAGAAGCACATAATCATCACATTACCAACATATCCTCCATGGTCTAGAGCATGTACATGTCTATTTTTTGATTTGTAAATGACCTCAAGACATGTACAAATAGGCCTCCTAGAGGAATCTAGGTTTCAATAGTTGATAGAGCGTCAAAACTCTTGGGTGCAACAAACTATGTATGTAGCGGTTCCACAAGAATGTGAGAAAAGCTCAAGGTCTCTCACGATGGAATTATTCAATATAACTTATGACACCATCATGAGTTGACAAGTAACAACTCGAATGGTATCATGACCCTACTAGGGTCAAGGAGCATCGCATGGCACAATTTATATAGTAGACATTTATGATAAAAGATTAGAACCGGAATTTTTTAGAATTAACATGATCCAAATGCCTCATACTGAGTCAAATATTTTTCATTTAGCGAAGTATGGTATTGCGTGTTCTAGTTGTTTAGATTTTCGTCTTTGTTAAAGCTTGTCTTGATTTGTTGTTCAATATTGTCAACTAATTTTTTTACTCGTTCAAAAAGGGTATTCGTTCAAGAAAATATTAAAGAAACTAAGGGATTTCTACTTCGTAATAAATTCATTTATGGTTCTTCTTCATTTCATTTGTTCAAATTGATCATTAGTGAATTGAATAGAAAAGGAAAACTTTCTAATCATTCATGATAGATCTAGAGGGGGCTCTTTCACTCTTTATTTTTTATCTTTATTCTAATCTTTTTGTTCTTTTTTTTTTTCATTTTGCTTTTTCTTCTTATTTATTTATATTTATCTTTATTCTAATCCTTTTGTTCTTTGTTTTTTTCATTTTGCTTTTTATTCTTATCTATTTATATTTTGGTATTATTTATTTATTTATTTATTATTCTTATTAATATTTTTCCTTTCATTTCTTTGCTTTTACTACTGCTCAACTACTGCAACTACTGCTGCTACTGCTACTACTGCTACTACTGCTGCTACTGTTATTATTTTAAATTATTAAATTTGTCTTTCTATTTTATAATAATAATAATAATAATTTTTATTATTCTTGGTATTATTTTTATTATTATTATGATCATTTGTATGTTCTTTGTGCAAGAATTTATCGTGGTTGAGATTTCTCTTCACTTCTGGAAGTGATAGAAACTCCGCTGGTTGATTTCATTAGAAGTCTTTATTTGGAAAGACTCTTTATTTAAGTCTGCACCTATTCTAGGGCATCGATGACATGAACAAGGATGTCATAGATATTTTTCTAAGCTATATTAATAAAGTTTAAATTCTGGTACTTCTTGTTTTGGCCATACATAAAAGTTGAAGATGCACTTAAAAAAAAAAAATGGAGGTTCGGCCGAGGCCTACTCCCCCAGGTTTTAACTTTGAAATTGCAACTATACAAGGAGGGGCATAGTACCCATGGGACCCCCCTTATCCCACAAGAACAGAGGTCTACAAGACTGGGTTGAACGGCGGTCACAACTACCGCAGGGCTAGTCAAACGATGGCACATCAGCCATGTGCTTCATCATTCCAGGTTATACATGTCCCTTACATGTGGCCAGCAGGGATTGAACCCTCGCCCCCGCCTCAAGAGGCGAGAGGCCAGCTGCCTTAACGGCCTGGGACAAAGAAGATGCACTTTTTGTTTTGTTTCTATTATTATCCTTTTATTTATTTATTTATTATTATTTTTTCTTTCTCTTTTCAATTTATTTATTCTTTAGTTTTTGTTTTTATTTTTTCTTTTTCCATCTTCATTAATATATATTTTTAATAATAATAATAATAATAATAATAATAATAATAATAATAATAATAATAATAATAATAATAATAATTATTATTATTATCATTATTATAATTTAATCTATTTGTAAACAATCGTTTTAATCTATTTTTATTTATTATCATTATTATTATTATTATCTCAATATGTATACCTTTTGCTGTTGTTGTGAGTTCGACTATATGTTATGTTTTCATTTTTTTCCTTTTTGTTTTAAATTTTCTATAAAAAAATAAATAAATTTAGTTTTGTTTATTTTAATACAAATTTTTTTTATTATCTTCTATTATTGTTCATTTTGTATTGGCTTTCCTATTTCAATTTGTTTGTATTTTTAATGACTTATATCAAACTTATTTTTTGTGCAGGCTCTTGCTTTGGTTGTTAGTTTCTTCTTGTGTTTGTGCTTGCGCTCTTTATCTTGAATTCGTAAAGGTGGATAACTCAGAATTATGAAGGTATACGTAGTGATTGAGAGATCAAAAAGCTCAGGTCTCACTATAGTAATGTAGATCATATGCCATTTTAATTGAAAAAGATGGAAGAACTCCTAGGTCTGCAATCATCAAGAATATGGAGAAATTGATAGCAAACTATAGTCTCGTATGGTCATTTACTATGGAGCACAGGGATCACCTTGAGAGGTGTCCACTATCCCATCATGAATGATTGGCTCATCTACTGTAGCACAGTCTTGAAGCTCCCAGCTTTTCGAACTCCAAAACTCTTTCTGACAACTCATGTCCATACCATTTTAGATGATTTCCCAGCTTCAATGTAGGTATGAGAAACTCTAATGGCAAAACAACATTTTTTCCATATAATTAAAGGGTGTTGTACCAATGGAAATTTTGTATGCCACTCTATAAGCCCATAGAACATGATGGAGTTGCAGATCCCAATCAGTTCTATTTGTATTTACTTGTATTTACAAGTTTCGACAATACAGTACAAAGTACTTTGTTTGTACTTTCTGCCAATCCATTTGCTTGAGGATGATAAGGGGCTGATTTTTATGAATAATCATAAAATGGTCAGTGATGTTCTCAATAACTTGGTTAAGAAAATGAGTTCCCCTATCACTTACCAATTCAATTGGTAATCAAAATCTAGTGATAATGTGCTCATAAAGGAATTTTGTTGTAGTATGAGCATCATTTTTCCTTGTAGCCCTTGCTTCTGCCCACTTTGTGAGACAAACAGTGGCTACAATGATATATTATGCATGAGAACTTTTAGCTGGAGGATGTATTGGTTCAATGAAGTCTAATCCCCATTTACTAAAAGCTCTAGAAGAAATTAATGATGTCAAAGGCATGTCATCTCTTCTACTAGGTTGTCTTGTTTTTTGACATATGTCACATCTTTTCACAAATGTTCTGGCATCTGGAAAAAGAGTTGGCCACCAAAATCTAGAGTATAGGATCAATTTAGTAGTTCTCTCACTTGAAAAATGACCTCCTTCTACTCTTGAGTGGGCCATCTCTAACATTTCCATGTATTTTTCCTCAGGGACATAGATTCTCAAACATCCATCTATACCCTTCTTATACAATTGGTTTCCTATGAGCTGATATTCCTTGGTTATATCCTTCAAGTTTCTGGATTCTACATTAAGTTTCATAGTTTCAGTTGTTTGTGGGTTTCTTAATTACTCAACTACATGTGTACTCCAATCAGGGTGGTTTTTCTGAAACCAATAGAGTCACAATGTCCATATAATCCAGATGTTGACACTTTGGACACCTTTTATAGTGTCAGAGGAATCAGCATTGATCTGGTTATGCATCAAGTAGGAAGAGTTGGGATAACTCCTTTTTTGGTGCCCCATAGCCAATGTAGAGAGATTTGCAAAATCCATCTTGGAAAAAGCAGTAGCCTTCCCAGCCAAATTTGAGAAGTTTCATGTAATGACATGGGTCCAATGAATAAAGTGAAGCCAGTTTGGAGGAGTTTCATCTTTCTGTGGAGAAATGATAAATTTCCAAGGTCCTTTGAAAACTCAGAGGCCTTGAATATACTCTTTTCATGCCAAAAATCAATAAAACACGTTATTTCTTGAAATTTTTGTGATGGATTAAATGCCAGGGCACAAAAAAAATTGTGTATATTATGTATACGTCACATTTTTGCTTTTTTCAGGCATTTATTCTGAATGGGTTCCAAGTCTTGATATATGTTTCAAAGGAAAGTTAAATCCTATATAACAAATGACAGCTGATCAGTACGTGAAACATTGTGAACATTGTTTCTTCGACAAGTATTTTAAGGTCATCTCCTTGTGGGAGCAAGGAATATCTTTAAGATAAAATGGACAAAAAGGAAGAATAAAAAATTCGAGACAAAGGGAAAAAGTTGAATATATGTCCAATTGAATGATATGACTGGATGGGTAACAATTTCGTTGAATTAATGCTTACATCCTACCTTTCAAAGCCCCTCTTTTTCAGTACATGTTATGAATTTCTGATAAATGCTCTAGTAGTATTCTTTCTGTGGTGTTCAATCTGTTTGTGATTAATTTTGCTTATACTTTGCTGTTTAATTTAAGTTCACTATGAGATTGACCTCTGTTATTTCCATTTCAGAGATTTGGGCGGCTCGATATCTTAGTTTCAAATGCAGCAGTGAGCCCTTCAATCGATCCTATTCTCAATATGTCAGAGGCTGCCATGGATAAACTATGGGATATCAATATAAAATCAGGCATTCTTCTGATTCAGGTGGACTCTTGGTATCACCATTAGATGTTTTTGTTTGCTTGCTAAGTTCTTACATCTTGTAGCTGAAATCCTGTGTTGAGTTTGTCCTTGTAGGAGGCAGCTTCTCACCTGGCAGATGGGGGTTCTGTGATTCTCATCTCTTCTATAGCTGGGTTCAACCCTCAGAGAACACTTGCTATGTATGGAGTCACCAAAACTGCATTATTTGGGCTTACGAAGGTTTTTATTCTCCCCTATGATGAACACTGCATAAAGGATAAAACAGTCCACCTTTATTCTTGGTCTAATGAACATTGCTGGATCTAGGCTCTTGCTGCGGAATTGGCACCCAATGTCAGAGTTAACTGTGTGGCTCCTGGATTCGTGCATACTCACCTGTCAGACTTCATTTTTCAGCATGAGGATACGGTGATTGTCTTTTATTGTGGTGTCAAATTATATCTAGTGTTGCAGTGTCTAATTTAGTATCTATCATTGCAGAAAGAAGAAGTAAAATCACAAACGCTGCTTGACAGATTCGGCTCTGCAGATGATATGGCTGCTGCTGTTGCATTTCTCGTTTCAAATGATGCTGCATATATTACTGGGGAAGTTCTACCTGTTAGTGGTGGAATGCCATCTAGGCTGTAACATTTTGTAATTTTATTGTTTGTCAGCAATCCATTTATTTTGGCAAACAGTTTTGAGTTTCTTATCAGGATATTATTACACTGTCATTACTTTTGTAATAAACTGTGCTAATTTATTTCAATCTTCTTGTGCCAGTATTCACTAAAAAAGAAGTATCTCTGTTTATGCTTTGCATTTTTGTGTTGTATTTAGAAGTATGTTCCCCATTGAACCATTGTCATTTTAACAGGTGCAAGTGACATTTTTTCTTGTCTTGTGCTCAAATATTGTGTTTTGATCTCTGCAGTGATGAACATCTTTATAACTGCAGCAGTCCTGACACATATTAGAACTCTAACTTACAATTATTTAAGTTACCCTCTCCTATGCTCTAGAGATCTTCTGTGGTGATCTAGATGGTGAGATGTCCATGTTTCACCTCCATTCATTTAATCGCAAAAGATCTTATCATGTATCTCATCACATTATCCCACATATGAGGTATTTTACTCTCTTATCCATATAAGGCTCTCCATGAGATTTGCAACTCAATGCTCCTAATTTATGTTCTTTTTTATAATCTAGTTCACTTCTTTGCTACATTGTTTCTCTTTTGTTCTGAAATCCAAAGATTTGTTGAGTCGTTTATGAGTATTCTGGGCCATGGGTTTCAACATGGTACGAGAGCATATGTTTTTTGTGGGTTTAATTTATTGAGTTCATGTTCTTTATCTTCTTCATCACTTACTCCTCCCTCCCACATAATCTTATGTATGATTTGTTCAATGTTGCATGTCAGTTTGTCAATTTGTGTATCTCGCAGTCTGCAGATGTATGCTGTAAGATAGTGCTTTTTAGCATTACAACCAACAGTAGAAGTGCTTCTGTAATCATGTAGTCCACAGCAACGCCCCGATGGTCCAGTTACAATGTCTTGATTTTTTCATAACATGCAAAATATAAACAGTACACAATTGCCATACAGTCATCCTTGACACAAAGAGCATGTGACAAAGCTCTGGGACTTCAGAAAGGATGTTGAAATATGTGCGTAGCTGTTTCCAGATTTGCTACGATGGGCTGATTTATAGCAGAAGCTGCATTACATCAGGTTTCTCCTTTACAATCTCTCTGCAACTTGCCTAGCACTGCTTTTACCCCTCTCTCTGCTACACACACATACCCACGTACTGCAATGTGAATCAGCTTCACCGTTTCTGCAAGGGTTGTCCAGCGTGTTGAATGGCAGGGGTCCATCTAGAAATGTGGCCTTTGGTGGAAAACAGAAGAAGGCTGCATTGATAGCCATCATCTAACAGGATTGCCAACTTTTTTTGCTGGGATCACGTTTGTGAGTAGCTTTCCATCATGGAGATCCTGCTCACATATATAGTGACAGAGAAAGTGAAGATATAGAGCCTGATTATTCTCTACCCTTTTCACTAAGGACGAGTTGGCACTCGAAGGCCTCAGATCATGTGTACAAATTTCTGCAAAGACTGCCACTGTCATTCAACTCGTGAAGAATAAGCACTCAATCCGACACCAAGATTTGTACATGTATAAAGGAGAAAAAAAGGTAGGGTGTTATGAGAACAAATCTTTCTTTTTTTGATGAAGCACAAAATTGAAAAAAATTGGATGGTTGCTATGTAATCAGAAAAATGATGCTACCGAGTAAAAAAAGGTCAATGGGATTATAAGTTGAAACGCAAGCTTCTATAGTCTTATTGATCACCTTTGGTAAGTGGCTTTGAAGATTGTAAACCTATTGCCATTCCCGCAAGCACATGAACAACACAAGGAAGAAGAAGAAGCTTGGAGTACAACACAACATTGAATTAACTACCAAGTGAATGTACAAGAATAAGTGACTCGTTAGGGCTATAGACACATATACAAGCCAGAAAAAAAACCTCCTAAAAAGAGAAAAAAATGCCTCGATGGTCCTAAATATGTTCGATGGTCCTAAATATGTTCACACACCACTATTGAAATATATCAATGAATCCCCTCTAGGAGTGATGCAGTGAACAAGGAGCTTGCACTCATGTATAAGGAAGTGCCAAGGTATATGGACAGACACAATGCACAAAAGGAAGTAAGTACAAAGCTTTGCGAAAAGCTTCAAACTTCTCCCTAGGCAAAGCCTTTGTGAAAAGGTCTGCAATGTTATCTTGTGTGGGCACATATGCCAAATTGGTCTCTCTAGCAGAACCTCTTCTTGGTATAATGATAATGTACCTCAATGTGCTTTGTGTGAGCATGGAACAGAGGGTTCCTTGAAATTGCTTTCACTTAATAATAAACTCAATAATGTGCTCCAAGTCGTGTCTTCTTAAGAGGTTTTCCCCTCTCGTTTATGGATATATTTTGGTAGTGATGTGTGTGAACACATTGAAGACCGTCCGGGCACATTTTTTTCTTTTTTAGGAGGTTTTTTTCACTTTTGCTTGTGTATATGTCAATAACCGTAACGAGTCACTTATCTTTGTACATTCTTTTGGTAATATATTCAATATTGTGTTGTGTTCTAAGCTTCTTATTCTTCCTTGTGCTGTTCGTGTGCTTCCGTAGATTTAAAACTTCAACAATTGGTATCAGAGCACGTCGCCCCTTCATCTAGGGCATCATCAACACCCCTCCAATCGTAGTCTTAAAATCACACAAAAAGCATACTCGAGTAATTAAGAGTTCAAAATAGATTCGCCTTGTGGAGTCAAAATTTTGATTTGAGCTTGTTTCACCCTTCAAAATCATTATCATAGTGAGTATGCAAACAATTTCATCCTTTTGTGCTAAACATATACAAGTTTTGATTAGTCAATACAAGTGCTTCGAAGTTTGCTATAGGTTTAGCAGAGCTCAAGAGGGTATTTTTGTTCAACTTTTTGAGATTAACTTTTTGCATTAGGGTATTTAGTCATTGGCCATGGTTGAAAGCAATGATGTATTCAATATTTTGGTTGTTGAGGATAAGTTGGATGGTACTAATTACCCATTGTGGGTATATATGATGCATCATGTATTGGTAGCAAAAGGGCTGTGGAATATTATGCAGGGTGTTGAAAAACGTCCTACTAGACTTACGAACACAACTATTGAAGGTGATGCAGATGGAGTTGAAGATGAAGATCTTTAATTTTTTGGTCGTGCCATGGCTCTTCTTGCACCTATTGTAGAGAAACTGTCATTTGGGATGGAAGAGATGCATAGACACATGCATTGATAGCCGTGTTTGTCAAACGGGTCATCATCCTTGATATTCAGTCTTGCAAGATACCAAAAGATCCTTGGGATACTCTTGCAACTTTATACCAAGCAAGAAATGAGGCTCATTTTTCTTACCTTTAAAAACTGTTGGAGAGAGAGCATATGAACGGAGGAGATTCTATAGATAATTTTTTGACAAAGATCAAAGATTTGGAGGAGTTGATTTTTGCTAATGAAATTTTACCATATTGTTTTTAACGGTCTTCCAGATTTATGAAGTATATCAATGGCGACACATGTTAGTGGACTCCCCTTCTCAAGAGCTCCACGATGATACCTTCAAAGTAGAAAAATGAGTTCCAGACACCACACATAGTACTCCGCAGAGAGGCTGTAAAATACGTAGAAAACATAGTACACAGGGGAGACAAATTTCGTAGGTGTTACAAATGCGGTCAAACTTACAGTATGTGGCTGACCAAGAACATATATAAAAGTGTCCGACGGCCATTTGGCCTTTTACATGGACACTAACGGTAACATTGATCTCCCACTAAAGGCAAATATGGCCAAAGTGACTATGGGAGAAAAAATAAAGAATGATAAAAAATACATGAGTGTAAGTATACAAACTATACTTCTCACCTGATGGGCATGTTACACAGTATACAAGTAACTATGTAAGGTTACGAATCAACTAACTCCCATCAAGTGACAAAAATGTTGAAAGCTATCCTATGGTAGAGCTTTAGTCAAAGCATATGCAATATTATCTCAAGTATGAACTCCGTGGCTAAGTAGTCTCTTATGAAGTGATGCCACACCTCAATGTGCTTGGTCTTTGCATGATGGATCAGATTCTTAGCCAATGCAATTTCACTCTGGCTATCACTGAGCAAACGAGGTTATGCTGAGGTAGACCTATATCACAAGCAAGACAGGAAAGCCACAATGCTTCATTACATGCCTCACTTGTTGAAACATACTCTACTTATGTAGTGGAAACAACTGTACATTCTTGAAGACGAGATCTCCACGAGATAGCACCTCCAACAAAATGAAAAATATACCTTGATGTAGACTTATGATTTTCTACACAACCAGCATGATTAGAATCTGTGTAACCAATAATGGATGCTTTCCCTCTACCAAAGCATAGACACTTGTCCTTAGTGCCTACACCCAGATATCTCAAAATCATCTTAATTGCTTCCCAATGCTTCTTTCTAGGATTAGACATATATCTGCTCACAACTCTGACTGCAAATGCAATGTCTGGTCTCATAGCAACCATAACATACATGAGACTATCAACAACAAACTGATAGGAATTCTTGTCATCAATTCCTTTTCCTCATCTGATTTGGGGCAATCATCCCTGTTGAATTTCACATATGTGGGTAAAGGTGTACTCAATGCATTTCCACCTTGCATATTGAACCTGTGAAGTACTTTGGATATATACCCACTCGTCTTTTACTCCCATGAGTAATGCACATGCCAAGAATATGTTTGGCATCCGCCAAATCCTTCGTATCAAATGTCTAACTCAACTTCCTTTTGCCAATTGACAATTCATACGAGGACTCCTAGAAATCAACATATCATCGACATAAAGTATCAAGCTTATGAAACTGCCATCTGAGCATCTCTTTGTGTAGAGACAATGATCCTCATTGCTTCGAGAATAGCCTTGAGATTTCATAAAAAGCATCAAACTTTTGGTACAATTAAAGTCCATATTGTTATCGTTAGTGTCCATGTGAAAGGCCAAATGGCCACCAGACACTTTTGTATATGATCTTTAATAAAACAGATAGTGGCCTGATCATCCATAGACTGTAAGTTCGATTGCATTTTGTAACATCCAAGAGTCTGTGTTCGTGCTCCCTGTGTATTGTGTTTTTTTTCTTGCGTATTCTTCAGCCTTGGTGCAGAGTATTGTGTGCGATGCTAGGAGCTCGATTTTCTACTCCAAGGATATCATCATGGAGCTCTCAAGGAGGAGAGCGCACTGTGGTGCATCGCCAATTAAATACTTCATTGGTATCAGAGAATTTCAACACAAAAGCATTGTTCCTTTTGTGTGAGCGGAGCGAGCTTCTGCCCAAGGCCTTCTCCAAGGCTTACGATTAAGGTGGAAACCAAGGCATAGACCTTGGCATACCTTGTCATCCGAGTCACGGAAGTCATTGTTGGCACTCTTGGCTATGCACAAGGGAGGACCTCAATGATCAAGGAAGAGGGAGGTTCCTTGTACTTCTCGGGAGGCCACCCATCCCAGTACTGTTCCCCCCAGAGCTCACTTAACCGTGGCAATCTCTTGCCATTAAGGTACACTCTTGTGGTGCTTGAAGAAGGGCAAGGTAAGGTTCATATTATCTTCAACAAGTTTGGGCCCTTAAAGCTTTATTCTTTGCTTTCAAAGCCTATTTTTGAAGCCTTTTTGGGGTGATTTTTGGAGCCATTTTGGAGTACTTTCATTAATAGTTCTCTTCATAGAGGTCCAATAACATCAAGAAACGTTGTCGGGAAGAAGGAGGTCAGGCGAGGCGCCCAGCGCGCAGACGCCGCTCGCAGGACAGCGGGAACGGCGCACCAGAGCGGGGCCTGATCCAACCCCACGCGCCGGCTTCCCGCCACGACCTCCTGGTTCAGGTGTCGGGAAGAAGGAGGTCGTGGCGGGAAGCCGGCGCCTGGGGTTGGATCAGGCCCCGCTCTGGTGCGCCGTTCCCGCTGTCCTGCGAGCGGCGTCTGCGCGCTGGGCGCCTCGCCTGTGCTCTCTGGAGCGTGCGCGATCCTCGTACGCGTGGGACCCTCGCCCCTCGGAAGTGTCGAGACGTGCGTGCGTATACGACCGTAGGCGTCGGGACAGAAACAAATCAGATACAGCACTGATACTCGGAATCACTGGGTCGGAGTGAATACAAACTCGATGATACAATAAAATCTCAATGATACAGTGGTGCCCGCAACAGTGCGGGTCTCCGATACGAAAGTCCGCTACAGTGCGGATAGATAAATAAAAATAAATGCCGCCGCTACAGTGCGGATCGGCTGGATATGATGCAGGCTTCCCGCTACAGTGCAGGAAGTCACCCTCGATCTTTGTCTTCTGGTCTTTGCGATTTAATCTTTTCTTCACTTTTCTTCGGTCCAAGCTTTTCTTCAAATCCTCACTTTGCAGCTCTTTACTTCAAAATCCACAGAAATCTGGAGGAAACGATCCACAAGGAGATCTGGAGGAAACGATCCACAAGGAGATCCACAGGGTGAGGTTATTCATCATTAGTACATTAAAGAAAACGTCAATAATTATACTCCATTAAAACAATGCCCCCTCTCTCTTTATTTCTCGTGTTTACATTCAAATTCTCTCTTTTGTCATATCCGGGGTTCATGCCTCACATTTTCCTTTCATCTTACGCTCACTCCATCATATCGTTCCATGAGCCTACGGATGTAGTTCAAATTTGTTTTGAAGATTGTTGATATCTATTATTATTCATTTTCTTTGCTTATCGTAAGCCAAACTACGTGATTAGATGATATGAGATATTGTTTCTAGCTACAGACTTATTGCTTGTCTGATCTTTACGAGTGCCATCACAAATTCTCTTCACTTCGATGACTATGTCACAATATTCCCTATTCGAGGCTTGGTCAAATACTACAGTATGGATCCTTTTTATGCCATGATTAGCCACAAATCAAGTGAGTAGAACGTAGCCAGAGAATCTTCCGTCTCCTCTCTCTCTCTTTTACTCTGATTTTCTCTCTGCATATTCGCGAGCCAGTAGCCGCCCTCTCTCTCCGTCGAGTTCTGCCCAGTCACCAGATGCTCTCTCTATTGGTGCGTTCAGCGACTTCTCTGGCACATCCTTGTCAGCAGCATAATCTCTCTCTCTCAGCGTGATCTACAGCGCCGCCAAATATGACTCTCTGTCTCTCAGCCACGTAGTCAGTGCACACCTCTCTCTCTCTCACTATCGGCGACTCCATGTACTACTGCAACACCCACACGAAGGTTTCTAACCGCCTGCAAACACGGTTCTCTCTATCTCTGCTACTGCGCTGCCTCCGCCACATGTCTCTCTCTTGTTGGAGATGCACAGGCCGCAACAGGCACCTACCTAAGCATCCAGCATCCTGCGTTCTCCATAAAGTCAAAGGAGAATTACTCACAACCAAAACCCTCTCTAACTCCACGTGTTCTGCGTGCATCTGTGCCGACCTTATGGCTCTCTCTCTCTCTCACGCACTACCGTATGTATGAGCAAAAATGTGAAACAATAGAATGAACAAGAAAGAGGAGTAGAAGCATACCTGGAGGAAACAATCCACAAGGAGATCCACAGGGTGGGGAAGAAACAAATGTGTATGGACTTATTTATAGGCCCCTCCCTAGGACTTCCTTCTAGAACGTTCTAACCTCCTCAATGAACTTTCTATTTTTGGTAGTCTTTTAATTTTTCCCTAGACTAAGGTTTCCATTTCACACTGGATATTTACAGTTTAATTGGGTTTTAGGGTTTGGCCTACAGAAACCGCCATTTCCAAGGGTCCAACCTAAAGTTTTTGATCGGGAAAAGTAAGGGTTTACTCACAATTATCTCGAACTCGCCAATCCACTAATTTAATTTGCAATTTTGGCCTAAACTTCAAGGGTTTCCAAGGGTTCAAGTCCGATTTTCAGGGGGGTAAACTCACATTTTCAGGGGGTTCTGAGGGTCAAAACTAGGGTTTTCGTGTTTCTAATGTCAGTTATTTTTACACACACGTTTAACATACATCTCAAACTTATTTCTGCATCACACAATCAATCAATTCGGCCAAAATATGTACAGAACATACCACTCTCTCGTGAAAACATCACACAAAACTCAGAAAATAATGGACTTTGAAAAAAAACTAGTGCACACTCCCTGCGGGATTTCATCCCGACAACGTGTTCTGTGTACTTCTTCCACAATGAATGTTCACCTTTTGGGGCTGCATTTTCAACCACACTAGTTAATCTAGAGGTTTCTTGAAAGGTTTTACTTGTGGTGGGAGAAGCCACCGCAAATCTACGTAGGTTTTTGAGCTCAAAGTACAGAGTTGACCTTGTAGGTATTGTTGGCCAGTGTTTGGGTAGTAAATTCAACTTTTTAGTACCATTTTATTGCATATATTGAGAACATACACACTATGTATGCCTCTATGAATACCGCTTATGTACGTCCATGTGGTCATTGATATAGTAGTTACATTTTTGCATAAATCCTTTTATGTTTGATAAAGAGGCTCATGATGAGGTTTTCTTAACTGGAATACACCTAGATGTCGAGGCCTCTTCGGTGATGCAGGTGGAAGACTTACCCAACCTCGCCATAGGAGATGTATGATAGCTGTTCATAGGTGTTCGATAAGCCTAATTGGCTTCTTTTGGGTAATTGATTATATGCACTGGAGTCACTGATTCACAATGCAGGTAAACATGTCAGTCCTTGCAATTTCATGAGATTTCGACATGGATCATATTCTCATTTTGCAGAGGATATCATGGCAAAATTTTTCTAGATTTTTGGTTTTGTCAAATATATAGTGGCAGATTTACTCCTTGATACATTTATTGATGCGAGCACATTTATTCTCACATAATCCTTCTGGTTGGTCATTACTGTTGATTAATACCGTTGAATTCTCTTTCAAAATTTAACACTTGGTCATTGTTCCTTAAGCCTTAGTGGTGTTTGGACTCTTCTAGCTCCATTATCATTCTATTCAGTTCTCTACCATCATGGCATCAGAGGTCTCACACATGTCTGGTGGATCAGGGTCTAGTGCCAGTTTTCCAAGGAGGAGCTATAACTTGCAAGGCGAAGACCATTCTGAGATCCAAAAATTTGATGGCACAAACTTTGCTTTATTGGAAGAATCGTATTAAAGACATGCTGATTCAAAGGAGGCAATGGAAGCAAGCAAATGGAATTTCAAAGAAGCCTGGTGACGTGGATGAAGATGATTAGGATAGTTAGATGACATGGTGAGGTCTACCATTCGATTGCACTTGGCAAATAATGTTTACTTTATAACACCTGACATGGATGAAGATGATTGGGATGAGTTAGATGAAATGGCTAAGTCTACCATTCGATTGCACCTAGAAAATAATGTTTACTTTATAGTATTAGACTGTGAAAGTGCAGAGGAGCTTTGGAAGAAGTTATGCAAAACATATGAAAAAGAGATGGCATCAAATAAAGTGTATCTGATGAGAAAATTATATGACCTTTGCATGGACATAAATAGTGTTGCTTCTCATCTAAATGAGTTTGATGCTATATTCTCCCAATTACATGCTCAAAAAACGTATATGGATAATGAATGAAAGCAATCTTGTTGTTATGCACCTTTCCATCATCATGGGATACATTTTGCATAGCTATTAGCAATAGTGCACCTGGTGGTAAACTAGTCTATGAGGACATATGCGGAGCACTCTTGAGTGAGAGGATTTGTAGAAAATCTATGGTTGGCACTCAGAGTGAAGATGCATATAATGTTCGTGATCCTTACCAAGGAAAGAATCAGAAACGTGGCATACCAAGAACAAGGAAAATAATGGTCAACAAAATAAGAGTAGAAGTAAATCAAGGAAGAGGGATATCAAATTCCATTATTTTCATAAGAAAGGACATATGAAGAAAAACTGTTATGCGTTAAAGGATGCTAAAGGTAAATGACATAATGTTGATGGGCATGTTAAACAAATACTTGCACCATCTACTTTAACTCTGGAGACTAAAGAAATTAATGCGATTTCTGATGATGTTGATGTGTTGACACTCAATAGCACTGTGCCAACTGAGGCTCTTATGGCTAATTCTCTTTCAGACACATGGATTCTAGAGTTTGGTGCTTCTTTCCATGTGACACCACATAGAGAATGGTTCTCTAATTATGCACCAAAGTCTCTTGGTACCATGAGACTTGGTGAATCTTATCAGTGTGACATTGTGCAGATCGAAGATGTGGTTGTGCAGTTTATTGATGGTTCACAATTTACTATGCATAATGTACGCCATGTACCTCAGTTATCATGCAGTTTGATGTCAATTGGTCAACTTGATGACCTTGCTATGCTCAGTCCTTTCGCGTATCAAAGGGCAATATGGTTATTACAAAAGGAAGCAAAGATGGCTTACTTTATCCTTTCTTTGTATCATAGAAAGAACACTTGTTAGATGTTACTGAAGAGCCTATGGCTTGTATTTTGCATGGCTGTTTGGACCATATATCACATAGTAGAATGGAAAATCTTTCTCATTCTGGCTACTTACCTGTGTTATCTTTCTTCGATTTTTCATTCTGTGAGAATTTTCAATATGGAAAGCAAACTAGGAATGTGCACAAGATGCACATTGAATCTTTATTTCAGCCTTTAGATCTCATTCATACAGATGTGTGTGGTCCTATGCCCACAAGGTCATTAGGTGGTTCTCTTTATTTTGTCACTTTCATAGATGATGCTACTAGAAAAGTCTGGATATATGCTATCAAAGCAAAGGATGAGGTATTCCCTACTTTCAAAAAATTGCTTACTTCAGTTGAGACTAAAAACGAACTAAGCTTAAAGCTTTATGTTCACATAATGGGGGTGAGTATACCTCACATGGATTCAACCTTTTTTGTCACTCGAGAGGAATTCATAGAGAGTTTATAGCTCCTTATACCCTAGTACAAAATGGTGTAGGTGAAAGGATGGATAGAACTATTTAGGACATAGTAGTTTCTATGCTGCATCATGCAAATCTTTCAAAAGGCTTTTGGGCATAAGTAGTATTGATTGTAGTTCATGTAATTGACCTTTCACCTATTACTCACAAATTTCTGAAAGTGGCACAAGAGTAATGGACAAGGAAGCCACCATATTGTGATCATATTTGAGTTTTGGGTTGTGAAGCATATGTTCATATATGCAAGAATCTTAAACAAAAGTTGGACCATAAGTCAAAGAAATGCATTTTTCTTGGATATGGTTGATAGGAAAATTTGGATATCGCTTATGGGATCATGAAACACGAATAGTGATCAGAAGTAGGAATGTCATTTTCAATGAGTTTAAGATGCATAAAGAGCCCAGTAAGGAGGTTGAAGTGAGAAGAGTGGTGTTTAGACGTCTAGTTAGCATGCATAAAAATGCAGCACATAGGGATGTTCAAGAGAATGTTCGATCAGATCAGTCTACAAATGTTCCTGTTTAGCAATCATTGAGATGCTCTACACATGTCTCACATCCACCTCATAGATATGTTCTAGGTTTGGATTTTGTTATGCTAACAAATGCTAGTGAGCCTTCTTGCTACAAAGAGGCTATACAAACAACGGATCATGTCAAGTGGGAGCATGCCATGGAGTGAGTTGGATTCTATTCACAATAATGGTACTTGGGATTTAGTACCTTTGCCAAAGGGCATGAAAGCTTTACCATGTAAATGGGTTTATAATCTGAAATTCACATTAGATATTGCTTCTCCAAAGTATAAAGCATGACTTATTGCAAAGAGTTTCAAGCAACAACATGGTGTTTATTTCAAAAGAATCTTCTCCCCAGTGGTCAAGGTGACTACCTTGGGCATGTTGCTTGGATTCGTTGCAATGGAGGACTTAGAGCTAGTCCAAATGGATGTGAAATCTGCTTTCTTGCATGGAGATCTTACATATGAGATCTATATGGAGCAACAAGAGGGTTATGTAGTTCCCGGCAAAGAAAATCTAGTTTGTAAGCTCAAGAAGAGCTTATATGGACTTAAACAGTCCCCTAGAAAATGGTACCAAAAGTTTGATGCTTTTATGAAGTCTCAAGGCTATTCTCGAAGTAATGAGGATCATTATCTCTACACAAAGAGATGCTCAGATGGAAGCTTGATATGCTTGATACTTATGTCAATGATATGTTGATTGTTGGGAAGTCCTCTTATGACTTGTCAAAACTCAAAGAGAAGTTGAGCCATACATTTGATATGAAGGATTTGGGGGATGCCATACATATTCTTTGCATGCACATTATTTGTGATAGGAGTAAAAGATGCATATACTTGTCTCAAAGTGAGTATGTATGTTGCAGCAAGTCAGGCATGTAAGAGCGCATTGTGGCTTTTTCATCTTGCTTGTGATATGGTTCTACCTCAACATGTACCTCATTTGCTCAGTGATAGTCAAAGTGCCATTGCTTTGGCTAAGAATCCCGTCTATCATGAAAGACTAAGTACATTGAGGTGAATTATCACTTCATTAGAGATTGCTTAGCCACTAAGCACATTATTCTTGAGAAGTTTCATACTCGAGATAATGCTGCAGATGCTTTGACTAAAGCTCTATGTTGAAGCTCAAGGTCAAGGACAAAGCATGGAAGCGCATCAAGGAAGTGGACACACAAGAAGAAGGAGCAAGTAGGGAGCTCCAAGAAGCACCTCTCAAATTTTCAGAAGAAATCCCTATAAACATAGTGATTTTCATCACTAAAAACCATTGTAAATACCATTTTTCATTTTTGCAACTCCATTTTGTTCAAGCCAAGGAGTCCTCGAGCTTGAGGAGTCCTCAAGCTTGAGGAGTATTAGAACTATCATCTTACCAATTTTCATAATTTTTAGACTCTGTTTGAGCCCCCAAATAAGCCCTGGAACCTAATTTTTAACTAAGACAGACACTAGGTCTGGACAAGACCAAAAACACTCAAAAAACTATAAAAAGGGTTGGAGAGCTCATTTTTGGGGTTAGCTTGTTGTAGATTTCAGCTTTGTAAGAGAGCTCTTTTGCAATCGAAGATCTTCCATTGTTCCACTCTTTGCTCTTACCTTGTGCACGTGTGTGTGTATGTGTGTGCATGCTTGTGTGCTTTCATTCACGCACTTGTGCCATCACTTGCTCATAGTCTTCATACTAGTCCTCACGTCTCTAGGGATTGACATTTATGAGGTGTATCTCCTCACGTTGGTACTTGCCATTGTGCTAGAGTGACACCAAATTTGGCGCCGTTGCCGGGGAGAGAGCTTGGAGGACAAGCGTGTGATGGTAAGACGTAGAGTAGCGACGTTGGAAGGTAAAAAAATCACCATTTTCAATTCAGTTTCTGAGTTTTTTTCTCCTTCTTCATCTTCATCATCATCACCATCTTCTTCCATCTTCATATTCTTTGATTTTTTCCATTTTCGACAGTACATTCACTCATTTTTTACTCGTGGCTATGAGAAAGAAGCATAGGGGGAGTTGAGAACCAAAAACCCTGAAGAAAAACACTTGAAAAACTCTCAAAAATACCAAAATCTGGGCGACAGTATCGTAGCGTGAGAGGAACAACGTTTGGTATCGCGGCGGTGGTATCGTGACTTTGGAGATAGATTTTGCATCTATAGGCTGATAGAAGTGACAAGGAGGACACAAGGTACACATATCTGCAAAAAATTTTGAATTTGGGTGTGAAAATCTCCAAGTATCGTGTCCGGTTGAGTTTTGGTATCGGGATACCAGAACTCCCGTGTATCGCGATACTTGTTGAGGTATTGTATCCTGCATGCCCACTTGAGGTATCGCGATGCCATTCTGGTACTGTATCGTCAAGTGCTGGTATCGCGATCGCGGTCGCCCCAGTGGTATCGTATCGTGGTCCACCTGGTATCGTATCGTGCCGGTCTTGGTATCGTATCGTTGACCGTGCAATATCGTATCGCCTCCTGTCTTAGTACCATATCGTCTCTTATTCTGGTATCGTATCGTGTCGGCTCACTGGTATCGTATCGCCACTTGTATAAGTATTGTATCGCGAGGTCAAGTGGTATCGTATCGTGGTGGTTTCGATATCGTATCGTCTAGCTAGAGGTATCATATCGCTCAAAGAGTCGATATCGTATCATAAGTTACTTCAGTATCGTATCGCCAACTCAGTATCGTATCGCCAACTTAGTATCGTATCGCCTCCTAATTTGGTATCGTATCGCGGGGTCATGTGGTATCGTATCGCCTAGAAGGTATCGTATCGTCTACTGAGTGGTATTGTATCGCTTGCAAACAGGTATCGTATCGTCCCGAGAATTCACTGGTATTGTATCATGGGCCAACCAAGTATCGTATCGTGGGCCAACCAAGTATCGTATCGTGAGCTATTCTGGTATCGTATCACGAGGTTGGTATCGTATCGTGCAACTCAGAGGTATCGTATCGTGACCATTTCTAGTATTGTATCGTGGAAGTTGGTATCGCGATCGTAGTTATCCCAGTGGTATTGTATCGTCTTGGTGGTATCGTCTGAAGTGATATAATGTAGAACGAAGATATCGTATCGTGAAAATCTAGTATCGTATTGCCTGTCCTGAGTTCCCAGAGAGATCCTGTTTCCCTGTTTTAACCCCCCAGAACCCTGAACTGGCATAACTTTCTCATACGAAATCTGTTTGCTGTGATTTTGGTTTTGTTGGAAAGCTCAGGGAAACTAGAAAACTAAGGAGTTCCAAAGGATTTTGAGCAATATAAGAGAACTTTGGGACTAGAAGCCAAGGCTTATGAACCTTAGATCTGGTAGATACCTAGGCAAGGATAAGCAAAGCATTAGATCATCCGAGGCTAGTGTCAACCATATAGCCAAGTCTTGGGCTCAACAACTTAGTGGTTATCCTTACACACTAAGTTCAGAAACCAGTGACTCAGAAATATCTTTTAGCATGGAAAGACCCACACGTAGCTCAGGTACTGCTTATTTACAAACGCCAGAAGGTCCCTATAAGACACAATTGGAGTATATAAGGACCAACCAATTAGGTGCTCGCATCTATGAGGATGGTCTAAGACGATCGGTTGTCCAACTCAAAAATCTTGATCAACCCTTTGGACTTGAACACCCAGTGGTCAAGTTCGAAGAGGGTGCATGCATTGATAAGGAAGGAACCATGTATGTGGTTACCAGCCTACGAGACAGGACATATGAGTTTGGAAACATCATTCCTGAGAACGAGATAGGAGACCTAGAACAAGGAGACCTAGGACAAGAACCCAAGACCCCTAAAGGTAAGTCATTCTTGACTAGAGTGATCACTCCAGAATGGATTTCCCAAGACAACGAAAGCATAGAGCTATTCTTGAATAGAGAGACGGAGGAAGCCTTTTGGAGATTCAAGCCAGCTCAACCAAGCCCAATAGTCAACATCTATGAGTTCAAGGATCCAGAGATACCAGACAAAGTTGTCTATCTAGATCACATGTCAGAGAAAATGTTCTTGGTAACAGAGCAAGTTAGGCATGCATACATGTAGCTCAAGCGTAAGCACCACCTCCTTTACTTGTCAATCCGCGGAGACGTGAGGACCGGTATGAAGACCACCAGCAAGTGAAGGCACAAGTGCGTGAGTGAAAGCACACAAACATGTACACACATACACACACACGTGCACAAGGTAAGATCAAAGAGAGGAACAATGGAAGGGCTTTGATTAAAAAAGAGTTCTCTTATAAAAGCTCTATTCTCTAACAAGCTAACCTCAAAAATAAACTCTCTAGCTCTTTTTATAGTTTTTTGACTAGTTTTGGCCCTGTCCAGACCTAGTGTCCGACCTAGTTAAAAATTAGGTTCTAGGGCTTATTTGAGGGCTCAAACGAAGTCTAAAAATTATGAAAATTGGTAGGATGATACTTTGATACTCCTCAAGCTCGAGGACTCCTCGACTTTAACAAAATGGAGTTACAAAAATGGAAAATGGTATTTACAATGGTTTTTAGTGATGAAAATCACTATTTTTGTAGGGAATTCTTGTGAGAATTTGACATACACTTCTTGGAGCTCCCTACTTTCTCCCTTTTCTTGTGTGTCCATTTCTTTGATGCACTTCCATGCTTTGTCCTTGACCTTGAGCTTCAACACTCCCCCCCCTCTCGAGTCTGTCGTCCCTGACAGACCCTTGTTGTAATGGTTGTTCCATGCAGAGAGGTAGTGTCCAGCCTTTGTATGTGCTGCTTTCTAAGTATTGATGTTGTCCCCATGGTGTCCTCTAGCTCTTCCAAAGATGATGTTCAAAGCAGTCATGCCAAGTACTCATAAGCCATAATGAATGATGGGAAAGTGTGTTCGTGCATGGGTTGAGGAAAATATGTGCCTTGTGCATGGCCTTGTAATGTAGCCCTATGCATGCGTACTTGGAAAATGCATTGGAGGAAGAATGGTGCAAAAATTGGGGGTCTTGAGCTAAGTGCTCAAGGGTATACCGACGAAGAGGTTTCCTAACCTCTCATGGTTATGGTGTTTCCCAAGTAAGGGTACTTACCATCGTGAAGCATCGATCGATGTTTATCTCATCTTGTTGTGCTCCTGGCATTTGTGATGGTCATTGTTGATGAATGTCTGTGTTGAGGATCCATTGATGAAATTCTTTGAGTGCCTGGTCCTGTCTGCTCTCCTCAAAGCAACATTTGCCAAATACTGAGAATTGAATTTCTTTATATTCCTTGGCAAACAACATTGGGTAACTACACCAAGCTTAGTTTCACATATTCTCTTTAGCTCACCATAAGCAGGAGTCTTCTCACCCAGTATACGGACAAGGATTCTCAGGGTACCAAACTACCTCTTGCAGATATCTCCCTGAATGCTCTCGTACATGCAGTAGTTAAGCATCACTTAAGTTGCGGACCTTCAAGTTCTTCACTCCTACCATGGTAAGAGGAAACCATAGTGGTGGATGTCATGTTCATGCCAAGTTATTGACATCTACCAGATAAGGCAACAATTATATCATCTGCTAGCCGAGACACACTTCTATCCAAACTGATAAGTGCCCAGTAATCAACAATTCTACCTTCAACTAAGCATGACTCATTCATGTTTCATGAGCCAAACTTGGGAACAAATTCTTCCTCTTCCTTTTTTTTTCTTCTCTCTCTCTTTTTTTTTTGAGGAACAATGTCACAAAACAAGAAGACAGATATTAGTATCAGAAAAAATAGTTGACCTATGTCAATGTGCTCTTGTACATGGGACTCTCAAATGTGTCTATGCATGGCCATGTAATGTGGCCCTATATTAATGCATACTTTGGAAATGCATGACCTGAATGGTGCAAAAGACAGGGTTGTGCAAGGAGCACATGGTTGTTGCTCGTCGAGGCCTGATGTCACTTGCAGATGTTGATGTCATCTCTGTTGGAGGTATCCATTGGATCTCGAGATGACAATTGATCCTTCCTCCTTATAGGAATCCATTTTAGAATAGCATTTGGCACTATAGAGATTACTTCAGGCGTCTTTCTCTTTGGATGCTTTCTGAACCATGGTATCCAGTGTGGTTGGCGCTTTGGTTCGGTGGAGGCTACTTGTACTTTTGGCTTCCAAACCCATATCCTTTTTGCACGTCTTCCTACTATTGTTGAAGAGCTGATTTGATCTTCTTTCGATCTCTGTACATGGTTCTTACCCTTTTCTCTTTTTGGCTTCTTTGTTGAGACCTTTCGCATGTGGGAGAACATAGGTTGTTGTAGATGTAAGAGCTTCTTAGGTACCCACATCTGTAATCACCCTTGTTGAGCTGCAGCTAATTTCGTAGGCACCCAAACTTGTTGGATACCTTGTGATTGAGCTTGTTCGAGCTGCTTCCTTCGTCTTCTCACCTAGTTGGCTTGCCTAGATGGGATTTGTGGGGGCAAGGCTGGTGGTTGCTCTCCTTTGCGTACCCAGATCTGCTTCATGCTCAGAACTGCTTTCTTATCGAATGGTGTCTTTCTATTTGATGTAGCAGTTATCGTGAACAGTTGTGTTTGCCTGTGTGGTGGACTCACTACTGTGGCTACTTGATTCTTTGGAGAAGAAGAAAGATCCACCCGCCTTCGAACTTGTTCTTCCACAATTGACTCCTTCTGCATCATAGAGCTTTTGACACCTACAACATCTTCTTCCATATGATTAGTCTTAGAAGAACTAAGAGAGTGTGTGGTGCCATGATCTGGGAGCATGCAGTTCTCTAATTCTAATGTAATGCATTGTTCATGTACCCAAACTTGAATAATTTGACTTCTTAGGCTTAAGTTAACTGCATGGTCATAGATCCAATCTTGCCCCAAGACAAGTGGTTCTGTAAGGTTCTCATCTTGACACACTAGAGCTTTGACTTTCATTGGAACATCTTGAAGGTAGATGGGAAGTTCCACCTCGCCCAAACAAGGGGTTTCCACACCTCCCAATCCTATGAGATAAGCTTCTATGGGATTGATGTTCAACTGCAAGTCTTGGCAGTAGGATAGTGTAACTGCACTACTTGCTGCACCTGAATCAATCAATGCTTTCAGAGTCCTTGCACCCTTTCCTTGTCCTATCTCTATGGTCACAAAGGGACGTCGGTCAATGACTTGAGAAGTAATTATGCCTGATTTTTGGCACATATCCATGTGATATTTTGGGGCTTTTGAGTTGACATCTAGGCCTAGTCGCCTTAACTTATTTCGCCTAATACACTCTCTGACCTCTGCCTGTGCTTCTTTCCTTACCCTTAACTCCTCTTCTTTTCGCTTCTTAGCAGTGTTGAGTCTCGTAAGCATATTCTCAGTAAGAGGTTCTTGATATAGCTTGACTCTACATCGACTAATATAGTTTGGCAAGATATCACCTTCTAAAGTAGCCAATTGAACCGCGCCGCTAGTGGAAATTCTGTTAATGATCATGGGTCCATATCCTCGTTTTTCCAACTTACGGGCATGTTTTTTTAGTGTGTAAACCAACACTAGATCTCCCTCTTTCAGTCCCTTATCCTTAATGTGTGCATCGAAGTATGCCTTTTGCCTTTTCTTTGCAGCGTAGATGCCTGCTGCCGCTCGTAGCCTCGTCTCACCTAAGCGTTCTAGATCAAAGATCCTAGAGGACAACTCATGTCCATTCCACTCATGCTCTTGTGCTACCTTTAAGACTGAGATGAGGAAGTCCAATGGTAGAACAACATTCTGCCCGAAGACCATCTGAAATGGGGTGGCGTTGAGTACCGTTTTGTAGGCAACTCGATAAGCCCAAACAACATGATGAAGTTGTTTGTCCCAATAAGAGCGTTTATTATTTACCAGTTTTGTCAATACGTTACAGAGGATCTTATTGATGCTCTCGGCTTGTCCGTTAGCTTGTGGGTGATAAGGCGCAGACTTCTTATGTATCACCAAGAATTCTTTGAGAAGATTTTCAATGACCTCATTCAAGAAGTGTGTGCCTCTATCGCTCACTAACTCTATTGGTAGCCCATATCTTGTGAACACATTCTCGAATAAGAACTTAGCCGTAGTCTGAGTATCATTCTTTGTTGTGGCTTTCACTTCTACCCACTTTGTAAGGTAATCTGTGGCTACAATAATATACTCTGCATGGGAGTTTCTAGCTGGGGGGTTAATAGGACCTATGAAGTCTATGCCCCACTTCGAAAATGCACGCCCTCCCATCATTGGCCTCAAAGGCATCTCGTCTTTTCTAACTGGATATTGTGCACGTTGGCATGTCACATTTCTTCACATAGGTATGAGCATCCATATGAAGAGTGGGCCACCAAAGTCCTTAGAATAGAATGGTCTTGATTATTCGATCAGGACCAAAGTGTCCACCTGCAACACCACTGTGTGCAGTCTCTAAGACCTTTAAATAGTCTGATTCATGAACGCACAGTCTTAAGTAACCATCTTTGCCTCTTCGGTATAGGTTGTCTCCTACTAAGGCATAGCCTTGAGCCTCTTGCTCCATGCTTCGTCTTCTTGCTAGACTAGTCTCTTTGGGTAATCTTCTCGACCTCATAAACTCTACCAATGGAGCACTCCAATCTGGAATTAATGACACTTGATAAAGGGTCGCATGCTCCACTGGGGGTCTCTCTCTGCACATTGGACAATTCTTAATCCACTCATGTATTTCTTTGTCCATGCTAGGCCAATACACTCCTAAACGCTTCAGATTCTGCAATGTTCGTTGTTTAGAATAGTGATTGGAATGGTTTATTCCAATCAGGAGTGGTCAGTATTGGTGCTGTGCACAAACGTTTCTTCAGTTCATTGAAAGAGTTCTCACATTCATCATTCCACTCAAAATTAGACAACAAGGCATAAAGGGGTCTAGCTATGATTGCGTACATGTGGATAAACCTACGGTAATATCCACAATGGCCCATAAAGGCTTGTACCTCTTTAACATTCCTTGGCCTTGGCAGCTCCGCTATGGCTCGTACCTTATCTTCATCTGTTGAAATTCCATTCTTAGAAACAATATGACCTAATATTTTACCTTGATGCACCATGAACACACACTTTTCTGGGTTCAGACACACTCGATATTCTCTACACTTGTTAAAGATTTGTCTGAGCTCAGGGATGTGAAATCTTCTTTCTTGGGAATGAGCACATAAATCATCCACATACACTTCTAAGCTCTTTCGCAAGAACTCTTTGAAGACATGACACATGAGCCTTTGGAATGTTGCAGGTGCATTGGTGAGCCCAAATGGCATCACACGAAATACAAAGATTCCCCACTCTGTGGCAAAAGCTGTTTTGTGTTGATCTTCTAGGGCAATGGCTACTTGATTGTAACCTGAAAATCCATCAAGGAAGCTATAAACTTCCTTGCCTGCAACACGCTCCAAAAGGTGTTCTGTGATTGGAAGTGGATAACTATCTCTGATCGTAGCGGCATCAACTTTTTTAAGGTTAATACACACTCGCAACTTCCCGTTCTTCTTAGGCACCACTACAATGGGGGACACCCATTCAGTATGCTCAATCTCATAGATGGATCAAGCTTCAATCAGCCTATCAATTTCTTCTTTTATTTTGGCTGCATATGTATCATTATATGTGTAGGGCTTCTGTTTGGTGGGTTTGGCATCAGCGGTCATGGGGATAGTATGAGAGAAAATTCTTGGATCTACCCCTTTCAAGTCTCTATAGTGCCACACAAACACATCCCTATATTCCCTTAATAGGGCTACGAGCTCCATTTCTTCTCTTGCACTTAGGTCGTCTCCTATATATGTGCATCTCTCTTCATTCTCTTCAATGGTCACTACAATCTTCTTGGTCTTTTCTTTATTATCATATGATTCTCCTATGATAGCCTCTCTTATAGGCATTCGTACCAAAATTTTGCGGTCGTCAACTTCATATTTCTTGAAATTTTCTAGCACTTCAAACAATGATTCCTCCTCTTCTTGTTTCACTGCTTTTCTTTTCTTTTTCTTTTGACTACTCTCACTTCCATCCTTTGAATTTACTATTTTAATACTTGTGAGAGGTTCTTCTTTTTGGGTGAACACTCCTATATCTTCTAGATAGTGCTTCTCTGAGTTAAAGCAACTATCCATCACTATGGACTCTATATCATCGTCATTCTCTTCTGCTTCTATGACATCACTAGGGTCACATTCTTCTAGTAAGGGCTGACACATGAACACTGAGATATCATAACCCTCCTCATCACAATGAGGTGTCCACTATTCTTCATTGACAACAATGTCCATGGTGGCTAAGATTTCTGGCCAGCCATGAGGCTCAAATTCCTCATCAAGAAAGATCATCAGTGTGTAAGTTAGGTCTCTAATTGGTCTATCTCCTGGTGAAGTTCCTTCTTCTCTCGCCTTCAAGCGTTTTTCCTCTTCATCTACGACCTTGCACATCCACAAATGAGTATCTTCATGCAGCCATGATGGATCAGGTGAACTTTCAGAATGCACAGAGATGGAATCTTCTTTCACTTTGTGGATAGGATTCCACTGTGGGGGTGGTACATCTCTGAAGGAGTAATACTTCAAATTGACCTTGGTGGTGACCCCTAAGTGTTGTAAGTACAAGGAGTTGGTTCCCCAATCCTGTACTATTTGCAATTGTCGTAGGAAGGGCCTTCCTAGGATCATCTCATAAACATTATTTTTCTCAAAGTCACATATAGCAAATGTGTGCTTAAATTCTACACCACAAGTGGTTAGAGTTATCCCTTTGAGCAATCCTAGAGGTCTTTTAAAATGGCCATCAGCCATTTGAAGCTTCATTCCAGTTGGTCTTAATGTGGGTTTGCCCCATTGCTTCCACAAAGAGGTGGTCGCAATAGCAATGCCAACACCTGAATCTATGATTGCTTTGGTTGTGTAACCTTGGTAGGTGATTGGAAGATAAGTATTACCTTCTTCACCCTCACACATGTCCCCTATTTTGTCTAGAGGTATCTCTGGAACTTTCTGTTTAGAGCCTGCTTTTGGCATATTGGACTCAAGTTCTGGAACCTGATCCTTCACATGGTTCCATAGCTCAGGTTTTTCTTTGAGTAGCTCTTCTACAGTGAGATGACATTGAATCTTAGTGTTCTTCATGACATCAATGTTCCTTGGGACCACTGAGTCTTCATGTCTGACCAGTATTGTGGGAGCTCTGATATGAAGAGATTCAGATTCCCATGGGCCTGGAAATTGAGGTGTTCTTCTAAGGTATTAGATTCAAAATCTAACCTTTCATCTTCTTGTTGCTCTACTTGATCTCCGTAAATAGATGGAATGTCTTGGGGAAATTGATCATGAAGATCATCAATTTCAGGAATAGGAGGGGAATTACCCTTCTCCTTGGCCCATTTCTCTTCTTGTATTTCCCGCAAGAACTCTTGAGAATATTGTTGAATTGAAGGAGGTATTCCAGCATCCGTGGAATTAGGAACATAAGATCTCCTTGGTGGTGAGCTTCCTCTTTCAATAACTGGTTGAGCATGTGGAGGTAAAGAAACTTGTGGTTTGTTTACCAACTGCTCTAATCTTTCTAGTAAGCCCTGGAAATGCAAATTCGGTTTGACAGAGGTTGTCTGATTGAACTTTTGACTAGTCTCGAGTATAGCTTGAGCTTGTTCTACCAGTTTCATGCACATTTTCATCCGTTCAATCTCTAAATCTGCTCTAGGGTAACTCTTGTCTAGGTTTGCAGTTGTTGGCCCTTCTTGAAGACGAGCCTGGTAGGCCTTGAACATCATATCCAAGCCTTCCAGGGTTGGATCTGCAAGAACAGACCCTGGTTGAGGTCTATTTACAATGGGTGGTGGGGTGGGATGAGGTGGTGTGGATGGAGTTTCGGCATGCGAGGGGTTTTGAGATGCAATGTCTTCTATCTTTGTTTTTGCTTCTTTCAGGCTTTCTTCCAATTCTGATAACTTTCTATTCCACTTTCGATTGGCTTTCTCTCTAGTATCCTTCCATGTTCTTATTTTCCTCTTACAAGGTTCTCTCGATTCACTCGACTCCGATTGTTTTGCTGGTTTATCCTGCTTTAAGGCTTGTGCTCTAGTGACAGCTTGTATAGGAGCCACATTACTACTACTTGAACTTGAATCCGCCAATAAGCCTACCACATTAATGGGTGTAATCTTGGGTGCACTGGAGGGGTTTCTTGGACAATCTCTAGGGAGATGGTCTTTTCCACATTCAGGACAAAAAGCTTGTATTGTGATAGCCTGACCTTGACTCGGAGATGGTGGGTGGGGACAATCACGAACAAAATGGCCACCTTGACATCTAAAACAAGATCCTCTAGGGGCTGGTGGTCTTACTTGTCTCAATTGGGGCCTAGGGTTCACATTTGTGTACATGACATTAGAGTATTCAAGCTCCCAATTTTGTTCCATAGGTGGTGCCTCATATTGATACGGGTAAATCTCACTATGTTCAGGTGACTCTATGTAATAAGCATGTGGACTATCTTCATGGGAGTAGTCTGAACTATGAGCATAAGAGTCATTATCTGGTATCAATGGGGTTAGTGGCACCAATGCTCTATTTGGATTTTCCTCTCCCACAGCATACTTGACTGGAATCACATTGGCAGGAGCTGGTGGTTGGTTTCCCAAGATTGGTTGTGGCCTATATTGTGCCTGATATTGCTGTTGTGGTCGATAATATGGCTGTTGGTATTGGTTTTGATACCTACCTTGTTGGTAAGGTTGCTGATAGGTTTGTCTAACAGCCTACCTATTGTAGGGATAATCTTGAGCCGTGTGGTTCATGTATTTTCTCTCAATAGTCCAATATGGAGCATTCCTTTCTCTAATGTTTTGGTTTTGCATTGGGCATACGTTAGCCATGTGGTCCCCTCCGTAGGTATAACATCGGTTCAATGAGGTGACTCTTTGTGTCTGTCTATTTTGGACTCCCAGCTTCTTGGCAACTTGCTCAGCTATCTCATCTATTTCTGTGGATATTTTTGAAGTATGACTAGTAGAACTATCAGAATCCTTATAGAGTTTGGACAATCCTAACTCCTCACCCAAGTTATCTTCTATGTCAATGCACGTCCGCACACACTCTTCTATGGATCTAGGCTCTTTCAAGTACACATATGATCTTAACTTTGTGCTCAGTAAGCCATCTAAGAACAAAGCCACTTGTTTGGCTGGTGTGGGTAACTCTGGAGCAGGGCATCGTTCTAGGTATTGTTTGAACCTTCTACCTGCTAGTCGCACTGTTTCTTGGGGTGTCTGCTTGAAATTGTGGATCAAAGATGATGTATTATGCCTGATACCACTCTTGGAAAATTCTACAATGAATTCGTCTAGCAGATGACCTATATCACGATAGTTGCCACTACTTAGTGGTTGAAACCAAGCTAAGGCAGTGCCCTTAAGAGTCAAACCAAATGCCTCGTACTGGGTGAACAAATCCTCAACCTGTTCAGCTCTTAAGACTTGTTTGAACTCGACCACACGATCATAAGGATCTCCTGACCCGTCAAAATAATTCTTCATTGCCTTGATCACTTGAGTGGGTCTAAGGGTTCTTGGGTGCTCTCGGGGTCTAGGCAATGGAAAATCATCATCTCTTTGTTGCCTATGTGCTTGACGTCTCCCTCTTTCAGGTCTTTCATTTTCAAATCCTGATCTATTTTTGCCCACAGTGTGTGCAAAACTTACCTCAGGTCTCTCTCTAGTTCTTTCTCTCTGGGCTTCATGAGCTTGGGATGATCCTACACCTTGGAGGCCATGGGACACATTGGATCTTGGTGGAGGGAAAATCAATTCAATCTTCCAAGAATATGCATGTCTATAATGTTTTGTTACCAAGAATATTTTCTCTGATGTGTTATCCAAGTAGAAAACTTTGCCTGGTATCTCTGGATCCTTGAACTCGTAGATGATGATTATACCCAATTGGCTAGGTTGATCTGGCTTGAATCTCCAAAAGGCTTCCTCTGTTTCTCTATTCAAGAATAATTCTATGCTTTTTTTGTCTTGAGGGATCCAATCTGGTGTGATCACTCTGGTCAAAACTGACTTGCCTCTAGGAGTCTGGGGTCCTTGTCCTACATTTCCTTGTTCTAGGTCTCCTATCTCATTCTCATGAATGATATTTCCAAACTCATCGGTCCTATCTGGTAGGTTGGTGACCACATACATGGTTCCTTCCTTATCAATGTATGAGCCTTCTTCAAACTTGACCACCGGGTGTTCAAGTCCAAAGGGTTGATCTGGATTTTTGAGTTGGACCACTGATCGCCTCAGGCCATCCTCATAGATGCGTGCACCTAATCGGTTGGTCCGAATATATTCCAATTGTGTCTTATAGGGACCTTCTGGTGTTTGTAGATGGGCAGTTCCAGAGCCACCTGCAGGTTTCCCCATGCTAAAAGACATTTCTGAGTCACTTGTGTCAGAGTTTAGTACATAGGACAACCACTTAGTTGTTGTGCCCAAGACTTAGCTGTATGGTTGACACTAGCCTGAGAAGATCTAAGGTTTGTTTATCCTTGCCTAGGTGTCTACCAGATCTGAGGTTCATAAGCTTTGGTTAGAGTCCAAAATTTTCCCTTCGTAAGGTTCAAAATCCTTTGGAGTCTCCTTGGTTCCCTAGTCCCTCCTGAGGGTCAACTTCAAATTAGTATATCTGAAAATGAATCCATTATTCTTATAAAAAACAGGTGAGGCCTTGTAGGATTCGAAACGAGCTTTCCAATGAGCTATAGAGCTCAAAAAATGGACTTTGGATGAAAAAGTTATGTGAAATCAGGCTCCTAGGGGTCAAAACAGGCAAACAGGACCTTTTGGAAAAAATCGTGATTGTGTGAAACCAAGGGAATCACGATGCTATGAGATCAGAGAATCGCGATCCTATGAAACCAAGGGAATCGCGATGCTATGAAATCAAGGAATCGTGATTGTATGAAATGAGAGAATAGCGATTGTGTGAAATCAGAGAATCGTGATGTTGTGAAATCAGAGAATCGCGATGGTGTGAAATCAGAGAATCGCGATGCTGTGAAATCAGAGAAGCGCGATGCTGTGAAATCAGAGAATCGCGATGCCGTGAAATCAGAGAATCGCAATGCTATGAAATCAGAGAATCGTGATGCCGTGAAATCAGAGAATCATGATGCTATGAAACCAAGAGAATCGCAATTGTGTGAAATCAGAGAATCGTGTTTTTTAAAAATCGCGATTGCCAGCAGAGAATCGTGTTTATCCGTAGAATTCAATAACTATTGTAAGAAGCATGGTGTAAAAAGGCAACTTACCACATCTCATACACCTCAAAAAAATGGCATTGTTGAGCAAAGGAACAAGACAATAGAAGAAATGGGTCGATGTATGTTAAAGGCTCAAGACATGCCTGACACATTCTAGGTAGAATTAATCAATAAAACAATCTACATCCTTAATTCAATCTACACGAAAGCACTGAAGGGGATGAATCCTCAAGAAGCATATTTTGGTAAAAAGCTTTCATTTTTGCATTTTAGATTTTTTGGTTGTTTTTGTTATGCACATATTCATCATTCAACAAGATCAAAGTTGGATTCAAAAAGGAAAAAGTGTGTCTTCCTAGGATATAGTGAAGAATCTAAAGCATACAATGGGATCCTGAGGCAAGGAAGATTTTGTTAGCCAAGATGTGGTGTTTGATGAACAACCATACTTAGTAGAACATAAAGGTAAATCTAGTGCAACAAAAACCAAGTGTACCTGCATAGTGTAAGCCACTACCAAAGTGGTCACAATAGTTCCTTGATGATCACGATCCATGCTTAGATGTACCAAAATCATCCTTGGATTAATTACACACATCAAAGAGAATAGAGGAGCTATGAAGAGCCTCAGAACACATTGTTAACATGGCTCAAATGGAAGATATCATGGGCTTGATAAAGGAACGTACCACCATTGAATAAGCTCTTGATGATCAAGGTGTGAGAGTAGCAATGAAATTTGCGTATGATATTTTACTTAGAAATGTTACTTGAGAGCTAGTCAACTTTCCACCAAAGAAGAAGGTAATCACTACTAAATGGATTTGGAAAGCTAAGTATAGAGCAAATGGCACATTAGAAAATTATAAGGCAAGATTAATTGCACAAGCTTTTTCACAATTTGAAGGTTTTGATGTTCAAGAAACCTTCACACCAACAACATACATGACAACTATTCAGACGTTTCTTAACTCATACAAGTTATCACATCTTATGCCTTTTCCTACTACATTACCTGATGAAGCCATGATTTTTGCACCACTCATATTGAAGTAACGTTGAGTCAACAATTTTTTATTGCAAAATTGAGGAATACCTCATAGGATTAGGAGGCATGGAAACCACTTGCATGGGTGCGGTGGAAATTCCTATCCTCATAAAAGTGGTCACCTTGATAGTAAAGCTCCTAGTATGCCATGATGAGGATCTTATAGAACCACTGATTCTAGGGCAAGATTGGATATATGATCACGCAGTGGACTTAAATCTTAGAAAATGCCTTCTCTAGTTCTGGGTGGCTAAACAACAACTTGTGATAGAGCTATAAAACTAGAACACTAGTAATCTCCACTCAATGAAAGAGATTCCCAATCCTCACACTAGAGAAAATAATGCTAGGCAATCTATCCCTCGATAGATGGGGACAATCCTTGGACAGATGGGGACCATCAACATCTCCACTCCTTTCTTCGGACAAATGGGGACCATCACCAGATAAATGGGGACCATCACTGGGAAAATGGGGACAATCACAGCACAGATGGGGGCCATCACCCCATCGAGCTCCCTATCCACACTTCAAGCATGCATGCCTAGATCTATTGTGTAAAGTGCCTCATTTCTTGATGGGCAAGTCATGCACGTGTTGGACCTTCCTTCTTTTCCAAAGTAGAGTATCCAATGGACCTCTCACCCACCACCATGGAAGAATCAATCCAAACACAATAGCTGAAGATCAACTCCCATCATGCCTTGAAATTAGTACAAATATCCATCCTTTCCAGGCAAAAAACATATATGGGTCCCCAAGGGTAAGAAACAATGATTCATCCATCACCTTAATCGCTAGTGCAAATTCAATGGAGGAGTCCAATGCTTTGCTTGGAGAGGCTAGAACAAGATTGAAAACCAAAAGTTCAACACATTTGGGTACCTAAGCAGTCTATGATGGATAATCCCAACACATTGATTATTTGGGTGCCTAAGGTTTTCTTAGCAACATAGATCCACATTCTCGTACTCTGAGTCCTACTCCACTCATCCCCTACCTAGACAAATGGCCAACGTATCTACCCACCCTTGTAAGCGAGTCTCATGAACATCTTTGAAATGGGTGCCTAAATAGCCGAAGACCACCTTCACCCACTAACCTTTGATCAAATAAATTATTCACTACCTGTTTTTGTAATTCAATAAAGATACTTGTTCTAACCAACCTTCCTTGTAATAATCACCCATTCAACATAATGTGGCAAAATATGATGACACCAACCTTGCATATGAGATCATACACAATTCAAACTATGCATATAGGAATTCTAGTGACTTGCATTAGTCATGGAGACACCATTACTATATTTTCACATCACCTAGCTACATGGGATGCATATCAACACTAGAAAGGGATTATCATCTCCCCATACTAAGATCAAGATTCATTTCCATGCTAATGTGTTATCCTTTTGTAGTAGATCCTTGTAACAAGCATCCAAGATCACAATGCAAGCAGGAGAAACATCCATGATGGGTCCCAACCTACACACGGTGGACTATCACAAACTCCTTGTTGAAGACTATACATTGTTGCCACCATCAAAGTTTCAAGGATTTCAAGGTGCTAGGCTGATTGAAGACCCACCTAAAGGGAGGATTGATCGAACTCATGCCAAATCTTATTGGTTTCAAGGACTAGTAGGACCTCTTGTTAATGTAGAGCATATCTATGAATTGAAGGTAAATTTTGACATTAATGTATGGGGAAGATACCAATTCTTTATTGAGAATTTGAGACACAACATAATATTGTTGAGCTACAACTATTGTGAGAGAAGGCTGGCCTCAAAGAATACTTTGAAGCACCATTACCAAAACCTGATTTCTATAGATGTTATTATCTAGTTACTACTTCCCAACTAGCAGATAAGAAAGAGATTATAGGCACATTAGTGTTACCCTCTTTGGTCACCAGCCCACCTTTCAAGAAGTTTAAAGTCACTCGTAAGTTAACTGGGGTAGCCCTAAAGATCAATGGTACACATGTCCCCTTAGAGAAAGAGATCGTAATCCGTGAAACTATGAAGAAACGAGATGTCCTAAAGTGGGTTGAAATTTTAGCAATCACACCTGATCTCTCCATGTCGCTACAAATATCTATGAAACACTTTGCATTCTCGATCAAGGAACATTTTACTAAACCTCACAACCGTATATGGTTTAGTTTGTGTTTGGATAATAACCTATCATGGACCATTGATCTAGCCCATTCGGTAGTAGAGCAACTATACCTTGCAAATCAAAGGTGGGCCAGGAAGCATGTGATTCATGGATGTTGTGTTCATTACATGAATTGCATATATGTCTCTTGCCTACAACATTCTCACTGAATGTGCTCTCACTAGCACTCAGTTCCACAAATACAAGAGCTCCCTTGTGTCAACCTCTTACTCAGCTAAGCATATGAGAGGCTCCATCCCTTTTTTACAAGTCAAAGCTTTGCCATCTTGTCAACCGTCTCCCCAACTGGAACCTCCAAGATTGCATCCATTCATTCCCCCGATTTGAATTTGCCTCTCATGCACACCAACACCAGGGGGTCAAATGGATGTGCACAAGGCAGCCCACAAACATCACTTCAACAACACCAATGGGAACCAAACTAGGAACTATGAATCAGACATTCATAGAACCCATAGACACTAGTACTATAGAAGCCTTTGTCTTCCTTATTTCTAACATGGGCACCGATGAGTTCCATAATACCTTGAATTTTGAGATTCAGGATATGCTGAATAGTGATTTCTAGTTCTCTAAGATGCAATTTCTTTCATAAGAATATGAGCGAAAAAGCTACCCAAGCTCCCAAATCAATTAGGAGGAAGGCCAAGCTACCACCAACCAAGAGAATGATGAGTGCATGGTAACTCACAGTGATGAGGAAGATTGTTGGAAATGAGGTAGGCCCTTAGCTCATGTCACAGATTCATGGTTCCATAGGTCCAGCATATATAACACAGAATCTAGCAATCTTCAATATTGACAAAACATGAACATCCCACAACTTAATCATACAAATGATGAGACAAAGATAGAGAAAGAATAGACGACATGTGTAAGGTGTTATGTAAGCCATCGCTTACTCATAGTATCATATATACCAATGTTCAATGTACAATGTGGGAGCAAAACTCTCAACCACTCTATGTGATGAGAAATAGATGAATGAGTGAATGTACAAATGTAAGAAACATATTCAGATGTATGGGTAGAAATCTGAATATACATGAGATGTGTGACCTAATAGGTTATAGAAGAGTGAATATGAGTGTCTGTAAGAGGAAGGATCATTGTGAAACTAATATTCAACAAACCCTCATTTGAACTTAGGCTATGGAAGACCCTAAGTCAGATACCTGTGTGAAAAGATCACATACTTAAAAAGTAGAAAAGAATGCTAACAAGTTTGCTGCTGGGAATCCTCAAACTCATGTGAACACACCTTCTCAAACACCTCAACCAAATATGCATAGAGCATATACGTACTGTTTCTCTTCTACCTATGCCGAATAGGACTCCTCCTGATATGGATGCTATTGCCTCTATAAATTTCAAGTAGTACATGTGTGCATAAAGAGAATATGTACCTGAATACTTAACATAAGATGTAAATCTTATGTTAACCACCATCCAATGTCTTTGAAGTAGCCCGAAATCTTCATGTAGAAGACAATCTTCAACTATGACATCTAGATGGGCGATCTTCACCATCAAGCTCCTAATGACCAAGTCTCTTTCCATGAACAAGAGTTAACCTCCTCTCCATGAGCTAGAGTGTGAGCACACCCTTCATCTTCTCCAAGAAGAATCTCCAAGAAGAACTCCATAGCTGCTCCTCAACATGCTTCAAGTTAGCACCATGGCTGCCCCATGTGCTAGAAGAAACACCACCTCTATTGAGGTTCAAGATCAAGGCTTGTGTTGAAAGTTAGGTGAAGGATGCTTACAATGAGCCCAAAGTGCTTTGTTTATAGTAGTTTGTGATCCCTTCAAAAGCACATCAAAAGCTCTTATCGAATAAAAAAACTACACGATCGCTTATGAATAAATATAATTTTGTCGCTGTCCGTTTTCGTTGTCCATGTGGTTTGTTTTTTAATAAAACAAAAGCACAAAAGATGACTTCGCACTGCGGCGATCGGGGATCGAACCCTCATAGCTGGGATAGGAGGTAGACGACGTAGCCATGCACCCAACGTGTTTCGGTTGTACAAGCAGTTATAAATAACTCTAAAACCTACACAACCTGTAAATTGTGAGGAAGATGGACCAATGGACATTGTTTCCAACAATCCCCCCTACAATGTCATATTGGTACAACTTGAACTGGATCTGCAACCTGTCAAAGCTGCAAACTACCACAAGCTTCAAGCTTGTTCTTCCGAATTGTTCTTCAAACCTTTTCTTCAAAAGTCTTCTTCAAAACTGAATTTGACTTTCCTTCAAAAAACCTGAACTTGCTGAATATGAACCATAATACCTGAGAAAATATGCAAACTAGATATCCAATAGTGTTCACATCAAGCAATCACTGCTTGACAATAAATATAGCAAGTATTGACTCTAAACCTGCTATCTCATGTTTTCAAAAACTTGAAAACATACACTAGGATCCATATATTTACATTTACCTTACGAAAAGGTTTCTCAACGTACTTTTGCTGCGTCATGTAAATACACTAAACAAAATCAGGAACTGAATCCTGGAACCTGTGACTGAAAACTCACAACTTAGTGTATTATGAACACTACTGGTTCATATCTGACTGTACTCAAGTCAAGTCAAGTCAACTCAACTGAAATCAATTGAAATCAACTGAAATCAACTCATGAGTCTCATCAAAAGATCATATCTATGATGTCATCATGTCCTCATCCTTGTTCATCTGTAAACCTTCATACCTCTTTCCTTCAGAATCTAGTATAAACATACATGTGTGCACTTCTCAAACATACCTTTCTGAAATATCAAGCTTCTCTTCAATAGAACTCTAGAACCTTCTCCTGAACAAGAACACCTAACAAAAACTTTCTCCAGACATTCTCCTGCTTCCTTCTTCTTACAAATTTGGAACAAAAAGAGAACCCTGACAAAGGAAATATAGGAATACCTAAAATAGGAATACCTATAAGTATGAATCTGCATTCTTTCACATATGGCTGAAAATAAGTCTTCATGTTTCATCACCCCCTCGATGATTTAACACTAGTATCCAATATTCTTCAAATACATCATACTTTATGAAATCTAGAACGTCTTCCTTCATAAATTTGATGTTGAGTGATCAATACCTATATTTGAAACAAAATCTCTGAATCCTTTTTATTAGCACTGTACACATGCCAATAGCTTTCCATGTCATTCCTCAGCTTTCCAAATTGTAGAATATGATGGAGAGTGTTAATCTTCAAAAGAACAAGCTATCCTTGATGTTGACCACCTCTATATCAAGAATAACTTCAGACTCCACTTAATTTTAAAGAACAATCACCAAACTATCAAGAAATTGATCAACTGTGAAAAAATCACTTCTTAAAAAAGTCTACTGCACATTAATCATTCATTGACTGATCATTCGTGTAAAGTTTTTCATAAAACTTTGTAGAATGTGTTGCCTAGAGGTTGTGCATCTTCTCCAAGTTAAAACTCCTCAAATGCTTGAGTATATTGTGAGAAATGACTCAGACAATGTACCTATGTCTGAAACTGTCTCTCTGTAATGACGACTTTGACACCTGTAACTTCTAAGCTATGGTTCTCCCAAACTACAGCTACAACCCGTTTAATCAAATGCTTTTAGCCATAGATGGCTTACCTCTCAACTTAAATTTTGAATCCTCATTTGTGTAAAACTTTACACTATGCACTGAGCACTGACCATTTCTTTGACCATCGAATCTGCGCCTGTTTCAGAAGACATTCAGAACTTTCTACATATGAATGTTCCTATTCAAAATTCTCTCAGCCTGTTCGAAATTGGACTCTCAAATTTTAACCATAGATGGATTAACTATAGATTTAGACATGTTCAAAAGGATTCCTCAAAAGATTAACCACAGAAGGAGAATCAGATAAAAGATCAATGCGCAATTCTCTGAAGATTTTTTTTCATAACTTTTCATACATCTGATGGATGACATGCATAATGTTCATCTCATACTCTCCTATTCTTCTATTCTTCACTTCTATTGTCTTCTCTATCTCTTCTACATCTCTCTATATGACTATGAACATGTATCTATATATATATACGAGTCTTACTCGTCAATTTTCCAAATACATTGAAATATTTACAAGAGTAATGTACAAAAGAACTTTAGTTCTGAATCTCCTCTTTCTTGAAACTGATCTTCAATCTTCCAATCATTTTTCCACTTCTGGATTTTATGTAATCACTAATTGTTGATTGTTCTGATCCAACAGCTCCCCCTCAATCATCAAGTGTGATTACCTGCATCTTCTTTATTCCTGCCATATCTTTAAACCTCTACAACTTTGGTCCATCCAAACTTTTTGTCATCATATCTGCAAGTTGATCTTTTGTAGGAGTATGCATGACTTCAATTTCTTTATCAATAACCTTCTCTCTCAAAAAATGATACTGAATTTCAATATGTTTAGTTCTAGCATGAAACACAGGATTTGCTGCCAAATATAAAGAACTCATATTGTCTCCACAAATGATAGGAGTACTCTGAATAACATCAAAACTCTTCATAAGTGTCTTTAGCCATATTACTTGCTTTGCAGCTTCCACCATGCCTTTGTATTCTGCTTCTGTGGATGATAGAGCAACTATATGTTACTTCTTAGAACACCATGAGATTAGCTTATCTCCCACATAACACAAATATCCATGTGTTGATCTTCTATCATCCAAATTACCTGCCCAATCTGCATCACTGTATATTTTGATTCTTGTATCTGAAGTAAACCCATAGTACAACCCTTCTTTGAGTGTACCCTTGATGTACCTAAGTACTCTTTGTCCTGCAATCCAATGTTCCTTTCTAGGACAATGCATGAATTGAGATAGAACTCCAACTGCATATGACAAATCAGGCCTTGTTAATGTAGCATAAATTAAGCTACCCACCAAACTCTGATAGAGCTTCATATCTTTGAATTCTTCTCCTCCATATTTAGTCAATCTATGATTCACTTCCATTGGAGCTGGTGCTAACCTGCAATCTTCCATTTTAAATTTGGTTAGCAAATTTCTCAGATACCTTTCTTGAGTTACATATACTCCATGTTGAGTATATGAAATATCCATTCCCAAGAAGAATGACAAATTTCCCAAATCACTGATTTTGAACTCTTTCTCCATTTGTTTCTTGATCATGTGTATGCCTTTTTCATCTATTCCTGTAAGTATTATGTCATCAACATAAATACAAACATAAATAAATCCATCTTCACTTGCTTTGACTAGCAGGCTACTATCTGCCTTTGATGCTTGAAATCCAAGTTCCTTCAAGAACTTTACAAGCCTATAATTCCATGCCCTTGGGGCCTGCTTCAATCCATACAAAGCTCTCTTGAGATTACACACATAATTTGGATACACTTGATCTTTGAACCCTTCTGGTTGCTCCATGTAAACTTCATCTGAAATGTAACCATGCAAAAAAGCATTTTTAACATCTAATTGAGATAATTTCCAACCTTTGCAAGCAGCAATTGCTATGAGTGTTCTAATGGTTGTCATCTTTGCCACAGGACTATAAGTCTCATCATAGTCCACTCCATATGTCTGTGCATATCCCTTCACAACAAGTCTGGCCTTGTACCTAGACACACTTCCATCTGCAAATCTTTTTGTTTTGTAAACCCACTTACATCCAATGATTTTCTGATTATTAGGTTTAGGAACCAGATCCCATGTCTGATTTTCCATCAATGCATCATACTCCTCTTGCATAGCTTCTTCCCAATTCTTCTTCCCTTTGGCTTCATCATATGTAGATGGATCTTCATCTACTTTTATCATGTAAGCATAATCCTTAGTAGTCAAGAATGAAGTATCATAGCTATACCTTGTAGGTTGCCATTTGTGCCTTGTAGACCTCTTGAGTTCTCCACTTCTTGAAGTTTCTGGTTCATCACATTCTGGATCAAACCTTGGCACTTCTTCACCTCCAACTTGTATTTCATTTTTCTCTTCTTCATCAAATATCTGAACCTTTGTTTTACCTTTCTTCTGATTCATAATTTCTTCAACTTTTGCATACACATTAGATGTACCTGCATACCAAGTACCTTGTTCATCAAATGTAACATCCTTGGACACAAGGAATTGTTTTGTGGATGGACTCCACAATCTATAACCCATCTGGTTGTCAGCATAACCAATGAATACATACTTCTCTGCTTTAGGCTCCAACTTATGCCTCAATTGAGATGGCACATATGCATATGCTAGGCATCCAAATATTTTACAATGATCCAAGGTAGGTCTCTTACCCCACCAAGCTTCATATGGTGTCATACCCTGCAAAGCTTTACAAGGCAATCTATTAACCAAATATGTGGCTGTGTTTACAGCCTCAACCCATAAATAATTTGGACAATTTTTCTCTTTCAACATGGATCTTGCAAATTCAACAAGTGTCCTATTTCTTCTTTCTGCTACCCCATTTTGTTGAGGAGAGTACCTGCAAGTAATTTCCCTCTTTATACCTGCATTCCACAAGTAATCACTGAACTCATTAGAGAAATACTCTCCCCCTCCATATGATCTTAACCTCTTCAATTTTTGACCTGTAATTCTTTTTGCATATGCATGATAGTGTTTAAATGTATTAAACACTTCTGATTTGTCTTTGATCACATAGATTGTGATCCACCTGGTAGCATCATCAACATATATAGCATAATATCTTGAACCATTTATACTAAAGTCCTTTGAAGGACCCCACACATCTGTATGTACCAATTCAAGTCTTTCTGAATACATAAAACCATGATTATTGTATGATTGCTTATGAGCCTTACCTAACTGACATGCTTCACATCTGTATGTCATGTGTTGACCTGCAATGTTAGGCAATCCAAGTACTGAACCATTGTTTATCATTTCTTTGATACCTCTCTCATTAAAATGTCCAAGTCTTTTGTGCCAAAGATCCAATTCTGACACCTTTTGCTCTCCATATGCAAACATAGCATGTCCAATATTTCCTTGTACCTTTAATGTGAAGAGCCTTCCTTCCTTCTTCCCTGTAACAATCTGTTTATACCCTTGACTAGGGTCTTCAACATAAACTCCATCATTAGTGAACCTTACCTCATATCCTTTTTCCACAATTTGTTCTACACTTATCAGATTTTTAGGAATTGTAGGAACATACAAAACCTTACTCAAGAGAGTGCTTCCATCTTTGGCTCTGACTGAACCAATTGACTTTACCTTGTGCTTTGTATTATCACCTGTTTGGACTGTATGATTAATTGCATTATAATCTAGATCAGTCATCAAGGAAATGTTTCCACTCAGATGGTTGCTACATCCTGAGTCAATATAAAATACTCTCATGTCTTCATGTGAGGCTTCACATGTTGCATTCATAATAAGAGTCGAGTATTCTTTCTGATCTGATGCATAATTGTAGTAGGTGTTATTATATGATTGATTTTGGAAGTTTCTTCCTCAACCTCTTCCAAAAGAATACCTACCACCTCTACCTCTGAAGTTTCCTCTCTGATATCTGCCACCTCTTCCTCTTTGATTAAAATTCTGATTAAAATTACCATTGCTTTGATTATTGTGCCAACAATCATGAGATAGATGATTGGTCTTACCACATATCCAACAAGCTCTGACATTATCTTTGTTATTTCTACCTCTTCCTCTATTTCTGCCACTTCCTCTTCCTCTTAGGAAGTTTGCTTGGCTTGGAGTACCTTCATCTTCAACTGATTGTTGCTTTCCTTTGCTAGCTTTCTTCTTATCTTTAGAATACATTGCATGTCCTGCACTCTTATCAATATCTCCTTTGATATCATTCTCAAAAGTTAGCATATGTCCTAACAATTGATTTAGATCAGGAGTGAAATGATCTAATGAAAGTTCTGTACACAAAATAAAAGGCTTCCACTTCTCATCTCCTCTTAGCCCCGTGAGAATTTGTCTTACCAATTTATCTTCTTCAATATCTTCATCCACTGCACCTAAAGAATCTGGAATTTCCTTCATCTTTGTCACATAATCAGATATTGATTGTGAAGCCTTCTTCTTGAAGGTAGTGAATTCTGCCCATAATGAAGCATTCCATGATTTGGTTGTGTTCTGAAAATGCTCTTCCAAAGCATTCCAAATATCACTTGCACTTTCAAGTCCTCTAATATGAGGAAGCAAATAATCATTCACTGCCATGTAGATTATGCTCCTTGCTTGAGCATCCTTCTTCATCCAAATCTTTACATCTGCTAGCTCCTCCCTAGTTGGAACACTAGGATCTCTGAACTCATGCTTTTCTTCCTCTCCTGTGATATATCCCATCAGATCTTTGCTCATAAGATGAGCTTCCATTCTCATAGACCAAGCTAGATAATTTTCTCTATCCAACTTTTCAATTTGGAGACTATCTCCCATCCTTGCTTCACCTGTAGTCTCAAATCTTTAGTCCTTATAAAGAATGAATGTACCTTAGCTTCGAATGTTGCTCCTTTTGATCCTTTGGACAACCTTTATGTGTCTTCCTTCAATCTTTCTTAACACTTTATCCTTTTGATCCTTCGAGATGTAAAGTTTGTATGTCTGCAGCAGTCGGAGTCTTCCTTTCCTCAATTTTGATATAACCTGCTCTGATACCACTAATGGAGAGTGTTAATCTCCAAAAGAACAAGCTATCCTTGATGTTAGACCACCTCTATATCAAGAATAACTTCAGACTCCACTTAATTTTAAAGAACAATCACCAAACTATCAAGAAATTGATCAACTGTGAAAAAATCACTTCTCAGAAAAGTCTACTGCACATTAATCATTCATTGACTGATCATTCGTGTAAAGTTTTTCATAAAACTTTATGGAATGTGTTGCCTAGAGGTTGCACATCTTCTCCAAGTTAAAACTCCTAAAATTCTTGAGTAGATTGTGAGAAATGACTCAGACAATGTACCTATGTCTGAAACTATCTCTCTGTAATGACGACTTTGACACCTGTAACTTCTAAGCTATGGTTCTCCCAAACTACAGACCGTTTAATCAAATGCTTTTAGCCATAGATGGATTAACTCTCAACTTAAATTTTGAATCCTCATTTGTGTAAAACTTTACACTATGCACTAAGCACTGACCATTTCTTTGACCATCGAATCTGCGCCTGTTTCAGAAGACATTCAGAACTTTCTACATATGAATGTTCCTATTCAAAATTCTCTCAGCCTGTTCGCAATTGGACTCTCAAATTTTAACCATAGATGGATTAAATATAGATTTAGACATGTTCAAAAGGATTCCTCAAAAGATTAACCATAGAAGGAGAATCAGATAAAAGATCGACGCGCAATTCTCTGAAGATTTTTTTTCATAACTTTTCATACATCTGATGGATGACATGCATAATGTTCATCTCATACTCTCCTATTCTTCTGTTCTTCACTTCTATCGTCTTCTCTATCTCTTCTACATCTCTCTATACGACTATGAACATGTATCTATATATATACGAGTCTTACTCGTCAATTTTCCAAATACATTGAAATATTTACAAGAGTAATGTACAAAAGAACTTTATTTCTGAATCTCCTCTTTCTTGAAACTGATCTTCAATCTTCCAATCATTTTTCCACTTCTGGATTTTATGTAATCACTAATTGTTGATTGTTCTGATCCAACAGAATAAGGTTAGCTGAAGCCAACATAACAAAAACCTTACTGAAAGCATTTTAGCATTCATAACCTTCTATAACATAACAAGTATCTTCTTTTTCTCTACAACACAAATATGATAGAATCTGAATCTTTGACTTTCTTATTCCAATGTTAAGAATCTTCACAAACAAAGGATAGACAACTGAATCATAAATACTCAAGATCTTTATGATCATTCAAGATCAATGATCTTTCCTGTGTAGAACCTGCTCTCATCAAACCTTCATGACTGAATGTTTGATTTGCTACCTGAATGTCTCCAAGTGTCCATGCTTCTCATAAAGTCGTAAAACTTTACTTCAAACAAATCCTTCCAAGAATTTGCAATTCCTACTTGAAACATAAGTGGACAAAACTTGTCCCCTTGAGAACTCCAAAAGCTGCAAGTTGATACTTCATCTTTTCATATTCTACCCGGGTGAAATGTGATAGTACCTGCTTTTCAATCCACTTCTCAATCAAGTGATAGGATATGATGGAACACCTTTTTGAATACAAACATGTATCCAAAAGTCTAGACAATCATAGAAAGTAGATTCTACATTGACTTGTACAACAACAAATCTGAATTTTTTGAAGTTTTTTGAAAATACTGAATATGAGGTAACCTTTCCAAACATAAAACCTTAACCCAAGTCTTCAACATCTGCTACAAAAAACTCTTTTACCTCATGAGTTAGATAAAGAAGAAATATACTTCTCTGCAACTTGTCATATATCAAGTAGCTCTGTATTGACCTCCAGGAATTCTTTGAGGGAACATATTAGCTGCCTGCTTCAAAAAATCTTCAACTTATATATAACTCATACATTTGAGTTAAAACATAAGTTGTCTTTAAAATCTGCTGCTTTGCTTTCTCTTAATGCAATTCTTTGTCAAATCTACTAAATCATGACTAAGTGTAATGCAAAACAAGAAACTTTTTCTTCTTTAGACTTTCTTCACAAGATGTTCTCATAGACTTGTCTTTGGATGTAGAGGATAAAATAGGAAAAGTATATGGAAATTGTATGAGAAAAGGAAGCCTTACTTTTCGTTTGGAAATGATGGACTTTCTTCTTCTACATCTTTCTTCCACCTGATGATGTCAACATCTTCAAACTTCTCTTCATCTTGAAGTAGCAAGCACTCTTGTTCTCTTCAAATGAACTTTTTCTCTTTCTCTAGTACTAAGACTAAGAGATAAAAAAAACATGGTATACAAATGGAAGTGAATATAGAATCATGTTTTATCATCTCCTCATATCTCTGAATCAAAATTCTGCTTCAAATGCATGAAACATACTAAATTCACCAATCTTTTGTCTGAATGACGAATTACCTTTCTAGAGTTATACCTCTAGATCAAATTTGTACCTTGATATCCAACCAACTTACAACAGAAAATTGGCTAAAAACAAAAAAAACGCATCCCATCTCCACATTTGTCTTCTTAGATGAACTTTCTTGCCATGAAAAAGATCTCTCAAAACTCTCTAGGAAAACCTCTAGATACCTGTTTTGATGTAACCTTTAACTTTCAAATAATGAAAGTGTATAAAAGCATTCCTTGAAGCCTTCAAATCTCTTCATAACTGCTCTTCTAAGATATGACCTGCAAATGATAATCTGATAGTAGAAACTGATACATGTGATTTGATGTTGATCTGATTCCTTCATCTTCTCTAAACCATTGTTCTTCCTTGAATTTGAAGTAGTCTTCTCTTCATCAAGTCTGGGTCTTCAAATAATACTTTTGTAAAGTATTTGCATGCTCTTCCAAAAATATTCGACTGCTAACAAATCATCAACTTCATACTCCACACTGATGAATACACATGTGATTGAATTTTCTAATTCTCAAATCTCTACTCATCTAGATTAAGTATGTATGTCAAATGTCAAATGTTAGAAGATGCTCTTAAATCATATGTTGTAAACCTGGAATTCTAGAAAACCTGGGAATCTGAATGAGCCTTAATGCATTGATGCCAAAGACCTAAAGTTCTAAAACCAAAACCTTAGTGCTCTGATACCAAATGTTGGAAATGAGGTAGGCCCTTAGCTAATGTCATAGATTCATGGTTCCATAGGTAATAGGTTATAGAAGAGTGAATATGAGTGACTGCAAGAGGAAGGATCAGTGTGAAACTGATAATCAACAAACCCTCATCTTAACTTAGGCTATAGAAGACCCTAAGTCAGATACGTGTGTGAAAAGATCACATACTTAAAAAGTAGCAAAGAATGCTAACAAGTTTGCTGTCGGAAATCCTCAAACTCATGTGAACACACCTTCTCAAACACCTCAACCAAATATGCATAAGGCATATACGTACTGTTTCTCTTGTACCTATGCTGAATAGGACTCCTCCTGATATGGATGCTACTGCATCCATAAAATTCAAGTAGTACCTGTGTGCATAAAGAGAATATGTACCTGAATACTTAACATAAGATGTAAATCTTATGTTAACCACCATCCAATGTCTTTGAAGTAGCCCGAAATATTCATGTAGAAGACAATCTTCAACTACGACATGTAGATGGCCGATCCTCACCATCAAGCTGCTAATGACCAAGTCTTCTTTCCATGAACAAGAGTTAACCTCCTCTCCATGAGCTAGAGTGTGAGCACACCCTTCATCTTCTCCAAGAAGAATCTCCAAGAAGAATCTCCAAGAAGAACTCCATAACTGCTCCTCAACATGCTTCAAGATAGCACCATGGCTGCCCCATGTGCTAGAAGAAACACCACCTCTATTGAGGTCCAAGCTCAAGGCTTGCATTGAAAGTTAGGTGAAGGATGCTTAGAATGAGTCCAGAGTGCTTCTTTTATAGTAGTTTGTGATCCCTTCAAAAGCACATCAAAAGCTCTTATCGAATAAAAAAACTACACGATGGCTTATGAATAAATCTAATTTTGTCGCCGTCCGTTTTTGTTGTCCATGTGTTTTTTTTTTAATAAAACAAAAGCACAAAAGATGACTTCGCACTGCGGCGATCGGGGATCCAACCCTCATAGGTGGGATAGGAGGCAGATGACATAGCCATGCGCCCAACGCGTTTTGGTTGTACAAGGACTTATAAATAAGCCTACACAACCTGTAAAGTGTGAGGAAGATGGACCAATGGACATTGTTTCCAACAAAGATAACACAGTTCACCAACATCAAGAGGAGCTTCAAGGTACATAGGACCAACAAGAGGAACCATGCCAGGAAGAACAAGGAGGGGTATGAGTCTCTAAAGATGAACCCACCTTTGATACTATAGCTTACATTGAAGATCATTAGGGGAAAAATGAACCCTGCATGGGCCTTTTAGATTAAGGAGTATGACTCTCTAAAGATGAACCCACCTTTGATACTATAGCTTACATTGTAGATCATAAGGGGAAAAAATGAACCCTGCATGGGCCTTTTAGATCTAGTAGACTAGGGGTAGATTTTCCTTGGCTTTTGCTAGTCAAAGTTTTTAAAACCACCACAAATTCGTGGGTTTTGTGAGAAGAGTGGTTTGAGATTTCAAAACTTTGAATCCTGACCATTGTTTTCTCTAAAGAATCCAACGGATGGTGTTTTGGTGCAAAAGTCAAGGCTTCATGTAATGTAGGCCATTGGATCATACAAAAATTGTGTGGCTCCATTTGAAGGGACATAAAAAAATACGCAATGCTCTTTAAACTGTAGGATTTTTCTACCAATGGAAGGGCTGAAGATTAACACACATATGGGACGACACAATTCCTTCTACATCCTTGGATGGGGCTGATATCGAAGGACTACAAATGCGTATCTCTTTTTGAGGGCGCCATTCAATCTAGTGTGTTGGATCCTTTTTGCATCGGACGACCGATGTTCAACACAGAAAGAGGTTCAGCTTGAAATGTGCTTGACCATTAGATTGGGTGATCCATCTGACGGATGTGAGTGCATTGTGTCAAATGGAATAGCACCTTTATTTCTACACCGTACATCATGCAAGATGGAGGGCTCACATTGACTGCACACTTCGCCTCTCTCTCTACTGTGCTACCGAAAATGTCCACCTCTTTCTACTGTGCTACTTTGCAAACGCCCACACATTCATTATGGTATCACATGTGTTTTAAATCTTAGCCATTCAAAGGAAAAAATCTAATGGTTGAAATCCAATTTGATTGAGCACATCATTGAAGTTCCTTTTTCTCTTATATTTTAATAGAGAAAACCACCCTGGTATTTTATGTCCCCTTAATCACGTACAATCTTAATTTTAATCCCTAAAAATTAGGGATCCTTACAAGGCCCATGCAAGGCTCACTTTTTCCCCTAATGTGTACAAAGGCTTTACACAATGATGCAAGCAGTTTGGGCATGGGGACAACTCACAGAAGAACAAAGTCATGATATATTGCAAAGGAGAACTCAAGAATAGTGGATTTGATGTGTCTTTCATCAATGCCTTTGACATGTTGATTGAGGTAGTGGCGATAGTGGAAGTCCTTAATTTTGTTTTTATCACAATGACCACTTCCAAGATTTCAATCCAAGATGTGTCTGCCTTCTACCTTGAGCCAACCAACATATTCAAGTTTTAGTGCCACCCAACCTCTCGAACGGATCTACTTTTTGTGGCTACTCCACCCCCATGGTTAGTGTGCAACCCCTACAACCTATCACTGCACCATTTCCAACTTCACTCCTTCACACTCTCTCCCATTCTTTCCACCATTTTACACCTATACCTCCTCTTTGCCTACCCACCAAACAATCATTTACATCCTTTACCACACTCACCACCATATCTCTACCATCCTTTCTCCAACATTCATCAAACCTTTGACCTAGCCATTTCTATCCCAAAATACCCTTATTTGATTCCATACCTTAAGTGCAACCATCACTTCACCAATCACTCACCCCAATGATCACTTTGGCATCCACTTCTCCCTTGCCCTCCCCCTTCCCCTTGCATCATATAGCGACTCACATACAATCATGCATTCACACTCCACTTACTTATCATCCACCATTGGCACGAAATTACAAAAAATGTTCAACAACATGCATCAAGTACGAGTGGAATTCGATTCCCTAGGCACGAAATACCAGGACATGCAAAGGAACACCACCCAACTACAAGCTAGACTCAACTCCTTGAGCATAGAGAATGCATCTCTCAATGAATTCTACATAGAGATCAAGGACACTTATCATGATATGGAATTAGAGTTAGAACATAGGACTAAAGAAGCCATTGTGGAAGTAGAAGACCAAGTTTGAGGGCAAATCAAGCAAAATGCACAATTAACCTACAATAAGGGCTTCTCCGATGACACCTAGCCATAGCATGAGAGGAAAATCAAAGATTGAAAGAGCGAAACTGGGATAACTTTGAAGCTGCCATGGACCACCCTGGTGTACCACTTAGTCCTAGCTTCTTCCATGCAATCCCCTCTGAGACCATAACTATTCTTTTAGAAGACCTTGCACACTTGCTTGAGCATTATGAGAAGCTCAAAGAAGAATGTACCACTTTGCACAATGCCAGAGCTACCACAGAATTACTAGAATAGCAAGGCCCCCTTCCCTATTGGACAATCCCTCCACTTGAAATATTGGAAGAACTATACACTCTATGCGAGCAAGTCATTATGCTTCAGACACAATTGGTAGAATAGGTTGTACTCTAGAGGCCCACTTCCCCACTTGACTTATCACAGCCACGTGAGATGGTCACTATTCTAGTTGACCCCACTTTTGAAGAAGATTATGAACCCTAAGCAGCTATTGGGGGATGTGTCATGGAGTAGGGTCATGACACCTTTGAGTTACCATTACATGCATGGATGAAGCCTATAAAGGAATTGGGGAAGATGCATTCCGCTCACATCAAAGCTCAACTTCAAGGAATGGCCATAATCAAAGAGAAAATACTAAAGTCACCTTACTTTGTAGAACTCACACCAAGGAGATACATTTTGACCAATGAAATTCAATATAAACCATAATCTATGTAATTGGTTGAGTACAATTTAGAGATTGAGCAGGATACAGAGAAGGGACCGACACATGGTACATAGTTCCAAGTAGAGGACCTCCCTCCACAAGCAACGAGAGGCACCATCTTTTGGCCGATGGTGTGACTTACTACAAGAACACCCAAAAATGTTGTATACATGGTTCAAAGATCCTACACACATAATGTACAATCCTTGCAAGCTATGGCCCAATCCCATGATGTCGATCCTAGAAAAATTTCTCCATTAAGGTGCAGAATGATCCCAACTGCTAAGATTGGATCAATTATCCATACTTCACACCACCACAAGGACCCCAAAAAATGGCATATATAATGGTGACCATTCTACATTGGCTTCCACATCTGAATTGTATAATGGACATAGCATCCAAAATGTCCATCATAATTTTTGATCTCATGCAAACTACTTTCAAAATCTTCAAAAGGGGATGAGCACCTCACATCTCAATGCGAGGATTTGAGCATGGTATTCTAGATCTGTTATATGATATGAGCACCACCCCCTTGCTCAAAACTTGTTACGGTTGGCACTAACGAATAAAGTACCCACCCAAATGTTAGAAACAAATATTTGAGAAGATGTTTACAACTGGGTTTTAGGAGTATCACTTTGAGGTGTTCATCACTAGGCCAACACATCTTCTTCAACTTTTTGCATGTGAACGGATTGTGTACTCCTCACACTATCATTGTCCATTCCTCAATACACCACAGGCCATAGCGTGGGATAGATTGGAAGGTGTCATAACATGTGGAATTCATATTAACAAAAACATCATTGCTCAAGACCTCTTACAAAACTACATTGATAGCTCCCTACAATAAGATTCTATTGGGGATGAAAAATGCTAAAGGGAGTGGGGTATCGACAACAACTCATGACATAGAAGAAGAGGAATTATGTAAGAAGCACAAGAAGGAGACCAAAGGGGGCCCCACAATTAATTTTCTACTCAATATTGATTTACAATTATCATACCTCATCAGAGGCAATAACAATGATTTTAATCACTAACCAATGTAACATACAATCACCCAATTTCTCCATATGATGCTTCATTTTGTGCAAGTTGAGGAGTCCTTGAGATTGAGGAGCTTAGATAAAACATGTCTAACAATTTTCACATTTTTGGACCTCATTTGATACCCCAGAAGTAGCTTAGGAGATAAATTCTAACTAGGTCAGTCATTAGATGTGAAATCGGTCACTGAGGGAAGCTTGTGCCACTCATGGTCTAGTAGTGCAAATAGGGCACTGTTTCAAGAGCAAGTGTACATCTCTTTGCATCGAGGACCAATACAATCCAAAACGTCATAAATTTTGCAAGGTTCATTGTTTAGCATCATGGTGATCTAGGAATCCTATATGTGTTTCTTGTAGCAAGTTCTCATGCTCTTTGTCATCAACATAATAAGACAAGATACATTGTCTATCTTATCAATATTAACTTCTTGCTAGCAATCGGTACTATTTTGATTGCATCACGTTTCTTTATTTCGTTCTCACTTGTGTGTAGGAAAAAAATTCAAAACTAAAACCAAATATTGGGACCTTTGTGGAACTATCTCTAGATCAAAACTTGTCAGGGGATTCTCTTCTCCCTTTTACTTTTGGAGATTTCACTTTTCTACTATTACAAGAGTGTTGATATATTTAGGTAGTGATGTGTGTGAACTGGGATGGCCGGGCCACATTTTTCCCTCTTTAGGAGGTTTTTCCCCCCGGCTTGTATATACGCCTATTGCCCTAACATGCTACTTATCTTTGTACATTATAGTGGTAATACATTCAGTATTGTGTGTTGTGCTCCAAGATTCTACTTCTTCCTTGTGTTGTTCGTGTGCTTCTGCAGACATCTATCTCCAACAATTGGTATAAGAGCAAGTCACTGATTCATCTAGGGTATCATCAACACCTCTTCGGTTGCAGCCTCAGAATCACATGAAATTTGGTGAGCATGCTCAGGGTGTTTTCAGAGATCAAAACAACTTCATTATGTGGTGCCGAAATCATGGTATGAGCTCGTTTTGACCTCCAAACACACCATCCTAGCGCTTGTGCACGCTATTTCATCTTTTTGTGCTAAAGATATTACCATTTTTGGTTTGCCAATATATGCGTCTGAAAGTTTGCTACAGGTTTAGTAAAACTCGTTAGGGTAGTTCTGCTCAACTTTTTGAGATACAATAATTTTTCGGCATTAAGGTATTTTAGTAAGTGGCCATGGATGAAAGCAGTGATGTATTTCATATGTTGGCTGTTGAGGATAAGTTGGATGCTATAAATTACCCATTGTGGGCTTATATGATGTTTCAGGTATTGGTCACAAAAGGACTATGGAATATTGTGCAGGGTGTTGAAAGACGTCCTATTACATACATGTATTGAAGCTAATGAACATGGTGTTGAAGATGGTGATATTGTGCACATTCCTATTCGTGTTGCTCTTTCTGTTCCACCTACTATAGAGAAAAGTTGTTGGGATGGCATATATGTTCAGGCACGTGCATTGATAACTTTATGTATCAAAATGTGCCATTATTTCTCACATTCGCTCTTGCAGAACAACTAAGGATTCTTGGGATACACTTACCACATTGTACCAGGCTAGGAATGAGGCTCGTGTTGCTTACCTTCGAAAACACTTGGATTTTGAGCACATGAATGGAGATGATTCTATGGACGATTTTCTCACAAAGATCAAGGATTTAAAGGAACCATTGATTTTTGCAAATGAAGTCCTTCCTAACATTTCACTTGTGCAGTTTTTTTTAATGGTATTCTCGGCTCATATTAGAGTTTTGCTTCTACTATTCATTTGATGATGAAAGGCAATCCAAATGCCTTAACATTTGAAGAGTTAGTTTCTGTTTTGTTGCAAGAAGACCAGTCTAGGTAGAATATGTCTATTATGCATTTTGCAGATCAAGCTTTCCTGGCTAGTCAGAAGGGCAAAGGAAAATGGAGCTCTTCTACTAGTAAGCAGAAATGTGCAAATGCTGTACATTCAAAGAAGGAAGACAAAGATGAGAAGAAATCAGAAAAGAAGAAATTGTTTTGAAAATACTGTAAAGCAAATGATCATGCCATTAAGAACTGTCCAAAACTAGTTGCTAAAGAGGCAAAGAAGAAAGAGGTCAGAATGGTTGTTGTAGAGGCCTCTACACCGAAAACAAAGTCTGCTAATCTTGTGCAATATGAAGAATGGGTGTTTACTATTGTTTGCAATTTTGACCCATCTTCTCATGAGCAATGCATATTTGTAGTAGACTCAAATGTTTGGTACTTTGGTAGTGGGGCGACCAAACATATTACCTTGCAACACAGTTTCTTCTCTATACTCTAGGAATATTGTTACATGCACCGACAACTCCACTTATCCTGTTATAGGAGTTGGTAAGATCATTTTGACTACTGCTGATGATAGTTCTTTCACTTTGTCAGATGCTTTCTTTGTGCCAAGGATCAAGAAAAATCTATTATCAGTTTCTGCATTAGCGAGGATTGGCTTGGTTGTGAAATTTGTTGATGATAGATGTAGAGTTCATGATCTTCCAAATGGAAACATCATTATTGCTTCTGGCATTTTATGTTGTGGGTTGTATAAGCTCATAGACTATGACAAATCTATAAATGATTTGGCATGTGTAGTACATGATTTGCAGGCCATGTCAGATGCAAATCTTTGGCATGCATGCTTTGTTCATCTTGATTTTGCTATTTTGCTATGCTTGCAGAAATCTGAAATGGTGTCCTCTTCGCCCAAACTTGAGGCACCCGGAAAACATGTTTGTGAAGGCTGTATTTTGGTTAAAATGCAACATTCATCCTTTTCAAAAGATGGTTCAGTTCGGGCTACTTAGAAATTGCAGCTTGTACATAGTGATGTCTTTGGTCCTATGTAGACACCTTCTTTTGGGAACTATCTTTACTTCATGACTTTCATCGATGATTTTTCTAGGCATGCATGGGTATAACCATTGATGGAAAAGTCTGAAGTGTTTATGTGCTTCAAACTGTTTTTGGTTTTGGTTGAAAAGCTTTCCGCATGTAAAATGGGCACCCTCTGTTCTCATCAAGGGGGGGAATATATGTCTTCTAACTTTAATGCATTTTTGGTTGAACGTGGGATAAAACATTAGTGTACAGTGTTGTATACACCTTAATAGAATGGAGTTGTTGAACAGAACAAGTCACTCATGGAGGTGGCGAGGTGTATGGTCAAGAGTTAGGCTTTACCACATAGTTTCTAGCTTGAGGTTGTCATGTGTGCAGCATATATACTGAACAAGTGTCCCACTAAATCGCTACATTCTATCACTCCATCATAAAAACATCGTAAAAAATTGGATGATAAAGCAAAAAAATGTATTTTTGTTGGGTATAGTTTTGGAAGCAAAGGCTATTCTCTGTATCATCCACATACTAAACACATTCTGGTTAGCCGTGATGTTGTTTTTGTGGAACATGCTATTCAGCCCTTACTTTCATGTACTAAGGAGACATCTGTTAGCTCCAAAGACATGTATGATACTTTGCTACCTCTTTTTATAGGTGGATAGTCTAGTGTTGGCCCTAATGATGCAACTTCTAAGCCTTTGCAAGTTTCATGTGATGATGCAGATCATTCCATTTCTGATGCAAATTTACATGATGCACTTGCATGAGAGAGATGATATTGAGCAGGCAAAAACTATGCCAAAATGGCTGGTGCAAACTTTGCGTGACATTAAATTAGATGCACCTCTATCATATCATACTCGTTCAAGCTCTCATAGTGCATCTTTCACATCAGGTTGCTATGCTATGGATGCCTCTAGTCTCTGTGATGAGACTAAACCTTTTTCGTTTGATGAAGCACAAAATTCTAAACATGGGATGGCTACAATGCAATCTGAACATGATGCTATCATGAAAAATAGTACCTGGCCTTTACGTGACTTGCCTCCTGGCAAGAAGGCGATTGGCACTAAGTGGGTATATGAGTTGAAGCATAAACCTGATGGAGCAGTTGTAAGGTATAAGGCTAGGCTTGTTGCAAAGGGTTACGCGTAGAAAAAAGGCATTGATTTTGATGAAACCTTTGCTCCTACTTGCTAAATGACTACTGCTCGTAGCATCTGTGCACTTGCAGGTGATCATGGTTGGAATGTACATTAGTTGGACATTAAAAAAACATTTCTAAATGGCGACTTGCATGAAGAAGTGTATGTTTTTCAGCCCCATGGCTTTGTGCAGAAAGGGCACGAAAACCGAGTGTGGAGGTTGAAGAAGGCATTATATGGTTTAAAGCAAGCACCACGTGCTTGATATGAAAAGATACATGCCTATCTGATTTCACATGGTTTTGAGAATATTCCAACTGAAAGCACCTTATATGTTAAGTGTGCTAATGATGTGCTTCTGATCATTGTGGTATATGTTGATGACATGCTGCTCACTACTCCTCATCACATGCATATAGTTGATTTTAAGGATGATTTGCATGCCTCATTTGAGATGTCTGATTTGGGGCATTTGCATCATTATTTAGGCATTAAATTTATGCAAGTTGATGGTGGAATGGCTTAGTGTCAAATGAAATGCCTATTGCCACTCCTATGGAGACAAGTTTATGATTGAGTTTTCATGATGTTGGAGAGGCATTTGATGATGTTCTCTATTAGCGTGCTATTGGATGCTTGGTTTACTTATGCATTACTTAGCCAGATACTCAATTTTCTATCTCACAGATGAGTAGGTTTATGCATTGCCCAGGTGTCAAGCATTGGCACGCGGTGTTGCAGAGCTAAGAAGAACAAAAGGTAGAGAAAAGGATGGGCCCCAAATTTTTTCCGATTCGGACACTTTATTTTTGTATCATAACCTTTTTGTGACATATTTTCCGATGTAAATGCACTATAGGAGTCCGCTAGATGCATACCCTTGGAGATTAGTAGCTTACCCATGTAAATTAGTAGGAAATTAACATGTTAGTGAATAAAGTGCCGTTCTCTTGTGTGAAAGGACCATTTTTAGGGCACATGTATATAAGTCAATTTGTGACTCTTTGTAAAGACTTTTGGCCATTGTGAGAATCAAGAGCATAGAATTTCGAATTTGTGTCTTCTCCTCTCTGTATCATCTTCTTTGTGAGCTTGTGTGCATGTGTGATGCTTGCAAAGAGTGTTTGGAAGTGTTGTCTATCCATGAAAGTGCATGTTTGCTGCTGTCAAGGTGTGTGTGAAGTGTAGGAAGTGCTGAAGTGTAGGAAGGTCATTCCCACGACTCCATATTTTGCTCATAACTTGAGGTAGAAGTGTCAAAGTTGAGTGGAAAGACCACCATTGGATGCGTCTTCTCGAGAGCTTCGAAAGGAACCTGCTATTCACTATACTCGAAGTTCAAAGCTCAGAGAAAAGCTCGATTTATTGTTGGTTGTTGCTCCAAGTATCGTGACATCTCAACAGATCCCTGAACCTTGTTTGGAATAGACTTAGACTTATTTACACTCTTTGAGAATCTCATCTGCATTGATCATCATTTGAATGCATGTCTTCATACACTCGGCTAGGTTTTGATACTCCTCACATTGATAAATAAAGCGTGAATCCCCACTATACGCACTTGAGGGGGATTGAGGTATAGTCTCTTTCTCCACAAGTCCCTAAGTTGGTACTTAGGTACACACGTTTTTGGCGCCGTTTTCGGGGAAGTCGAATCAAACCGAGGCACTCGTGTGATGGTAAGTACCTCTTAGCATTGAAGCGAGTAGAGGAGTGAGAATTTCTCTTCTTTGGTAATTCACACTCAACCGCACTTACTACTTCTTGCTCTTGGAGTGTGTGTAGTGAGTTGATAGTCTAGGGAAGTGAGTGGAGTGAGTAGAGTAGGAGGAACAAGGGAGTAGGTTAGGAAGTTAGAATAGCGGTCAACCTTTATTCTTGCTAGTCTTTTTTAGTTAGGAAGAAATTTCAAAAGTATAAAAACCAAAAAAACTGCCTTTTTCAAGTCACTTGTCTCCAAGCAAGTATCGTGAGCATTAGAGAGCAAATATCGCGATCGTGGAGTAGGGTTATTGAGCGACACAGAGCAAGAAGGGGTTGTAGAGAAGTTGGGGAGAAGCTTCCATGGTAACCATAACCATCCTCTACTCTTAAATTATGGTGAAATCAAGAAACTCAGTGAAACGACTTGCAGCAGATATCGTGAGGGTCATCCCCGGGTAAGGAAAGTCATTTTTTCTGATTCAGGCATTTGGAAGAGGGGAGAGAGGCTTTAAAACCACTTGTGCTCACTTAAAATCTAAATGCACTTGTTGAAAATTGAAAAAATGTCAAGTATCATATTCTCTTGCAGTTGAGATATTGTGATACCTGGATATCGTGAACTCCTGTGGTCGACTATCACGATACTTGAGTGATATCATGTATCGTGGAGTAATTCTCATGATACTAGTCACATATTGTGTATCGCTGAAAGCTTTTCACGATACCTGTCGGATATCGTATATCGTTGATATTTTTCACGATACCTGACCGCTATCAAGTATCGTTGAATTTTTCACGATACTTGTTTGATATCTAATATCGTCGAGGAAGTTCTCACGATACTTGTCACATATCGAGTATTGTGGAGATCTGAAAATGATATTTCTCTTGGTCGAGTATCGAATATCATTTAGTTCCAAGTATTGAGTATTGTTGATTTTTTGCGATACCTGCCCAATATCGTGTATCGTGACTTTCACAAAGTGTCAAGTATCGTGTGTCGGGCTCTAGCCTGATATCAAGTATTGTGTATCATGGGATTACCTCTTTGTGATACCTGTGCAATATCAAGTATCGTGAGGGTCCTTCCGTGATACTTGCTAGATATTGAGTATCGTGGTATTGTCCAGTCGGTCAAGTATCGAGTATCGTGACTTTTTACAATGATTCAAGTATCCACTATCACATAATTCTGAGGACGATAGTTCTGAAGTATCGAGTATCGTGAGATCATCCAGAGTTAGGAGATTTCAAAAGATTTTAGTGTGGAGCTCCAAGTCAGCCAAATATTTCAAACAACTCAGAAACCCAGCCAAGAACATTAGAGCAAGGGATTGGTAGTAACTTGACTAGAGCCTTCAATTGAATGAACCTAAGATCCGGAAGAACCCTAGGAAGCCAAAGAAGTGTAATTTCTTCTGTAGGAAGTGTAGCCAAACCAACTAGTCGTTCACATTACTCTGAAACCTCGAGTGAGTCTGAGGAAAAAATTCTCATGGCTTACGAGGATATGCAGAATTCTGTACCAATAATTGGCATGATGTCAATTATTGAGGGTGAATATTGGACATCTTTAGAATATGTGAACACCAACCATCATGGGATACCTATCTACCTAGATGGGCTAAACCGATCAGTGGCCAGACTAAAGAAAGCTACAGAAGCTTACATAGTACCTAGGCCAGCAGTTAAATATGCATGAGGGTTCTATATGGACAAAAGAGATATTCAGTATGTAGTTACAAAACACCCTGAAAGCATCAATGAACAAGGGGAAGAGGGCAATGCCCACAACCTTAATGAAGAGGGACATGAAGAGCAGGTAACCACCCCTAGAGGAAAATCCACGGTCATCAGGGTTTGGAGAGGAGACCTAGTTCCCCAAGATGATTCCCTAATGGATGTCTATTTGATCAACGGGATGGAACATCTACCATCATCACGTATTTGGACAAAAACGAGAGGAGAAACTGGCCTCTAATGGAGTTAGAAAGAGCAAGGTTGAAATATCAGAACATCCCAGTGTTCCCTCCTAGGGATCAAGTCACTACTTCGCATAACCCCCAAGGAACTTATCAGGATAATTCATATCAGCATTCAAGACAGACACAACAAACACATATTCTAGTCAGACCACATGTGCAATTAATCCTAATTATCGGCCTCAACCACCAGTTGAACCAAAGAATAGAATTCGTGTTCCAGATAGACCACCTGTAGTAAGAGGACTAGGTATACCGATAGGAAGACCAGTCTTGCCTATAATGCCTAGAGCACCTGAACTAGGAAGAAGATTAAGGCAAATCCAAGTTGCCAAATGCATGAGAAACCACTTGATGGCTCTAGTGAACGTTACAATCACATAGCTGAATTCAAGCAAGTAATCAGAGCCGAACAACTGGAAGATTTCTTGATCCAATATGAATCCTTTGGGCTAACCCTTACAAAAACGACATTAGCATGGTTCCAACCATTACACCCTAATAACTTTCAAAACATGGAACAAGTCTATCAAGAATTAATTGAAGAATTCACAAAGTCTGGAATCAAAAACAACTCTTCCTCATTAATCCATAGCTTTAAACAAGCTCCTAACGAATTAGTGAGATTGGCAGCAAGAAGATTCAAGCAATATGTGGATAGATGCCATGTTGAAGAGAGACCCACTCAAAACAAAATGGTGTCATTATTTTTGGAAGGATTACTGAATGGATCATTAAGAGCTTTGGTATATGTGAAAAGAGTTCAAACTTTGCAAGAATGTATGAAAGAATATATTGACCTAGAGGACAATCTAGCAGAAGACTTGAAAATACCTCAAGGTAGTGTGAAAAGTGAAGATTCTGCCAGTAGCACATCAAACTCTAAGAACAATGTAGAGGAAATAGCCGATTTAGTAGCAAAGAAATTGAATGTTCAAGGGCCAAGGAACTACCCCAACAACCCAATGAGAGTACCCATGCTTAGAAGGTGTGTGCATTAAGGAGGTGATCACCCTTCTCATTTGTGCACTAGGGGAGTAGTCCCACCACCTTCTTATGCTTACAATAGACCACCCGTCCCGGGCTCTATGCATTATTGTAGCATATAACAAAAATACGCAAATCATAGCACAGAAATCTGTCCTTACAATCGGCAATCAAGACTAGTCCTGTTGGAGTTAGACGTCTGTGGAAGCATGCGAACATCACAAGGAAGAAGAAGAAGCTTGGAGCACAAACACACAATACTGAATGTATTACTAGAGAATGTACAAAGATAAGTAGCCCATTAGGGCAATAGGCATATATACAAGCCGGGGGGATAAAACCTCCTAAAGAGGGAAAAAAGTGCCCCGGCGGTCCTAGTGTGTTCACACACATCACTACCTAAATATATCAACAAATCCCCCCTAGGAGTGATGCGGTGAACAAGGAGCTTGCACTCATGTATAAGGAAGTGCCAAGCTATGTGGAAGTCACTCCACAAAAGGAAGTAAGCCCAAAGCTTTGCCAAAAGCTTCAAACTTCTCCCTAGGTAGAGCCTTCGTGAAAAGGTCTGCAATGTTCTCTTGCGTGAGCACATATGCCAAGTTGATCTCCCCAGCAGCGAACCTCTCCCTAATATAGTGATAATGCACCTCAATGTGCTTAGTGTGAGCATGGAACAAAGGGTTCCTCACAACTGCCAATGCGCTCTGACTGTCAGTGAATATGGTGGTGGTAGAAGAGTGACCAACACCCAAATCAGCCATAAGGCATCTGAGCCACACACACTCAACAGTAGCTGTGAAAGCTGCCCTATACTGGAAGACTGACCAACACCCAAATCAGCCATAAGGCATCTGAGCCACACACACTCAACAGTAGCTGTGAAAGCTGCCCCATACTCAGCCTCACAACTGGACGTGGCCACAATAGGCTGCTTCTTGCTCAACCAAGATATACATGAGCTACCAAGCATGAAGCAAAAGCCACTAGTGGACACACGAGTGTCATAGCAACCAACCCAATCAGAGTCAGAAAAAGCATGCAAATCTGGCGGTAGTGATCCCCCCCCTTGGGATAAAACAACCCAAGTAGCCGAGTACCACTCAAGTAGCGAAAGATACGCTTAACCGCCTGCCAATGCTTGACTCCTGGGCAATGCATAAATCTGCTCATCTGTGAGACAGCAAAATAAATATCTGGCTGAGTAATGCATAAGTAAATCAAGCATCCAACAGCCGGCTAATAGAGAACAACATCAAATACATCTCCAGCATCATGAAGACTCAAATGTAAACCTATCTCCATAGGAGTGGCAATAGGCTTACAGTCTTCAAGGCCAAAACACTGCAATAATGTGTCAATATATTTCATTTGACACAAAGCCATTCCACCATCAACTTGCATAAACTGAATGCCCAAATAGTGATGCAAATGCCCCAAATTAGACATCTCAAATGAGGCATGCAAATCAGCCTTGAAATCAGCAATATGCTTCTCAATAGGACCAGTGAGCAACATGTCATCAACATAGACAACAATGATGAGAAGCACATCATTAGCACGCTTAACATATAAGGTGCTTTCAGTTGGACTATTCTCAAAACCATGTGCAACCAGATAGGCATGTATCTTTTCATACCAAGCACGTGGTGCTTGCTTTAAACCATATAATGCCTTCTTTAACCTGCACACCTGGTTTTCATGCCCTTTCTGCACAAAGCCATGGGGCTGAAAAACATACACTTCTTCATGCAAGTCACCATTCAGAAATGCTGTTTTATTGTCCAACTGATGTACATTCCAACCATGATGGGTTGCAAGTGCACAAATGCTTCGAACAGTAGTCATATGGCATGCAGGTGCAAAGGTCTCATCAGAATCAATGCCTCTTTCCTGCACATACGCCTTTGCAACAAGCATAGCCTTATACCTATCAACTGTACCATCAGGTTTATGCTTCAACTTGTATACCCACTTATCCAACTTATCCTCAATAGCCAACATACGGAATACATCACCTCTTTCAGCCATGTGTTAAAAGTGGGCTTTCCGTGTCAGGCACTTTTAAACTCTTTTCGGGCTCTTGGGGATGGTAGGGGTCTGATAAATCAGAGGCCTTGTATCTTATTTTCCCATTAACTTATCAAGCAAGCAGTACATTAATGTTCAGTATCGAATTTTCTATACAGGTTTACTGTTCATACTCGGGTTAATCTTTTCACAGTACGCAATGCAGGCATTAATGATTATCGTCGCACAGACTTATTATCGACAACATAACATTGCTGCGCTAATCACAAATTAATGTAATTACACAAAGGTAATAGTCACAGTACTCAGATTTAAGGAATGCTGCACTGCGGCGTCTCCACAAACCACAAATCGCCCAGACAGACAGCCTGGCAATCCTGTCTCTCTCTACCGGAGAACCATCGTAATGTCTTTTCATTGATTGATAGAAAGATACAACAATTTGCTACGACCTTTCGGTACGAGCGGTATAGAAAAATATGAATTACAAAATGCCAATCTGGCGACCTTACACTGGCATGCATGGTGGACTTGAACCCGCAACGGAAACAAAATTAAGGCTCGTCTACGATGCCTTGTATATACATGGTTCTTTCTAACTTGAAGGTTCTAGAAATCTTCTGTTTGAGCGCATCCAACATCATCTTTAAGGTTTTCGGCTCTACTAATTGTGTGTCAGTGCAAACAAAACTTGCCGCAATGACTTGACTCATCAAAACTTCAGTCTGAGCTTGCAAAAATGCCTCTTGCAAATAAAAGTCATTAGCAAGAGCTGTGTCACGGCTCAATCTCATATCTTCAACTTGTTTATCGACTCTGGATAAGCGATCTGCTTGAACACCTTACTGCTTTTCTCTTCTCCCTAGCTCCTGAGCTCGAGCACTTGGCCAGATTCTTCATGAAACAAGATAGGAGCGGTTGGAGGTGGTTGTGCGGCTTGGAGTACCGGAAAAATAAAGGTAAGGATATGGGGTAGACGCGAACGTAGAAGATCACCCTTATTAACGTGTTTAATAACCGTAACACATTCATGGTGAATGCGTCGGAAATAAAAAGAGGCGAAATTGACAGGCTCACGAGAAGCCATATCAATCATCGAATAAAAGGGACGCGAAATCCCGTAGGTACGTTTCTGCAAATTCAAGATCGCAACTAAGAATTGTAATGCGGTACATTCAGGATCAGGGCGACACAGAATGGCGTACTCATTAGATGAGTGCCGTGGAAATAATGCGGTCATGGTAGCGACAGGAAGGAGAGGACCATTCTCCAATCCTACCATGGGAAGACAAAATGCTTCAGCAAAGGAAGTTAAAGTAATTACGATGCGGGATGGTAAGCATGTTATCGGCCAACATTGCTCTGTAGCGGATGTGGCGGCAATGGCCGAAATGATCTGCGCATAAAAAGGGTGACACTCCACTGAATGCCAAGGCAATTCAGCGAAGTTTCAAAGGCCACGGATACACAGATACTCACTCACTTCAGGAGTGAGTCCTTCATGGAAGGTAGCGACATTAGCTAATGCTTCCATGATGCGCACGTGAAAGTACAAGAACACAGAGAACACAAATCACACAGAACGCAAAAACACACAGACACAATAGCGATTAACAATGAAAGGAACAAGATTAAGTAGAGACACGGCAACGTGAGGCGAGCAAAAACCCAAATCATCGCGCGGTATCGAAATGATAACCTTCATAATTACGGCGTGCATGCATGAACAGAATCAGTAACACAGGGCGGCGATTAATCATATTTAGATATCAATACGAGGAGAGTTGGAGTCTATATTCAACCGAAACGGGGAAAGAAAAAGGAAATAAGTGACACGTAGAAAAAACGAGGAACACGTCAGCGGTGATCAGGCGGTTGGTGATATGGGCATAGCTTTGAACCATTGCTTACTTTGGGAAGAGGAACTCCGGTCAAGGTAGTCAACCGAAAAGTAGCTGGCCCCACTTGCTCACTGATTTGGTAAGGACCGAACCACCGTAATTTAAATTTCCCAGCAGCACGATTTGCTTTAGCATTATAAAATAGCACAAGTTGGCCCACCGTAAAAATGGGAGTTTTGAGAAACCGATCATGGGTACAAGCTTGCCGCAACTGAACTTCTTGAAGAACCAGCAAACTTTCCCAGCGATGTTCATCCAAGGCTCTGAGTGCGTCCAACCGAAATGGCAAAGAGTCTTCGGGTAGCAATTTTTGAGTTAGGGCTACGCGTAGGCTTGGCACTACAATCTCCATCGGCGTGATTGCTTCCAACCCATAAGCAAGCTTGAAGGGAGTCATTCCGATTGCCACTTTGTATGTAGTCCGGTATGCCCATAACACTGCGGGTAGTAACTGGTCCCAACGTTCTGGAGATTCCATGACCAATTTGTGGAGCATACTCAACAGAGTCTTATTGGTGCTTTCAGCGAATCCATTGGCACGGGATAATAAGGCGAGCTGAATTTGTGGACAATCTAAAATGTCTCGGTCAATACTTGCATTAAGTGGTTAGCAAAGTGTGTCCCTTCGTCTGTAACGAGTGCCAGAGGCAACCCATAACGAGGAAAAATGTCCTTCATTAGGCATTTTGCCACCGAAACAGCTGTGGCGGACCGTAAAGCCCAAGCTTCCGCCCACCTTGTGGCATAATCTGTACAAGTCAGTATATATCGATTGTTGCTAAGGGTTGCTGGTGGTGTTATTGGTCCAATAAAATCAAGACCCCACTTCTGAAAGGGTTCCAAAGGTAAAACAGGTTGCAGAGGAAAAAAGTGGCGCTGCAATGGCTGTCCAGACCGTTGACAAGTGTCACACTGCTGTACAAACTGAGTCACATCTTTGTACATGGTAGGCCACTAGAGCCCACTTTACAGAATTTTACGGTGAGTAAGATCTGCTGCGAAATGTCCACCCGAGGGAATTGAATGAGCTATAGCAATAATCGAGTCTGCTTCATGGGGTGGGATACAGCAAAATAAGACACCAGTATGATCCATGTAGTACAACTGACCTACAATCAACCGAAACCTGCGACTGTAAACCACAATTTCTCACCGTAGAGCAAGGGGTGTATGAAGAGGAAGACACCCATCAGTTAGGAAAGTTAGTAATGTATCATAGTAGGTAGATGGCAGAGGATGTTCTGTAGATTCGTCCCGAGCTTGCTCAGTAGCGTAAATTGCTGGTGTAGTGTCATCAACCCCCACCGGAGCTTCACCGGAATCCAACCGAGATAGAAAATCTGCCAATGCATGTGCTGTGTCGGGTCGATGAATTACTTCATAGTCGAACTCCTGTAATAATAAAACCCATTGAGCCAAGCGACCACCTAAATGTTGCTGCTGGACCAAGTACACAAGTGCAACATGATCCACGTGGAAGGTGAATTTACATCCCAACAAATAATGCCGGAAGTTCTTCACCGAGTACACCAACCCGAGACATTCTCTTTCGGTCACTGAATAGTTTCTTTCAGCAGGAGCGAGTCGGTGACTTGCATAATATACGGGCCGAAACCATTTATCAGTTTGCTGCATTAAAACACTTCCAATGGCTATGTCTGATGCATCGACAAAGACATGGAACGGGCGTTCCCAATCAGGGGGCTGCAAAATTGGAGCCTGCGTTAATAAAAATTTTAAATGATCAAATGCAGCTTGGCATTCTGGAGTCCATTCATACTATCATGGAGTACTAGTCATTAGCCGATTAAGTGGTGTTGCTAAATGAGCTAACCACCGTAAATGGCGGCCATGCCACCAGATTTGACCCAGGAATCGCATAACTTCTTTCGGTGTTGTAGGGACTAGTGCCTGCAACACGACTGCGACTTTATCCGGATCGACTTGTATTCCTTGTGCCAATATAATGTATCCGAGGAGTTTTCTACAAGAGACCGCAAAAATAGATTTTGTCGGATTCAAGCATAATTGGTATTTGCGACATTTTTCAAAGCAACACCGTAAATGATACAGGTGCGCCGCAATTTTGCCAAATAAGGAAAAGTCGTCCAAATATACTTGCATAAAAGTAGTCAGGTAGAGTGAAAAGACTTCTTGCATACATCGTTGAAACGTACTGGGAGCATTCCTTAATCCAAACCACATTACCGTACAAGCATAAACACCCCAATTCGTGATGAAAGCTGTTTTCCATATGTCCTGTTCTGCCATTTGCACCTGGTTATAATCACTGTAGCCATCCAGAAAGGAGTACATCTCATGCCTCGCCACTCTGTCAAGCATTGTGTCAAGAAAGGGGAGAGGAAATGGATGAGGTACCGTGGCCGCATTCAGTTTCCAGTAATCAACACAGATACGCAGTTGTTTATTTTTCTTTGGAACAATCACGATCGGAGATATCCATTCAGCATGTTCGATTGGTACAATGAATCCCACCTTCAATAACCGATCGAGTTCTGCTTTGACCTGTGCTGCATAATTGGGGTTCATTCGGTAACTGGGCTGTTTGATTGACTTTGCCTCTGGTTTGAGCACTACCCGATGTTGATAGATCCGTGGGTCCAGACCTTTCATATCTGTTAGTCCCAAGCAAAAACATCGGAAAACTCACGCAGGAGTCGGATCAAATCTTCATGAAATGCCTCGGACAATCCTGCTTTAATCTTAACAGGTTGTGGGTTAGCCTCATCACCCAAATTATATGTCACTAACCGATCTTCAGGGACATAAAAGGTAGGCAAGTTTGCCCCGAACAGTGGTGTATGTAATAAAGATCCACTAGAGGGTATCACACTGTCACCAGAAAACTGTAAATTCCCACCAACTGGTACCGAACTTTCACTGGAACTTGTTGAACTTTCACCGAAATAGGGTATACTTCCTCCGGCAACGTTCTCTCTGGGTAACACAACTCTATCCTTGAAAAGGTTCGAATTCTGACCAAATGAGTGTTCGGTTGTGTTGCAGATGGCACAATACATCTGGTTAAGGACACATATAGCACTGGTGTGCCCTGTATTTTTGCACTTGGTACAATACATCTGTTTAGCCGAATCATCTGTTATATTCTTACTAGCCTTCAACCACTCCAAGTCTTCGGTGAATCCCCCAACTTTATGCTCTAGTTGCAGGGCCATCGCAATAACAACATCCAGTGTCATAGCCCCCACATAGCGGATAATCATAATTTGTCTTAACTGTGGAGAAAGCCCATTAATGAACCACTGGGTTATCACATCATCCGGTAGATTGGCATGTGCCGGAGGCAATTGTCTTAAATGAGTTCTAAACAATGTTGCATATTCCTGAACAATCTGGTGCGGCTTCTGCCGATTGTTCTGCAAATAGTCGAAGATTTCGACAGGGTTTTTCTTTAACCAGAACCTCTAAGAAAACGCATCCCTTACCCCATTATAGTTAACGAAATGGTTTATATCATATTCTGTTAACCACCTTGCCGCTTCGTTGACTAATGTTGCCTGAAATACGATGGCCTTGTACGTTGGATCGGGTGGATGGTTTATCACTGCATAGCTTATCTCAAAGGTGCACACATGTGCATCAGGGTCGTCACCTGGAAATCCACTGAACTTTGTGTAAGTCACTCCTGTTGGAACCGGTCGAAGCGGAATGATTGGAGGTGGCTGTTGCTGTTGTTGCTGCTGCTGTTGTTGTTGCTGTTGTTGACCACTCATGCTGCTATTAGTGGTACCGTTACTGGTTCCTGAGTTTTGAGGGGATGTCTCTTGTCCTTCGGAATCTATATGAGCAAACTGCTCACCTTCCGGTTCAAAAATAGCGTTGAATCTTTTACGGATCTCCAAATCAAATAGCCTATCCTCAGCTTTCGTATCAAAGGTAGGCAAGTTTGCCCCGAACAGTGGTGTATGTAATAAAGATCCACCAGAGGGTATCACACTGTCACCAGAAAACTGTAAATTCCCACCAACTGGTACCGAACTTTCACCGGAACTTGTTGAACTTTCACCGAAATAGGGTATACTTCCTTCGGCAACGTTCTCTCTGGGTAACACAACTCTATCCTTGAAAAGGTTCGAATTCTGACCAAATGGTGTCAAATCAACTACACACTACGTCCCTGTACACTCCGAAGTTACAGCACCTTCTTCAGAACGTACCGGAATTACACCGGAATCTGTCGAAATCTCGTCATGTGTCACCGAACTGGTACCGGAATCACTGCTAACTGGCTCCGATTCTTCGACAATTGGGCTCAACCGACTTGCACTTCTACCACCTGGGGATGTCCCTAACAAATTTGGTACTGTCCAGGGGTGCTGATCTCTGCTATACTTCGGATAAGACTCACCGGACTATATATCACCTCTGCACCACTTGCCTTACGTACTGCTCCACCTTACTGATTATTCTCAATCCTTTTCCATCTTCCCACAGACGGCGCCAATGTTAAAAGTGCGCTTTCCGTCTCAGGCACTTTTAAACTCTTTTCGGGTTCTTTGGGATGGTAGGGGTCTGATAAATCAGAGGCCCTCTATCTTATTTTCCCATTAACTTATCAAGCAAGCAGTACATTAATGTTCAGTATCGAATTTTCTATACAAGTTTACTGTTCATACTCGGGTTAATCTTTTCACAGTACGCAATGCAGGCATTAACGATTATGGTCGCACAGACTTATTATCGACAACATAACATTGCTGCGCTAATCACAAATTAATGTAATTACACAAAGGTAATAGTCACAGTACTCAGATTTAAGGAATGCTGCACTACGGCGTCTCCACAGACCACAAATCGCCCAGACAGACAGTCTGGCGATCCCATCTCTCTACCCGAGAACCACCGTAATGTCTTTTCATTGATTGATAGAAAGATACAACACTTCGCTACGACCTTTCGGTACGTGAGGTATAGAAAAATATGAATTACAAAATGCCAATCTGGCGACCTTACACATGGCCAGTGACTAAAATACCTTGATGCAAAAAATTGACTGTATCTCAAAAAGTTGAACAGAACTACCTCGACGAATTCTGCTAGACCTGTAGTAGACTTCGAGATGCTTATACTGGTGAACAGAAACTGGTATATACCTTTGGCACAAAAAGACAAAATAGCCTGCACAAGCACTGCAATAATGCATTCAGAGGCCGAAATGAGCTCAGATCGTGATTTTGGCACCAAAAGCGAAGTTGTTTTGATCTCTGAAACACCCTGAGTATGCTCACCAAATTTTTTGTGCGAATCTGAGACTTCAAACGGAGGAGTGTTGATGGCACCCTAGATGAAGTGAGGACTTGCTCTGATACCAATTGTTGGAGTTAGACATCTGCAGAAGCATGCGAACAACACAAGGAAGAAGAAGAAGCTTGGAGCACAAACACACAATATTGAATGTATTACTAGAGAATGTACAAAGATAAGTAGGCGATTAGGGCAATAGGCGTATATACAAGCCGGGGGGAAAAAACCTCCTAAAGAGGGAAAAAGGTGCCCCGATGGTCCTAGTGTGTTCACACACATCACTACCTAAATATATCAACAAGTCCAACCGCCAGTGAGACCTTATGGATACCCTCAGAGAGATCAAGGAGGGGAAGCTTTTAGATATCCCACATACCAGCAGCAGTGACCAACACCACGACCTTATGCTTACCAAGGTGTTGGAAGCAGCCAGAGGCACAGATGACGCGGAAGCATGTAAGGACGGAGCAGTGAGCCAGTGGAATCTTTTTTCAAAGAATCATGTTTAAGAAATACTTTTCAAAAACCTCCAACAGTGATTTTTATCACTATTGTAACATATGTAACATAGAAAAACCCTTTTCTTAATTTCTAGCTCCATTTTGTGCAAGCCGAGGAGTCCTCGAGCTTGAGGAGCTTAGGTAGAACAAGCGTATCAATTTTGGTTATTTTTAGACACCGTTTACCCTTTCAAATAGCATCTAGGACCTATTTTTTAACTATGCCGGTCACTAGATGTGAAACTGGTCAAAACTAGTCTAGAAACTATAAAAAGAGCTAGAGAGCTCATTTTTGAGGTTAGCTTGTTGGAGTAGAGAAGAGCTTAGAGCTATTTTGAGCTTGTAAGAGTGTTCTTGAGTAATAGAGTTAATTTCTCACCTTCCATTGTGTCTTGCTTGTCTCTTCGTAGTGTGTGTGTATGTGTGTGTGCATCTTTGTGCTTCTCACCTTCACTCTCACTTCATCTCACATTCACGATCTTCATATCACTCCTATCTCTTCCGCGGATTGACAATTAAGGAGGTGAAGCTTCTTAACGTGGTACTTACCATTGTGCTAGAGCAACACCAAATTTGGCACCGTTGCCGGGGATCGAGTCTAGGACGAATGTGTGATGGTAAGAGTATAGCAAGAAGTGGCGTTGGAAGGTAAAAATTTCAGTTTTTGTTGTTGTTTTTACTTAGTTTTTAGTGTTTTTCACCTCCCCCACACTCCACCTTCATCACCGCATCAATCTTCATCTCCAAAAAAATCAGAAAATTCACCATATCCACCCATTCTCCTCATTTCCCCTCATTTGTGCATGCGAGAGAGTGAGAGAGAGCTTTTGTGCTTGTGTGTACTTTTGTTTTCTTGAGTTTTCTTGCAGGTACAGAGCTCCAGTGCATCAGGAAAGCTTGGAAAAGGTAAAATTCTCAGTTTCTGTCAGAAATTTCTGACTATGTCAGACCATCGCGATGGTCTGCAAAGTTCGGAATTTGAGGAAGGCGACCTCACCAGCGTGTAGAGCACACTTGCGCCTCTAGGAATCCATAATTGCATTGCAAAAAATCATACTTTGGTGGACCATCGCGATGGTCTCAGACCATCGCGATTGTGTCACACCATCGCGATAGGCTCACGCCATCGCGACGGCTCGGTCGGACCATCGCGACGGTCTCACGCCATCGCGACGGTTCATTTGGACCATCGCGACGGTTCGCGGACCATCGCAAATGTTCGGTTGACCCCACACCATCGCGATTGGCTCACGCCATCGCGCCGACGGTGCCACGTGGCAAGCTAGACCATCGCGACGGCTCGCACCTCACGCCATCGCGACGACACCCTTACACCATCGCGACAACTCAAATTTTGGACCATCGCGATTGGCTCAAGCCATCGCGCCCGGACCATCGCGATTGGCTCACGCCATCGCATATGTGACCATCGCGACGGTTCACTTTGGACCATCACGATTGTCCACGTTGACCGTTGACTGACGCCATCGCGATTGTCCGCCTGATCGAGCCATCGCGACGGTTCACACTCACGCCATCGCGATTGTCCACTTTCACGCCATCGCGACCGTGCACTTCAGACCATCGCGATTGTTCACCTTCACGCCATCGCGACGGTCCCAGACCATCGCGATTGTCTCACGCCATCGCGATTGTGCACCCCCATCGCAAATTTTAGGGTTTCATTTTTTGGCCTATTTTGGGGCTATTTTTGGGAAATTTTTGGGTGATTATATTCATAGGAGACCCCTTAGCTCATATTTGGAGAAAAACCTGTTTGTCAGTTTTTAACCCCCGGGGCCTGAACGGTCATAAATTTTTCATCCGAAGTCCGTTTTTTGAGCTTAATAGCTCATTAGATAAACTATTTTGAGGTTGACCTAGTTTGGGACTAGAAAGCTAGGGGGCAAGCATTAAAAAGTTGGGCAAAAGGGAAGGGACTTAAAAGGTGTATATACTCAAGTGCTTGATCATCCAACTGTGAATTGGTCTAATATTGGATTTTTCCAGGTCTAGCAAGGGCAATCAAGGGCAACCAAGGCAAGGCAGTGAAGGGCATAAAGCTTGGGAAGCGCGGCTTCTTGGGCATCAGAGCAACCAGAAAAGCTGACTCGAGGTTGGAAGATTACTCAACCCCCTCAGTAAATTCGTAGCCTAGGATAAACGGTAGTATTGTGGATTAAAGACGATAGGAACGCCTCAAGTTCAAGAGAATTAAATTTATCAAGTTCAAGACTAAAGTAAAGGTGTGTGACACGAAAATCTAAAGGAAAGAACATAAGTCTGACGGAACGAGAACTCAAAGTACCACGGAAAGTCAAATTCCTGACGCATACACTAAGACAAGAATCTAAAGAAATTTAAAAAGAATCAAGAAAGTAATAACAAAGAATCATTGACGATCTGAGCGTGTACTGAGTGTGCAAGGAAGAAAATTAATGAACCTTAGATCGGGCAAACATATAGGTAAGTCAGACCGACGAAGCCTTAGATCATCAGAGGCAAGTGTAAGAACTACTGCTCGATCGTGGGCTCAGCAATTGAATAGTAATTACCCCTACGAGAGCTCAGACACTAGTGATTCAGAAATGGCATTTAGCGCAGAAAGACCAGAAGAAGGGTCGAATGTAGCCTATTTAGAAAAACCAAAAGGACCCTATAGGACTCAACTAGAGTTTCTTCGAACCAACCGATTAGGTGCTCGCATCTATGAGGATGGTTTGCGAAGGCAAGTGGTGCAAATGCACAACCCCGATCAACCCATTGGATTGGAATGTCCAGTGGTGAAATTTGAGAGAGACGCGTACATAGACAAAGAAGGAACAATGTACATCTTAAGTACGCAGCCAAACAATACCAATGAGTTTGGCGTGATTCAGCCAGAGACGAAAAATAAATCTCAAGGAAAAGAACCATTAGAAGAGCCTAGAACACCTGGAGGGAAATCTGTACTGACACGAGTACTAATCCCAGAATGGATCCCTTAGGACAACAGAAGCATAGAGTTGTTTGTAAATAAAGAAACTGATGAAGCCTTTTGGAGATACAAGACATAACTACTTAGTGAGGTAGGTATCATCACTATATACGAGTTCAAGGACCCGGATACACCTGGAAAGGTTGTATACCTGGATGAGACTTCAGAAAGAGTCTTTGTGGTGCCTGACCACGCTAAAAACACATATACATGGAGAGGTGAATTGGTATTCCCTCCATCTAGAACGAACATGAATACAAGTCAACAAGGGGCAGGAACATCATCAGCCCATGGAAATCAAAGAGAGAGAAATAAAGAGAGACCGGAAGTAAGCTTTAATCACCCCATGGGGAGAGATAGAACAACCACGGACGCTAATAGAGCGGATAGACAAAGAGATCATGGAATACCAGGTGGTAGAGATGATTTTCCTCTACCTAGACCACGTGAACACGCACGAATATTGAGACCCACTCAATTAGTGAAATCCATGAAAAATTACTTTGATGGGACAGGAGATCCCTATGACCATGTTGCAGAATTCAAGCAAGTACTAAGAGCAGAACAAGTTGAAGACATGTTCACGCAATATAATGCATTTGGACTAACGTTAAAGAATACAGCTTTAACTTGGTTCCAACCATTGCAACAAAGGCAATTTAGAGACATCCATCACTTTTTAGAGTCATTCATCACTGAATTCTCTAAAAGTGGGATTAGACATGAAACGTCTTCGTTGATTCATAGCTTTAAACAAACCCCTCAAGAAATAGTAAGACTGGCAGGACGTAGGTTTAGACAATATGTTGAACGATGTCCAATGCAAGAGCTAGCCTCACAGGCCAAGCAAGTGTCATTGTTTCTAGATGGCTTGTTGAGCTCTAAACTACGCTCCTACATGTACCTAAAAGAACCCAGAATGCTAGAGCAATGTGTAAGAATTTGTATAGACATTGAGGACAACTTAGGAGACGAGTTGGAACTCTCAAAGGTCTATAAGGACTCAGACTGTTCATCTCTAGCATCCACAAAATTGTCTAACTCGATAGAAGACCTAGCAGAAAAAGTGGCCGAGAAACTAGGAGTTTCTAGCAAACCTAGGGTACTAACAAATAAGCATTGTTACACCTGTGGTGGAAATCATATGGCAAATGTGTGCCCCAATGCACCACAAACACAAGTCAACCCTAGTGGCCAATACTGCACAATTGAGAGAAGATACACGAATCATACGGCTCAGGACTGCCCATACAACAAGCAAACCGTGAGACAGAACTACCCGCAAGCATACCAGCAGCCAGGTAGGTATCTAGGCCAATACAATGCTCAGCCTTATTACTATAGGCCTCCTCAGAACTACCCATACCAGGCTCAACAGAGACCACAACCGGTCTTAGCTCAGCAGCCACCCCCACCAGCGAATGTCATCTCAGTCAAATACACTGCTGCAGAAGAGAACCTAAGTAGGGCTTTAGTGCCTTCTTCACCTTTGATCACAGAGAATGACCCGAACTCAAACAGTTTTGACTCTACGCATGTAGATAGTCCACCCGCTTATTACACGGAGTCACCAGAACATGTGGAGGCATATCATTACGATAGTCCACTAGTGGAACCTACTTGGGAGCCTGACTACGCTCATGTGATGTACACGAACCCAAATCCACGACCCCAATTGAGATAACAAAGACCACAGGGCCCTAGAGGACCATGCTTTAGGTGCCAAGGAGATCACTTCATAAAGGATTGTCCACATCCCCCGATATCAGTACAATCACAGTACTATAACATACAAGGCTTTTGTGCCGATTGTGGCAAAGAGCATATAATCAAAGATTGTCCCAAGAACCCAGTTAACGCTTCGAATCTGACACCAATCAACGTGATAGGTATTGTAAACAATGCAGATGGATCCAACCCTACATACGTGCCTATCCAAGCTATAACAAGAGCCCAGGCGCTCTTACAGAACCAACAGCTTAATCAAGGGAAAGTAGCTGGAAGTAGTGAAGTTGCAGAATCTAGCAGTAAGAAGACGAAATCTTGGAAAGATTCTAGAGAAAGAATAAAGAGAAAGTGGAGTAAAAAGATAACTGAGTTGGAAGGAAGTTTGAAGGAATCTAGAGCCAAAATCCTAGAATTGACTTCACAGGACTTGAATCAAGAGAATCCAGCTCAAAAATCAGGATCAGTTTTAGCGGAACCCATACCAGAGAATCTAGACATGATGTTTCGTGCATATCAGGATAGATTAAAAGAGGGACCTCAAGAAACTAAAATGAGTAAAAACTACCCTCGAGCTGATCTAGAAATTGAGAGAACTAAACTTTGCATGAAGATGGTAGAACTAGCACAAGCTTTGTTCGAAGCCTCTAGATATCTTAATTGGAATAACATGGCAAAACCTGAACTACACTTTCAAGGACTAATGGAGAGGCTAGAATACTTGATAGAGAGCAAAGAGAAAAAGGATCAGCATAGGAACCCTATTGTCCCAGAGACACAAGAAAGGAATGCACCATCCCTGTCTCAAGTACCCAATACAGAAAGTCAAGACAATCTGTCTTCCATACATAGGTACTCACATGAATTTTTGAGGGAAATCCAAGAAGAGAAATGGAGAAAAGAACAAGGAACTCATCCTCCTATTCAAGAAATAGATGACTTGCAGGAGCAATTTCCCCAAGACATCCCCTCTATTTACGATGAGGTAGAGGAGGAGCAACTGAGCGAACACACAAGATTTGAATCTAATTCTTTACAAGAATTACCTCAGTTCACAGGACCTTGGGAAGCAAAGTCTATTAATATGAGAGCACCCACGATAATAGTGAGGAATGAAGAATCAGTAATCCCTAGAAACACGGAAGTGATCAAGAATACCAAAGTACAATGTAATCTCACTCTAGAGGAATTGTTGAAGGTAAAACTAGAATTGTGGAAACATGTAGCAAATCAATTCCCTGAGCTTGCTACTACTCCCTCACAAATAGGATCACATAAGAAGGTACCGGAAATACCCGTAGAAAAGATTGGAGATGTAAGCGAAGGAGAGGAAGGTAACACTTATCTTCCAATAACCCATCAGGGCTACACCACGAAAGCCATCTTAGATTCAGGAGCCGGAGTAGTCATCGCTACCACCGCTTTATGGAAACGTTGGGGTAAGCCAGCATTAAGACCCACCACGATGAAGCTACAAATGGCTGACGGACACATAGAAAAACCATTAGGCTTACTAGAAGGCATATCTCTCACCACTTGTGGTGTAGAATTTGAGCATACCTTTGCCATTTGTGATTTTAGTAAAAATCATGCTTATGAGATGATATTGGGACGACCATTCATGCGTCAGCTGCAAATTGTACAAGATTGGGGAACTAATTCTTTGTACTTGCAACATTTAGGAGTGACTACCAAAGTCAATCTTAAAGACTATTCACATCGAGATGTACCCCCATTACAATGGAATACCATCCATAAGACACAAGTAGAAACAGAATCCGTGCACTCATTAGAATCAGATCCTTCTTGGTTGCACGAGGACACTCATTTATGGATATGTAACGTTGCAAAACAAGAGGAAGAAAGATTAGAAGCAAGGACCTTAGGTGCAGAACAACATCCACGAACCCTTCAAGATCCAGCCTACGCACCTGTAGTATTCCCTGACGAAGAGTTTGAACCCCATGGTTGGGCAGAAATCCTAGCAACCATGGATGTAGCCATCAATGAAGAACAATGGACACCCCACTGTGACGAGGATGGCTATGACATTTCAGTTTTCACGATAGAGCCAATCATGTGCGATGCAATTTTAGAAGAATGTGAACCTAACACTGATGCATTTGAGGATGCAAGCGATTTTGATTTAGAATCAATTATCATGGACCCACCCTTTGCATCAGAGGAAGAATATTTCTACGAAGTAGGGACTCACCCTCAGAGACACGAGGAAATTACAAATGAGGTGAGGTTAGCCACAGAAGTGACTACTAAGAGTGAAGGCAAGAAAAGAAAGAAGAAAGAAACCATATCAGAAAAAGCAGAATCTTTATTTGAAGTACCGGAGAATTTCAAGAAATATGAAATCGAAGATAGAAGAATCATGGTACAAATGCCTAATAGAAAGGCGAATGATGGACAAGTATATGATAACCGAGAGAAAACCAAGAAAATAATAGTTGCTATAGAAGGAGAAGAAGAAAAATGTACATACATAGGGCATGATTTGACGAAGGAAGAAGAAGAAGAATTAGTTGCCCTATTGCGCGAATATAGAGATGTGTTCGCTTGGAGTTACAAAGATTTGAAAGGAGTAGATCCAGATATATGTTCTCATAGAATCCCTATGACTCCAGATGCAAAACCTACGAAACAGAAGCCATACACGTACAATGATAACTACGCTGCGAAGATTAAAGAGGAGATAGATCGCTTGATAGAAGCAGGATTCATTTATGAAATTGAGCATACGGAATGGGTATCTCCCATTGTGGTTGTGCCCAAGACGAACGGAAAATTGCGTGTGTGTATTAACCTTAAAAAAGTTAATGCCACCACAATTAGAGACAGTTATCCTCTTCCTATCACGGAACACTTATTGGAAAGAGTTGCGGGCAAGGAAGTTTACAGCTTCCTTGATGGTTTCTCAGGCTATAATCAAGTAGCCATTGCTCCAGAAGATCAACATAAGACGGCTTTTGCCACTGAATGGGGCATATTTGCATTTCGTGTAATGCCTTTTGGGCTAACAAATGCACCCGCCACTTTCCAGCGACTCATGTGTCATGTTTTTAAGGAATTCTTACGCAAGAGTTTGGAAGTATATGTCGATGACATATGTGCTCATTCTAATATCAGGCAGACGCATATCCCAGAGTTAAGGCAAATATTTGACAAATGTCGAGAATATCAGGTTTGTTTGAACCCAGAAAAATGCGTTTTCATGGTCAGACAAGGCAAAATTCTAGGACACATTGTGTCAAAAAATGGAATCTCTACGGATGAAGAAAAGGTGAAGGTAATTGCAGAATTACCTAGACCAACTAATGTGAAAGAGGTACAGGCATTTATGGGCCATTGCGGTTATTATAGGAGATTCATACACATGTATGCAATCATAGCCAAGCCATTGTACTCTCTTTTAACCAATTTTGAATGGACAGAAGAATGTGAGAATTCATTCAAGGAACTTAAACGACGCTTGTGCTCAGCACCTATATTGACTACCCCAGATTGGAGTAAGCCATTCCATGTACATGTGGATGCATCCAATTATGCCATAGGATGCATGTTAGCACAACCCACGAATGAAGGTAACAAAGATCTCCCCATAGCTTACGCGAGCAGACAATTGAACGCAGCAGAAAGAAATTACACCACGACGGAACGAGAAGGATTAGGGATGATCTACGCAGTAAAGAAGTTTAGGCACTACTTGTTGGCCAATAAGTTCAAGTTCTTTACAGATCATCAAGCCCTATTGTACTTAGTCAACAAGCCATGTAACACAGGACGACTAATACGTTGGTTTCTATTACTCATGGAGTATGATTTTGAAGTAGTAGTCAGGAAAGGAAAGACACATCTTAGAGCTGACCACCTTTCAAGATTAACCTCAGGAGAAGCTCCTCAAGGAATAGCGGATGAATTACCAGATGCTTATTTGTTTAATCTTGAGATAGCACCAGAATGGGCTAAACCTATAGTCCCTATTCTCACATATGGACCCAAGAATCCTAGGATAAAGATCAAAGAGGGAGAGATTACCAAGTCTCAGAGATACCAAATAATGGCAGGAAGCATATATAAACAGGATAATCAAAAGATTCTTGCTTGTTGTGTAGATGAATCAGAACATGCAAATTGGTTGCAATTAGCACACGTAGGTGCATTAAAGCAACATCATTCAAAACATCGAACATTACAGACTTTGCATAGACTAGGAGTATATTGGCCTTCGATGGAAGCAGATGTCTACAAGTTGTGTAAAGAATGCCATGTTTGTTGTGAAAGACCACCAGTAGAACATGCTACATTGTATCACGTGTCTCTCACACCAGACTAGAGTGAACAATTAGTGACATACTTGAGGATGAAGACATTCCCTCAAGGAATGACTTTAGCACGGCAACGCAGTCTAGAGCAGGAAGCTCAAGATTATTCACTTATTGGCGATAACCTATACAAAAGAGGACGAGATGGATATCTAAGACAATGTGTTCATGAGAGCGATTATCTGAGCATACTAGAGACTGCACACCAAGGTGTTGCAGGAGGTCATTTTGGACCCGATAGGATAATCAAAGCCATCCTCTTTGCAGGAATATGGTGGCCCACTCTTCACATGGATGCTCATACCTATGTAAAGAGATGTGATGTGTGCCAAAGAACTCAGTTTCCTACTCGCAGAGATGAAATGCCATTGAAACCCATGATGGGCAGACGTGCATTTTCTAAGTGGGGTATAGACTTTGTAGGACCCATTAACCCCCCTGCAAAAGGTACACATGCGGAATACATTATTGTTGCGACAGATTATCTTACGAAATGGGTAGAGGCAAAAGCCACAAAAAAGAATGATGCACACACAACTGCAAAATTCTTATTTGAGAATGTCTTTACAAGATATGGATTGCCTATAGAGTTAGTGAGCGATCGCGGAACTCACTTTCTAAACCAAGTCATTGAATATTTGTTACAGGATTTTATGGTGATTCACAAGAAATCCGCACCATATCATCCTCAGGCCAATGGTCAGGCTGAAAGCACTAATAAGATCCTTTGTAACGTACTGACGAAACTCGTGAACAACAAACGTTCAGATTGGGACAAACAGTTACATCATGCTGTTTGGGCATATCGAGTGGCCTACAAGACCGTACTCAATGCAACTCCCTTTCAGATGGTTTTTGGTCAGAATGTGGTGCTTCCTTTGGACTTCTTGATACCGACCCTTAAGGTTGCACAAGAACATCAGTGGACCGGCCATGAATTATCAGCAAGAATAATGGACTTGGAATGATTAGGAGAAACCAGGCTAAAGGAAGCAGCAGGAATATATGCAGCGAAGAAGCGACAGAAAGCATATTTTGATGCACATGTGAAAGATAAAGGCCTAAAAGAAGGAGATCTAGTTCTAGTATATACGCTGAAACATCACGCACGTAAGTTAGAAAAGCGAGGTTATGGACCTATGATCATTAACCGACTCTCGACAAGTGGAGCAGTACAGTTAGCCACCTTAGAAGGAGATATAATGCCTAATTACATTAGTGGCTGTAGAGTCAAGTTATACCAAGAACCTCTTACTGAGGATATGCTTAGACGACTCACGTTGGCAAAGAAGCGTAAGGAGGAAGAAAATAGAATACGAGCTGAAGCTCAGGCAGAAGCCATAGAACGCATTAAGCGCATGAAGTTAAGAAGGCAAGGACTAGGGAGAGAACATTATAACCATCTGGAAACTACACCCAGATATCCCATGGCCATGTGTCAAGTAAAGTCAACCACTCATCCTAGCATCGTGGACAGGAGACCATTCATTACAGTTAGGCTAGAGCACGGCAACCCTTGCCAAGAGCTCAGGGCTTTAATTGACTCAGGTGCTGCGACTAGTGCGATTAGATGGTCCCACTATAAGGATTCAGGAATAGAAATGCGGCCAATTGAGGCATACCTCATAGGGCTAGGAGGCATGGAAACCCCTTGTATGGGTGAGGTGGACCTTCCTATCCTCATTAAGGATGTGACTATGACAGCGAAGCTACTAGTGTGCCATGATGACCACCTGATAGAACCCCTAATCCTTGGCCAAGATTGGCTATACGATCACTCAGTGGACCTAAATCTTAGACAAGGCTCCTTACAGATTGGAACCTTAGAACAGAAGCGAGTGATACCGCTTGACTTCCCTAACGGCATTCCAACTGAGGTTTGTAACCCTAGACCCTATGAAATGCATGCGACGGAAGACCGGGAGATCTTGGGTCAGATCAGTCACGTTACGTCTACACCAACCCACTCGGGCTTGGCTATGGACAGTTTTCAATCAGAAGGACGACAGGAGATCTTCCCTGGGGCTTCCTGCAAACTAGAAGGGGCAATTACCCAACCGCTAGGGCAGATGGACACAATCAGCGGTCAGGTGGGTTGCATCAGCGGCCAAATGAGCACAACACCTTGCGGTGCTCATCCTTCCAAACTTGCTGTGGACTGGCCTAGATTAAAGATAAAGAATGATTCACTTCCTAATGGGCAGGTCACACAAGTGTTGGATCTCCCTTCTTTTCCAAAGCAGAGTGTCCAATGGACCTCTCAAAGCCAACCACGAAGGAGTCAACCACAACAGAGGAACCCAGACCGACAACACCATCAGGCAAGGCAAAGAAAGCAGAAGTATCAACATCACGGAACAAGTGGCACGAGACAAATATGGGTGCCAAAAGGACAGCAACCACAACCTATTGGAAACACTGCAGACAAGAACAAGACAAAGTTTCAAGAGAAGCAGAGTCAGTATTCAAAGTCCCCTCGATCTTCTTCTACAAGTACAAATACTCGACAGATTTGGATCGCCAAGAAGTACCTAACGAATAGACCCACACCCACGCAAATTTGGGTACCCAAACCATGTATTATAGTTCAACACCCAAGCCATGTATTATACACCCTGCCGAAACCTTTTCATCCTTCAATACCACCAAACCCGATACCACTTTTTGTCCCTCAGTAGAAACATACCACCCACTCAAAGACCCTTAGGAAATGGATACTGAAACATATCCAGACGTCTTCTTGTACCCCATTATCTAACAATTCTCCCACCCCGATTAAACTCCACCCTTGTAATAATTCACCCTCAACCAAACCTTGTATGAATTCATACACCAAAACCCCACATCATGCATTCTAAAAGCTCATCAAGAAATGTATGCATAATCTGACCATGTAGGCGTCTAGAGACCTGCATTAGTTTTGCAAAAAATCATAGCATTAATCACTTCACAACACCTGGCTACACGGGTTACACATTGGTTATGGAAAGGGATTACGGTCTCACCTTAATGGGATCATAATTAATTTCCATGCTAATGTGCTAATCTTTTGTAGCAGATCTTTTCCATTTGCTCGTCAGTCATCATGCAAACCGAAGCAGGACCATCAGAAGCTGGCCCAAGCACACCAATGGCCAATATTGGAGAATTACTAGCGGAATCTTATCCGACGATGCAACCTCCAGAGTTTCAAGGTTTTCCAGGACCCATGCCAATAGACGATCCTCCTAGAGGATACACTGAGAAGATTCATCGTAACTCTCACTGGTTTCAAGGCCTAGCAGGACCCTTAGCAGACGCTGATTTCATATTTGAGGCTAATTTGGCATTTGATCTTTGCACATGGGCCAAGTACCAGTTCTTTTCAAGAGAATTTGAAGGACTACAGAATACACAAGATCTCACGCACGTTTGGGCACGAGCGGGATTTACAGAGTATTTTAGCGACCCTCTGCCTAAGCCCGATTTTTACAGATATTTTTACCTAGTAACCACCTTGACGGCTTCAGAGAACAAGGATCTACCCGCACATTCATGTTACCATCCTTGGTAAATGATCCTCCATTCAGAAGGTTTTATTTGTCTAAAGATTTAATTCGCGCAGCTCTGAAAATACATGGAACACACACTCCGACGGAGCGAGAACGACTAGTCCCAGAGCAGATGAAACGTGGCGACGTAACTAAGTGGGAGGATATTTCAGCTATAACCCCTGAGCTCTCCAAGCCATTACGGATATGCATGCAGCATTTTGCTTTCCCTGCTCAGGATCGTTTTACCATGCCCCACAAAAGAATCTGGTTTGGATTATACTTAGCATGTACTGGACCTCAAACGGTTGATCTAGCCAGCTGGATAATTGATCAGCTCTATTTGGCACAACATAGGTGGGAGCGAAAGAAGGTCATCAATGGATGTTGTGCACTTACAAGGATTATATATATGTGTTTGGCATATGATTTACCCATAGAGCGCGCCATGACGAGTGAGGAGCTGAAAGCATTCAAAGGGACCACTAAGAAGGCTAGAAAGTCTAGCAAAGGTAGAGCAGGAAAGCGGATGAGGGGCACTATCCCGTGCCTACAAGTCCCAGAATCACCCTCGCCACAACCATCTCTAGAGCAGTCACCAACAGCAGCCACTCCCACGGTACCACCAATTTGTATACGGTTATCAAGACCAGTTACGCCGGAGGGCACCACCAGTACTGTTGCACCCCAAGCAGCCACAACCACAGAACCTATCACCACAGCAGCTGAACTTCCCACCACTATTGGTGCAGAAGCTTTCTCTTTTCCAATACCCCATTTAGAAGCAGAACAAGCAGAGCCACTGAACACAACGTTTGATTTTGAGATGCCCGATGCATTCTCCAATGAGTTCCAGTTTTCAGAAGGACAATTGTTTTCTCAAGAATTTGAAAGGCCTAGCTACCCTACCACACCCAGGGATCAGCCATAAGGACAGATCGTGTCCAGCTCTGATGACAAAAGAACAGCAACCGATGACGACGAAGCTAGCCAGGGAACTCAGGAATCCCAAGAGCATGAACAGACAGATGGTCAAGGCCAACAAACGGACACACATGGTGTTGAAGCTTAAGGTCAAGGACAAAGCATGGAAGCGCATCAAGGAAGTGGACACACAGGAAGAAGGAGCAAGTAGGGAGCTCCAAGAAGCACATGTCAAATTTTCAGAAGAAATCCCTACAAAAATAGTGATTTTTATCACTAAAAACCATTGTAAATACCATTTTCCATTTTTGTAACTCCATTTTGTTCAAGCCGAGGAGTCCTCGAGCTTGAGGAGTATTAGATCTACCATCCTACCAATTTTCATGATTTTTGGACTCCGTTTGAGCCCCCAAATAAGCCCTGGAACCTATTTTTTAACTAGGCCGGACACTAGGTCTGGACAGGGCCAAAACCACTCAAAAACTATAAAAAGGACTGGAGAGCTCATTTTTGAGGTTAGCTTGTTGTAGATTTCAGTTTTGTAAGAGAGCTCTTTGGTAATCGAAGCTTTCCATTGTTCCACTCTTTGCTCTTACCATGTGCGCATGTGTGTGTATCTGTGTGCATGCTTGTGTGCTTTCACTCACGCACTTGTGCCATCACTTGCTCGCGGTCTTCATACCGGTCCTCACGTCTCCACGGATTGACATTTATGAGGTGTATCTCCTCACGTTGGTACTCACCATTGTGCTAGAGTGACACCAAATTTGGCGCCGTTGCCGGGGAGAGAGCTTGGAGGACGAGCGTGTGACGGTAAGACGTAGAGTAGCGACGTTGGAAGGTAAAAAAATCATCATTTTCAGTTCAGTTTTTGAATTTTCCTTCTTCTTCATCTTCATCATCATCACCATCTCCACCCACCTTCATTTTCTCAGTTTCCTCCATTTTTTAGAGTACATTCACCTTGCTTTTTGCTTGTGGTTGTGAGCAAGAAGCTTAGAGGGGGGTGCAGAACTGAATCGCTGAAGAAAAAAACTCGTGAAACACTCTCCAAACACCAAGAATCTGAGCGGCCATTTTCGGAAGCGCTAAAACCTGCGTCAAGTATCGTTTGGGATTTACAGAGGTTAAATGTTGAATTTTGCTTGATACAGAGAGTGAGGATAAGAGAGAAGAGCTAGGAAATCAAGGGGGCAAAATCAAAAATTCAAAAACAATTGTTAAAATTTGTCTAAGGGTCAAGTATCGTTTTACTCCCGCGGTCGAGTATCGCGATACTTCACAAGTATCGTTTTGCTCCTGAGGTTGAGTATCGCGATATTTCCCATCGATCGGTATCGTTTTGGCTCAAGTATCGTCGATCGTCTCAGTGAGAGATCGTTTACCAGAGATCGCGATACTTGGGTGAGATCGGTATCGTTTTGCTTAGCGATCGTTTTGGTCAAAGATCGTAGATCGTTTCACTCAGAGATCGCGTATCGTTTTGAACCAAATATCGTCGATCGTGTATCGTTTTGACCAAAGATCGTTGAGTCCAGAGATCGTTTTGACCAAAGATCGTTTTGGGGAAATATCGTGTATCGTTTTCTCCCGAAGATCAAGTATCGTCTGGATTCAGGTATCGTGTATCGTTTTGGTCCAAGTATCGTGTATCGCGTCTCAGAGATCGCGATACTTGCCAGCGATCGAGTATCGTTTTGAGCTAAGTATCGAGTATCGTTTTGTCAAAGATCGTTTTGTCCAGCGATCGTTTGCTCAGATATCGTTTTGTCCAGCGATCGTTTTGTGAGAGATCGTGTATCGTTTGGCTTGGAGGTCGTGTATCGTTTGGGGCTAGAGATCGTGTATCGTTTAGGGGAAGTATCAAGTATCGTTTTCCTTGAAATATCGTATATCGTCTGTTCAAAGATCAAGTATCGTGTATCGAGTTCCTCAAGTAACAAGTATCGTGTCCTATAAATGTCATATATCGCCTGATTTGAAGCATCTTCTGAGAGATCCTGTTTCCCTGTTTCAACCCCCAAAACCCTGAACTGGCATAACTTTCTCATACGAAATCCGTTCGGAGTGATCTTGGGTTTGTTGGAAAGCTCGTGAGGAGTACAACAAAATCAAGGTGTTCCAAAGGATTTTGAGCAATATAAGAGAACTTTGGGACTAGAAGCCAAGGCTTATGAACCTGAGATCTGGCAGACACTTAGGCAAGGATAGACAAAGCATTAGGTCATCTGAGGCTAGTGTCAACCATACAGCCAAGTCTTGGGCTCAACAGCTTAGTGGTTATCCTTACACACGAAGTTTAGAAACCAGTGACTCTGAAATGTCTTTTGGCATGGAAAGACCCACACGCAGCTCAGGCCTTGCCTATTTACAGACACCAGAAGGTCCCTATAAGACCCAATTGGAGTATATCAGGACCAATCAATTAGGTGCTCGCATCTATGAGGATGGTCTAAGACGATCAGTGGTTCAACTCAAAAATCCTGACCAACTCTTTGGACTTGAACACCCAGTGGTCAAGTTTGAAGAGGGTGCTTACATTGATAAGGAAGGAACCATGTATGTGGTTACCAACTTACCAGATAGGACAGATGAGTTTGGAAATATCATTCCTGAGAATGAGATAGGAGACCTAGAGCAAGGAGACCTAGGAGGAGGACCCAAGACCCCTAGAGGTAAGTCAGTCTTAACCAGAGTGCTCACTCCAGAATGGATTCCTCAAGATAATAAAAGCATAGAACTATTCGTGAATAGAGAAACGGAGGAAGCCTTTTGGAGATTTAGGCCGGATCAACCCAGCCCAGTAGTCACCATCTATGAATTCAAGGACCCAGAGACACCAGGGAAGGCTGTCTATCTAGATCACACATCTCAGAAATTATTCTTAGTATCAGATCATGACAGACATGCTTACACTTGGCAAGGTGAAGCAATTTTCCCTCCACCAAGATCTAACGTTTCCCAGGGCCTCCAGGGAGCCGGATCATCCAAGGCTCATGAAACCCAGAGGGAAAGAACTAGAGAGAGACCGGAGGTAAGCTTTGCAGACACTGTAGGCAGAGACAGATCAGGATATGGAACGGAGAGACTTGAAAGGGAGAGACATAGAGTTCATAGACATCAAAGAGACGATCATGATTTCCCATTGCCTAGACCACGAGAGCACTCAAGAACCCTTAGACCCTCTCAAGTGGTTAAGACAATGAAGAACTACTTTGATGGATTTGGAGATCCTTATGATCATGTGGCAGAGTTCAAACAAGTGCTAAGAGCTGAACAGGTTGAAGACTTATTCACCCAGTTCGAGGCATTTGGGTTGACTCTTAAGGGTACTGCCTTAGCTTGGTTTCAACCTCTAAACAGTCGCAACTATAGAGAGATAGGTCAGCTGCTAGAAGAATTCATTGTGGAATTTTCCAAAAGCGGTATCAGGCATAACACATCATCATTGATCCACAGCTTCAAGCAGACACCACAAGAAACAGTGCGACTTGCAGGAAGAAGGTTTAGACAGTACTTGGAAAGATGCCCTGTACCAGAATTACCCACATCAGCCAAACAGGTGGCACTGTTTTTAGATGGCCTATTGAGCACAAAATTAAGGTCATATGTATACCTGAAAGATCCTAGATCCATAGAAGAGTGTATACGGATGTGCATTGACATAGAAGACAACTTGGGTGAGGAATTAGGACTATCCAAACTCTATAAGGACTCTGATAGTTCTACAAGTCATACCTCTAAATCCTCCACGGAGATAGATGAGATAGCTGAGCAAGTGGCCAAAAAGCTAGGAGTCCAAAATAGACAAATGCCAAGGGTCACCTCAGTAAAGCGGTGTTATACATGTGGAGGAGATCACATGGCTAATGTCTGTCCGTTGACAACTCAAACCCAAGGAAACCCTAATGCTCTATATTGCACCATTGAGAGGAAATATACAAATCATACGACCCAAGATTGTCCCTATAACAGGCAGGCTATTAGACAAAATTATCAGCAACCTTACCAGCAGGGTAGGTATCAGAATCAGTACCAACAGCCATATTATAGGGCACAACAATATCAACCTCAATACCAGCAGCAATATCAGGCACCATATAGGCCACAACCAGTCCTAGGAAACCAACCGCCAGCTCCTGCCAATGTGATCCCAGTTAAATATACGATGGCGGAGGAGAACCATAATAGAGCATTGGTGCCACTAACCCCATTAGTCTCAGAAAATGATTCTCACGCTCATGGTTCAGACTACTTCCATGAAGATAGTCCACAGGCTTATTATATAGAGTCACCTGAGCAAAGTGAGACTTCTCAGTATCAATATGAGACACCACCTATGGAACAAAATTGGGAGCCAGAATACTCCAATGTCATGTATACGAATCCAAATACTAGGCCCCAATTGAGACAAGTAAGACCACAAGCCCCTAGAGGACCATGCTTTAGATGTCAGGGTGATCATTTCATTCGTGAATGTCCCCACCAACCAGCTCTGGGACTAGGACAAAACATCACAATACAAGGCTTTTGTCCTGAGTGCGGCAAGGAACATCTTCCTAGAGAGTGTCCCAGGAATCCCTCTAGTGCACCCAAGGTCACACCCATCAACGTGGTAGGCTTAGTGGCAGATTCAAGTTCAAGTAGCAATAATGTGGCTCCTGTACAGGCAGTTACTAGGGCACGGGCTGCACAACAAGCAAAACCATCTGAGCAATCGGAGTCAAGTGAGGCAGGAGAACCTAGTAAGAGGAAACCAAGAACATGGAAGGATACCAGAGAGAAGGCTAATCGCAAGTGGAACAAAAAGTTATCCGAGCTAGAAGAAAGCCTAAGGGATACCAAAACAAAAATAGAAGACATTGCATCTCAAAGCCCCTCGCATGCTGAAGCTCCATCCACTTCGCCTCATTCCACCCCACCACCCATTGTAAATAACCCACAACCAGGGTCTGTTCTTGCAGATCCAACCCCAGAAGGCTTGGACATGATGTTCAAGGCCTACCAGGCTCGTCTTCAAGAAGGGCCAACAGCTGCAAACCTAGACAAGAGTTACCCTAGAGCAGACTTAGAGATTGAACGGATGAAAATGTGCATGAAAATGGTAGAACAAGCTCAAGCTATACTTGAGACTAGTCAAAAGTTCAATCAGACAAACTCTGTCAAACCGGATTTGCATTTCCAAGGCTTACTAGAAAGATTAGAGCAGTTGGTAAACAAACCACAAGTTTCTTTACCTCCACAGGCTCAACCAGTTATTGGAAGAGGAAGCTCACCACCAATGGGAGCTTATGTTCCTAATTCTACGGATGCTGGAATACCTCCTTCAATTCAACAATACTCTCAAGAGTTCTTGCGGGAAATACAGGAAGAGAAATGGGCCAAGGAGAAGGGTTATTCCCCTCCTATTCCTGAGATTGATGATCTTCATGATCAATTTCCCCAAGACATTCTGTCTATCTATGGAGACCAAGCAGAGCAACAAGAAGATGAAAGATTAGATTTTGAATCTAATTCTTTACAAGAGTTGCCTCATTACACAGGCCCATGGGAATCTGAATCTCTCCAGATCAGAGCTCCCACAATATTGGTAAGAAATGAAGACTCGGTGATTCCAAGAAACACTGATGTTGTGAAGAACACTAAGGTCCAATGTCATCTCACTGTAGAGGAGCTGCTCAAGGCAAAACCGGAGCTATGGAATCATGTGAAGGATCAGGTTCCAGAACTTGAATCCAATATACCAAAAGTAAGCTCTAAGCAAAAAGTTCCAGAGATACCTCTCGACAAGATAGGAGATATGAGCGAAGGTGAAGAAGGTAATACTTATCTTCCGATCACCTATCAAGGTTACACAACCAAAGCAATTGTAGATTCAGGTGCTGGTGTTGCTATTGCGACCACCTCCCTGTGGAAGCAATGGGGCAAACCCACATTAAGACCAACAAGAATGAAGCTTCAAATGGCAGATGGTCATTTTGAAAGACCTCTAGGATTGCTCGAAGGGATAACTCTAACCACTTGTGGTGTAGAGTTTGAACATACATTTGCTATATGTGACTTTGAGAAAAATAATGTCTACGAGATGATCCTAGGAAGACCCTTCCTACGACAATTGCAAATAGTACAGGATTGGGGAACCAACTCCTTGTACTTGCAACACTTAGGGGTCACAACCAAGGTCAATCTGAAGGATTACACCTTCAGAGATGTACCACCCCTACAGTGGAATCCTATCCACAAAGCGAAAGAAGATTCTATCTCAGTGCATTCTGGAAGTTCACCTGATCCATCATGGCTGCATGAAGATACTCACTTGTGGATGTGCAAAGTCGCAGAGGAAGAGGAAAAGCGCCTAAAAGCGAGAGAAGAAGGAACTTCCCCAGGAGATAGACCAATAAAAGACCCAGCCTACACACCGATGATATTTCCAGATGAGGAATTTGAGCCTCATGGTTGGGCAGAAATCTTAGCTACCATGGACATAGCAGTCAATGAAGAACAATGGACACCTCACTGTGATGAGGAGGGTTATGATATTTCAGTGTTCATGTGTCAACCCCTGTTGGAAGAGTGTGATCCTAATGAGTTCATAGAAGAAGAAGAGAATGACGATGATCTAGAATCCATTGTGATGGATACTTACTTTGACTCAGAGGAACACTATTTAGAAGACATAGGAATGTTAACCCAAAAAGAAGAAGAACCCCTCACGAGTATTAAAACGATAAATTCAAAGGAAGGAAGTGCAGGAGGTCAAAAGAAAAAGAAAAGAAAAGCAGTGAAACAAGAAGAGGAAGAATCATTGTTTGAAGTACCAGAAAATTTCAAGAAATATGAAGTGGAAGACCGAAAAATTTTGGTACGGATGCCTAAGAGAGAGGCCATTATAGGAGAAGCCTATGACAATAAAGAAAAGACCAAAAAAATTGTAGTGACCATTGAAGAGAACGAAGAACGATGTACGTACATAGGAGATGACCTAAGTGCAAAAGAAGAAGCAGAGCTTGTAGCTCTATTAAGGGAATATAGGGATGTGTTCGCATGGCACTATAGAGACTTGAAAGGGGTAGATCCAAAGATTTGCTCTCATACTATTCCGATGACCGCTGATGCCAAGCCCACCAAACAAAAGCCCTACACATATAATGACAATTATGCAGCCAAAATAAAGGAGGAAATTGACAGGTTGATTGAAGCTGGATTCATTTATGAGATTGAGCACACTGAATGGGTGTCCCCCATTGTGGTGGTGCCCAAGAAGAATGGGAAATTGCGAGTGTGCATTAACCTTAAAAAAGTTAATGCCGCTACGATCAGAGATAGTTATCCACTTCCAATCACCGAACATCTATTGGAGCGTGTTGCAAGCAAGGAAGTTTATAGCTTCCTTGATGGATTTTCAGGTTACAACCAAGTAGCCATTGCCCCCGAAGATCAACACAAAACGGCCTTTGCCACAGAATGGGGAATCTTTGCATTTCGCGTGATGCCATTTGGGCTCACCAATGCACCTGCAACATTCCAAAGGCTCATGTGTCATGTCTTCAAAGAGTTCCTACGAAAGAGCTTAGAAGTATATGTGGATGATTTATGTGCGCATTCCCAACAGAGAAGTTACCACATCCCTGAGCTCAGACAAATCTTCAACAAGTGTAGAGATTATCGAGTTTGTCTGAACCCAGAGAAGTGTGTGTTCATGGTACGGCAAGGTAAAATCTTAGGTCACATTGTTTCTAAGAATGGAATTTCAACAGATGAAGACAAGGTAAGAGCGATAGCAGAGTTGCCAAGACCAAGAAATGTTAAAGAGGTACAGGCCTTTATGGGCCATTGTGGATATTACCGTAGGTTTATCCACATGTATGCCATCATAGCTAAACCTCTTTACGGGTTGCTAACAAATTTTGAGTGGAACGAGGAATGCGAGAATTCCTTCAATGAGCTAAAAAGACGTTTGTGCACAGCACCAATATTGACTACTCCGGATTGGAGCAAACCCTTTCATGTCCATGTAGATGCCTCCAATCATGCAATAGGATGTGTGCTAGCACAACCCACAGGTGAAGGAAACCTAGATTTGCCGATAGCATATGCTAGTAGGCAATTAAATGCAGCTGAACGAAATTATACCACAACGGAGAGAGAAGGCTTAGGTATGGTATATGCCGTGAAGAAGTTTAGACACTATCTATTGGCCAATAAGTTCAAGTTTTTCACTGATCATCAAGCTTTACTATATTTGGTCAACAAACCTTGCAATACAGGCCGCTTAGTAAGATGGTTCCTCTTACTAATGGAATACGACTTTGAAGTTGTTGTTAGGAAAGGTAGAACCCATCTTAGGGCAGACCATCTTTCTCGCATCACTTCAGGAGAGCCACCGCTAGGAGTGTCCGATGAATTGCCCGAGGCTTATCTGTTCAATTTGGAAGTTGTTCCTAAATGGGCAAATAAGTTGGTGCCAGTCCTAACCTTCGGACCTGCAAATAAAAATGTGAAAACAAGCAAAGAAGAAATTGTGAAATCACAAAAGTATCAAATATTGGCCGGAAGTATGTATAAGCAAGATACTGAGGGCGTGTTAGCTTGTTGTGTGGAGGACGATGAACATACTAGTTGGATGCAACAAGCCCATGAGGGACTGCTAGGAAATCACTACTCTAAACAACGAACATTGCAGAATCTAAAACGTTTAGGAGTGTATTGGCCTAGCATGGACAAAGAAATACAGGAGTGGATCCAGAATTGTCCAGTGTGCCAGAAGAGACCCCCAGTGGAGTATGCCACTCTTTATCATGTGTCATTAATCCCAGATTGGAGTGCTCCATTGGTTGCGTTCATGAGATCGGGAACATTACCCAATCAGGCTAGTCTTGCAAGAAAACGGAGTATGGAGCAAGAGGCTCAAGACTATGCCTTAGTAGGAGACAACCTATATCGAAGAGGCAAGGATGGTTACCTAAGACTGTGCGTTCATGAATCAGACTATTTGAAAGTCTTAGAAACTGCACACAGCGGTGCTGCAGGTGGACACTTTGGGCCTGACAGAGTAATTAAGACCATTTTATTCTCAGGACTTTGGTGGCCCACTCTTCATATGGATGCACATACTTATGTGAAGAAATGTGACACATGCCAACGTGCCCAATATCCGATAAGAAAAGACGAGATGCCTTTAAGGCCAATGATGGGAGGACGTGCATTTTCAAAGTGGGGTATAGACTTTGTTGGTCCTATTAACCCCCCAGCTAGAAACTCCCATGCAGAATACATTATTGTAGCCACAGATTACCTTACAAAGTGGGTGGAAGTAAAAGCCACGACAAAGAATGATGCTCAAACGACGGCTAAGTTCTTATTCGAAAATGTGTTCACTAGATATGGGTTACCAATAGAGTTGGTTAGTGATAGAGGTACGCACTTCTTGAATGAGGTCATTGAAAATCTCCTTCAAGAATTCATGGTGATACACAAGAAGTCTGCACCTTATCACCCACAAGCCAACGGACAGGCCGAGAGCACGAATAAGATCCTATGTAACGTATTGACGAAACTTGTAAATAATAAACGCTCTGATTGGGACAAACAGCTTCATCATGCTGTTTGGGCATACCGAGTTGCCTACAAAACGGTACTCAATGCTACCCCATTTCAGATGGTCTTTGGACAGAATGCCGTGCTACCATTGGACTTCCTAATCCCAGCCTTGAAGGTAGCACAAGAGCATGAGTGGAATGGACATGAGTTGTCTTCCAGGATCTTTGATCTAGAACGCTTAGGTGAGACGAGGCTACGCGCAGCAGCAGGCATTTATGCTGCAAAGAAAAGGCAAAAGGCATACTTTGATGCCCATGTAAAGGACAAAGGATTGAAGGAAGGTGATCTAGTGCTGGTTTACACGCTAAAGCAACATGCCCGCAAATTGGAGAAACGAGGATATGGACCCATGATCATTAATAGACTCTCCACTAGCGGTGCAGTGCAATTGGCCACTTTAGAAGGTGATATCCTACCAAACTATATTAGTGGATGCCGAGTCAAGTTATATCAGGAACCTCTTACAGAGGAAATGCTCACGAGACTCAACACTGCTAAGAAGCGAAAAGAAGAGGAGTTAAGGGTTAGAGAAGAAGCACAAGCAGAGGCAAGAGAGCGCATCAGAAGAAATAAGCTACGGCGGCTAGGCCTAGATGTCAACACAAAAGCTCCCAAATATCACATGGACATGTGCCAAAAATCAGGCATAATTACTTCTCACATAATTGATCGACGGCCCTTTGTGACTATAGAGGTAGGACAAGGAAAGAGTGTAAGGACTGTGAGAGCATTGGTTGACTCAAGAGCAGCAACTAGTGCAGTTAGACTTTCATACTGCCAAGACTTGCATTTGGACATCAAGCCCATAGAAGCCTATCTCATAGGATTAGGAGGCGTGGAAACACCCTGTTTGGGCGAGGTGGAACTTCCCATCTACCTTCAAGATGTTCCAATAAAAGTCAAGATGCTAGTGTGTCATGATGAGGACCTCACAGAACCACTTGTCTTGGGTCAAGATTGGATTTACGACCATGCTGTCAACTTGAACCTAAGAAGTCAACTTCTTCAAGTGTGGGTATATAATCAATGCATTACATTAGAATTGGAGAATCACATGCCCACTGAAACTGACACCACACACTCTCTTTGTTCCTCTAAGGCTAATCTTCTTGAACAAGATGTTGTAGATGTCAAAAGCTCTATGATCCAGACGGACGCAAGCACGGAAGAACAGTCGCAAAGTCAAGATGAACCTTCTTCTTGTTTTTTAAAGAGCAAAGCATCCACAGGAGCTCAACCTCAGAAGCAAGCAAAACAGTGCAAGACAGCCAGTCTATCAAATAGACAAAGAGCCCTCAAGAAGAAAGAAGTGTTGGGCATGACACAGATCTGGGTAAAGAAAGGAGTGCAACCATCGACGTTGCCTCAAAGACTCCCACCCAACCAGATCGACCATGACAACAGAAGGACCAAGCACCTACGACAGGCTCAAACACGAGAAATCCAACTACTTTGGGTACCGAAACAATCGATGAAGGCCGACCACAATAAGGTACAAATTTGGGTGCCTAAAAAATTAGCTACAGCTCAACACGGGCGATTACAGATGTGGGTACCCAAGAAGCTCTTACATACGCAACGGCCTATGCTCCCCACCATGCAAAAGGTCTCAACAAAGAAGCCAAGGAAAACAAAGGATAAGAACAGAGCACAAAGACCCAAAGAAGATAAACTTAACCCTTCTACAAAAATAAGCAGGCACTCGCCCAGGATATGGGTTTGGCAGCCAAAAGCACAAGCAACATCCACAAAACCAAGGGGTCAACCACACTGGATACCAAAGCTTGGAAAGCATCCAAAGAAGAACTGGCCTGAGGTGATCTCTACAGGGCCAAATACTATTCGGAAATGGGTTCCCATTAGGAGGATTACATCATTTCGAGATCCAATCGACACCTCCAAACAAAGAATTCATCAAGTATACAAGTAACATCAAAAGCCTCGACCAGCAGCAACCATGTGCCTTTGGCATAACCAAGTCGTTTGCACCATTCAGGTCATGCATTTCCAAAGTATGCATCAATATAGGGCCACATTACATGGCCGTGCATAGACACAATTGAGAAATCCCAGGCACATGAGACACAATTTTCACATGAAAAATATGTTATTGATACTAACCTCTTTCTTCTTGTTTGATGCCATTGTTCCAAAAAAAAAAAAAAAAAAAAAAAAACAAAAAAAAAGAGACTATGTGCTGGAAAGTGCTCATCAGCGAACTTCCAGCAAGGACATCCCTCAACAAAAAGGACAAGCCGACGATCAAACATCATGAGGGAACCACAACACGAAGAGATGAAGACCAACAGACCCTTCACCATGGTAAGACGTGTATGTTTCAACAACACTATAACCATGATAGATTAGGAAACCTCTTCGTCAGCATACCCTTGAGCACTTAGCTCAAGGCCCAATCTCTTGCACCATACTTCTTGCCATGCATTTTCCAAGTACGCATATGTAGGGCCACATTACAAGGCCATGCACAAGGCACATATTTGGTTCAACCCATGCACTAATGCACTTACCCACCATTCATTATGGGTTACAAATACTTGGCATGAAAACTATGAAAAGACGACATCAAGATGACAACAACAAGAGCAAGGACGCCATCCACCACCGAGAGTTGCTCCCAATCAACATTGACCACATCCTTTGAGCAGCTAGCAGTTTTGGAAAACTCACAAATGCACCACCCAGATGGAATACAAGGCAGAAGTACGTACAAAGGGACTACAAACTGCAAGAGATAACAGTGGCAAAGTGAAGAACCAGACAAACAACCAGGATACATTGGGAAGAGGGATCGCCCCTGTTGGACGAAAAGGACGCTACCTCTCAACGTACTACATGGAACGACCAATACAACAAGGGTCTGTCAGGGACGACAGACTCAAGAGGGGGGGGAGTGTTGAAGCTTAAGGTCAAGGACAAAGCATGGAAGCGCATCAAGGAAGTGGACACACAGGAAGAAGGAGCAAGTAGGGAGCTCCAAGAAGCACATGTCAAATTTTCAGAAGAAATCCCTACAAAAATAGTGATTTTTATCACTAAAAACCATTGTAAATACCATTTTCCATTTTTGTAACTCCATTTTGTTCAAGCCGAGGAGTCCTCGAGCTTGAGGAGTATTAGATCTACCATCCTACCAATTTTCATGATTTTTGGACTCCGTTTGAGCCCCCAAATAAGCCCTGGAACCTATTTTTTAACTAGGCCGGACACTAGGTCTGGACAGGGCCAAAACCACTCAAAAACTATAAAAAGGACTGGAGAGCTCATTTTTGAGGTTAGCTTGTTGTAGATTTCAGTTTTGTAAGAGAGCTCTTTGGTAATCGAAGCTTTCCATTGTTCCACTCTTTGCTCTTACCATGTGCGCATGTGTGTGTATGTGTGTGCATGCTTGTGTGCTTTCACTCACGCACTTGTGCCATCACTTGCTCGCGGTCTTCATACCGGTCCTCACGTCTCCACGGATTGACATTTATGAGGTGTATCTCCTCACGTTGGTACTCACCATTGTGCTAGAGTGACACATGGTGATACAAGTACCCATGAAGATGAAACTTACGAAGCAGCAGCTTACACACTGGCTATTAAGAAGCTGTATAGAACTATGGAAAAAGTTTGGGCACGCAAAAAGCTGACTGAGGAAGAGAGTCAAGCAATAATAGAACAGGAACTTGTCACAGGCGGTTTCGAAGATGCATACATCAAAGGATTCCGAAAGTTAGTCAAATCAGTAGGCTCCAACGAAGCACTCAGGTACTTGCAAAGAAAGCCACTACCACAGTTTGACTCCCGCCGAGTACGACTACTTTCAAAGCCCGGCGAATACATTCGTGTACCAACAGGAGCACAGTCTTCAGAACAAGCCAGGGAGGCACGCCTCGTCCCCGAAAGTTCGTTGGCAGCAGGAACCATCTTTGTAGATTCCCCACCCCGCGCTACAACTGTACATACCTCAGTAGTCACTGAAGTATCGACCACCCCAACTGCTCCTCCATCACCGCCCATCCCTCCAGCCTCCCCTATTCACCCTCCTTCTCCCAGACCAACATCTTCATTCGCCGGTGGCGTAGCAGAAATCGTCTTTACGACCACTCATCCCACAATTCCTGCACCCATTAGACCCAGTCTACCCCCTCACACATCCACCTTTCCATTCAACCCATTCCTCCATCCATCTTTCCCGTCCTTCCTCACACCTCCACAACCCCTTTTCCCATTCCCACCGCCATTAACCTTCTCCCCAGTCTCACCTCCCCGACCCACGGTAACCCCTATTTCCCCTTTCCCCCAAGCTGCACGAGCAAGCCCCCCTGTAAATTACTCCTCAACCTTTGTAAATACCCTATTTACACCAGCACAAGCACCCACAGTCACACCCATATTCACAGTCACCGCACTAGACACGTCCAATGAGATGGACATCTCACCACCCACTCCACCATCACTCACTTCACTCACGGAACAAACATATTTAGGCACCTCACAATTTTCCACAATCACCACAGCATCCACCTTCCCACCCCCATTCCCCATTCCCGTTGCATCTACACCCACTGCATCTTCATTCAGCACCCCATTAATACTATCACCCACTGTAGATAATGCATTTCGACAGATGTTCATGTGTATGACGCAAGTCAGAGATGAGTTCACATCTCTTGGCGATAATTACCAGCAGCTGTAGAGGACAACCAATGACTTACAGCCGCAGCTTAATTTATTGTCTATTGAGAATGCCTCACTGAACAGCCGATACTAGGAATTACGAGAGGCCTATCATAAATTAGAACTAGAAAGCGAAGAAAAGACCAAAGAAGCCACTGCTGACCTGGATAACTTATTAAGAGCCCAGACAGTTCGCAATGCAACGCTAACACGAAACATGGGCTTACTCAGAAGACATCTAGCAGCAGCAAAGGAGGAAAACCAGCGCCTACAGGATCAGAACCGAGAAAACTTAGAAGCAGCCCTAGACCATCCAGACCAACCACTCAGTCCTAGTCGGTTCAAAGCCATTCCCTCAGACTCGATGAGGATGCTGCTAGAAGATCATGTGAGACTACTAGATGAATACGACCGCATGAACGAGGAGTTACAAAAACTCAAAGAAGATCATAAATTACTCCAGTTACGAGCACCGGCACACCAAGACATACCAGCACCTGTGGACCCCTCTCCTGACATCTTAGAGGAACTCAACGCATTAAGGGCCCAGGTATCAAACCTTGAATCAAGGATTGCAGTATATGAAGCATCACCAAGGCCAGATTCCCCACCTGAGCTACCAGCTGAGGAAGAAACTGTCACCATCCCGATGGAGGAAACGTTTGAAGAGGCGTATGAGCCACAACCCATCCCAGGCGGACGCGTCACGGCCAAAGGCCAGATGACTTACGAACTCCCGACCCCTGCGTGGATGAAGACAATTGAGGAACTTGGAACAACGCACTCAGCTAGAGTAGAGGCCCAATTACATGCCATGACGATGATAGAAGAACGAATTTTACAATCTCCATTCTTTGCTCATTTGGCCCCGCGACGATACATATCTAGGCACGAGCTACAGTATAAACCGTATTTTATGTTAATGGCCGAATACTAGTTAGCCATTGAGAAAGAAACCGGCAAGAAACCATCGCATGCGACTCAATTCGAGGAGGACGATCTACCACTTGATGCGCAACAAGGAGAGATCTATCAACCAGAGTGGAGCAAAGATTTACTACAGAAGTATCCAGAAATGATGAGTACATGGGTAAAGGCACCTTTGCATTTAAAGTACAACCCATGTTGGGGACCAGTACCACGACGCCGCTCCTGGACTGCCTTTGCTATTAAGGTACAAAACAATAAGCAGTGCCAGGACTGGTTGAATTACCCCTATTTTAAGCCACCCATCGAGTTACCAACTGTAGGCTACATGATGGCTACAATTCGCCACTGGCTCCCTAGATTAAAGCATATGGAAATGGTTTTTAAAGTCTTCGACGCGTCAAGGCACCTCATGTAAACACCCCGGGCTTTGAGCATGGCAATTTCGATCTGGTACATGATATGAGTACAGCGCCATCGCTACGGGTGTGCTATGCCTGGCATTGCAGAATAAAGTACCTACCGGCGTGCTACAAGCAGACTTTCGAAGAGATGTTCACAACCGGCTTCTGGGAATACCATTCAGAGGTATTCATAAGTAGACCTACACATTTATTACACTTATTTGCTTGTGAACGAATGGTCTATTCCACACACTATCAGCTCCCGTCACCGGAAGAACCACAACCAATAGACTGGGAGAAACTCGAGGCCGATCTGGCTCGAGGCATTCGTATCTCCGAGCACACCCTCGCTCAAGACCTCCTACAGAACTATATCCGACAGACCTCACAACAAGGTTCTGTCAGGGACGACAGAAGCGAGAGGGAGGGGGGTGTTGGAAGCAGCCAGAGGCACAGACGACGCGGAAGCATGTAACGACGGAGCAGTGAGCCAGTGGAATCTTTTTTCAAAGAATCATGTTTTAGAAATACTTTTCAAAAACCTCCAACAGTGATTTTTATCACTATTGTAACATATGTAACATAGAAAAACCCTTTTCTTAATTTCTAGCTCCATTTTGTGCAAGCCGAGGAGTCCTCGAGCTTGAGGAGCTTAGGTAGAACAAGCGTATCAATTTTGGTTATTTTTAGACACCGTTTACCCTTTCAAATAGCATCTAGGACCTATTTTTTAACTATGCCGGTCACTAGATGTGAAACCAGTCAAAACTAGTCTAGAAACTATAAAAAGAGCTAGAGAGCTCATTTTTGAGGTTAGCTTGTTGGAGTAGAGAAGAGCTTAGAGCTATTTTGAGCTTGTAAGAGTGTTCTTGAGTAATAGAGTTAATTTCTCACCTTCCATTGTGTCTTGCTTGTCTCTTCGTAGTGTGTGTGTATGTGTGTGTGCATCTTTGTGCTTCTCACCTTCACTCTCACTTCATCTCACATTCACGATCTTCATATCACTCCTATCTCTTCCGCGGATTGACAATTAAGGAGGTGAAGCTTCTTAACGTGTACTTACCATTGTGCTAGAGCAACACAAGGGTACACTCAACCACAACTAGTGTTAGGTCAACAACCACCCCACCCTCAAAATGTTGTCCCAGTGAAAATAGCTCGACAGGAAGAGAACGCTGAGAGAGCAATAGTCCCCGCCACGCCTGTGGTTGGTAATGAACCATATGACCCATCTTATGACCATAGTCAAGGAAATTATTTTGCATATGAGGGCACTATAATTGAATATGGACAAATGTACGAGCCATATGCCTATGAGATGGAAGGACCAGATAGTTCTTACGGATATGAGCACGATTATGTGTCATTGATGTACACAGCTCCTATAGCACCCATACCCTTGCGACCAGATAGTTCTTATGGATATGAGCACGATTATGTGTCATTGATGTACACATCTCCTATAGCACGGATATCCGGTGGCACAGCTCCTATTATGCGACCCATAACTAACATTTGGTTGATTATTCATTGGTAGATGCAACACCAAAAATACAGATTGTTGTTTTGTAGAGATTAGAACTTCAGTATGAGAGTTAGATTAAGCCGCAAAGATTCTTCTTTTCAATTTGTTGTCTGTATACTGGTTATTTACTGTAGAACCTGGTCTTTTCCGGTCCTGACAAAGAACTCCTTCTTCTTGACTCCTTCTCATAGTTGACATTCCTACACTGCTTGCATCTTCGTCTCTCTTCTGATCATTGCGCCTTTACTTCTAGTGTCTTTCTTACTTTTTCTGTTGTCGCCTTCTTCTTCGACCTTTACTTCTTCTCGTTTTTGTTATTGTGTCTTCGTTCTTCGTCTACTTTCTCCCCTCTTCTCTACGGTTGCGACCAACTCCTTTCTTGTAACTTCCTTTTGTCTTGCGACACATCCTTATAAATCTCCGCATAGTCGTCTTTTTTCTTTTTATTCTTATTTTATTTCTCCAGATGCCCTTACCTTCAATAGTGAGACACGTGATGGAAATTGCTACGAGGATAAAAGAGAAGGATATGTTGTCCCCGAAGTAGACAGGGAGTGGCCTAAAGACTTGTGGACAAGAGTCCAAGAAGATAGATGGAAGAAAGTCGAAGGAATTGAACCACCCTTTGAGGAGTTAGAAGCAGAAGGCGAATTAGAAGACTCAATACTTGAGCTGAATTTAGAAGGATTATTACAATTTGATAAGAGCGACAAGGAGGATGACAGTGTGAAGGCTTTGCCAAATTACACAGGTGAATATGAACATAATTCTGAATTATACTGCATTCCCTCAATAAGAAAAAAAGAGCAAAACCCATCAATCCAAACAATATAGGACATCATACAACATCTTAGAAAGGTAAAAATTCCTTGTACTCTGACATTGGAAGAACTTTTGAAGATAAAACCACATCTGAAGGAGAAACTAACCAGCCAATTTGAGACCAAGTCAGAAGAGAAGGTGATGCCTGATGAAGTGACCACAATGAAAATCCCAGTCGATAAGGTTGGAGATTTCAGCAAGGGAGATGAATGGAACACATGCCTTGCAATCACTTATAGGGGTTACACCACTAAAGCTATCTTAGATTCTGGAGATGGAGTAGGAATTGTGACAAAGGAAAAATGGGAGAAATGGGGAAAACCAGCATTAAGACCAACATGCATGAAGATACAAATGGCAAACGGACACACTGAACGGCCCCTGGGATTATTGGAAAAAGTAACCTTTACCACTTGCGGAGTTGAATTCGAGCACACCTTAGCGATCTGTCAATTTGAAAGGGCTAGCGATTATGAGATGATACTAGGAAGACCCTTCATGAGACAGCTGAAGGTAGTGCAAGATTGGGGAAAAGACACGGTATACTTATAGCACGAAGGAACCACGACCAGAATAAATTTCGACATATACACATATCGAGATGCTCCCCCCTTGCAATGGAATCCGATTCATAAGGAGGAGGACGAGCAGTCGATTCACAGTATAGGTTCAAGTGACCAATCATGGATGAACAAAGACACTCATCTATGGATATGTCAAACTGCAAAAAAAGAAGAGGAAAGAAAGAAAGGATGGCAACAAAGGCAAGGAGTCGCTAGGTCTATACAAGATCCAACTTACATGCCCCAAATATTCCTAGATGAAGAATTCGAACCTCATGGTTGGATGGAGATTCTAGCCACTCTCGATGTATGTGTAAATGAAGAAGTAATAACTATGAATGAATGCATTGACGAGGAAGGATATGACGTAAGCCTATATGTGGTAGTTCTTCAAGAGGCTGAAGAAGGAGAAGTAATTGAAAAAGAATGGAAGGAGGATTATGAGAGCATTGAAATGGAGCAGGAACAAATTGAGTTTGGAAGTGACAATCAAGGAATAAGTGTCATAACTAGTGAATTAAATCAAGAAAGGACACAGGAAGAAGAACTTAGAATAGATAGAGAAAAAGAAGATGGAGAAAACAAGCCCCAAGATTAGTTTGAAGTGCCTGCCCACTTCAAAAAATATGAAGTAGAAGAGAGGAAAATTGCTATCCAAATGCCAAAACGAGAAGCACAACCATGAATAGCATATGACAACAAAGAACAGACCAAGAAAATAGTAGTAACCTTGGAGGAAGGAGAAGAGCGATGTACCTTTATAGGACAAGATGTCTCAATGGAGGAAGAACAAGAGTTAATACGACTAATAAGAGAATATAGGGATGTCTTTGCTTGGACATATAAGGATTTGAAAGGAGTAGATCCTTCTATTTGTGCCCATAGAATCCCTATGACATCAGAAGCCAAACCTTCCAAACAAAGACCATACACTTATAACGACGTTTACTCAGCAAAAATTAAGGAAGAGATAGCTAAGTTGTTAGATGCTGGGTTCATTTATGAGATTGAACACACGGAATGGGTATCACCTTTGGTGGTCGTACCGAAAAAGAATGGCAAGTTAAGGGTATGCATTAATTTGAAAAAGGTAAATGCTGCCACCATAAGAGATAGTTACCCATTACCCATCATTGATCATCTTTTGGAAAGAGTGGTAGGAAAGGAAGTTTATAGTTTTCTAGACGGCATTTCAGGGTATAATCAGGTAGCGATTGCCCCTGAGGACCAACATAAAACAACCTTTGCACCTGAATGGGGAGTGTATGCCTTTAGGGTTATGCCTTTTGGTCTAACCAATGCCCCAACCACTTTCCAAAGATTGATGTGCCATGTATTCAAGGAGTTCTTGAGAAAGAGCATGGAAGTATACGTGGATGATTTATGCACTTACTCAGCTATACGATCGGAACATATCCCTGAACTAGGAAAGATTTTTGCCAAATGTCGACAATATAGAGTATGCCTCAATCCAGAAAAGTGTGTCTTCATGGTTCGACAAGGAAAGATATTAGGACACATTGTCTCTAAAAATGGAATTTCCACAGATGAAGAAAAAATCAAAGTGATTCTGGATTTGCCGAGACCAAACACTGCTAAAGAAGAGCAAGCATTTATGGGACACTACGAATACTACTGTAGATTTATACACATGTATGCCATAATTGCTAGACCTCTTTATGCATTATTGTCTCAGTTTAATTGGACAGAAGAATGTGAAAAGGCCTTTAACGAATTAAAGAGTCGATTAAGTTCAGCACCAATCCTTCAAATACCTGATTGGAACAAACCATTTCACATTCACATAGATGCTTCCAAGTTTGCCATTGGTTGCATCTTAGCTCAACCCGTGGATACAGGGAAGTTACACCACCCTATAGCCTATGCCAGTAGACAATTGAATCAAGCAGATCGCAATTATACCACGACTGAGAGAGAGGGTTTAGGGATTGTGTACGCAAAGAAGAAGTTTCAACACTACTTATTGGCAAATAAATTCAAATTCTTCATCGATCATCAAGCTCTATTGTACTTAGTCAATAAGCCTTGTAATACGGGACGACTAGTATGATGGTTTCTATTGTTGATGGAATTTGATTTTGAAGTAGTAGTCAAGAAAGGGAATACGCACATTAGAGCAGATCACGTATCAAGAATGACACATGGAGAACCCCCCATAGGACTACTGGATGATCTGCCAGACACTTACCTTTTTAATCTTGAAGTATGTCTCCAATGGGCAGAAAAGTTGATCCCTATCCTTACATATGGACCTAATTATGGGATACACCAAATAGAAACCAAGACTAAAAACCTCCATATCATTGCTGGAAGTTTATATAACCAAGACTCAAGTGTATTACTCATGAGATGCGTGGAAGAAGAGGAACAAGAAATGTGGCTTCAAAAAGCACATGTAAATCAATGGAAAACTCATTTAAATGTTAATGGAACATGGCAAACATTGAAGAAATTAGGCATATATTGGCCAACCATGCAGAGGGATACACATGACTATGTATCAGCCTGCCCAACTTCTCAAGGACGAAATCCAGAAGAGAACTCTACTCTATGCTACTCCACAGTAGCACCAAGATGGAGCATGCTTCTAGTAAAATTCTTGAGGACCCAAGAGTACCCAGAAGGAGCTACTCTAGCAAGGAAACGTGCACTCACATAACAAAGCAAGGACTATGTTCTTATAGGAAAACATCTCTTCAAGTGAGGAAGAGACAATCATTTACAAATGTGCATTCACGAAGACGAGTATCTTGTTGTTTTAGAGATGGCACATACAGGAGCTGCAGGAGGACATTTTTTTGTAGATAAAACTGCAAAAATGATTCTCTTTGCAGGAATGTGGTGGCCATCTCTACATCAAGATGCAACCACATATGTTCAACGATGTGATACCTACCAACTAACAAAATATCCTATTAGAAGATATGAAATGCCACTGAAACCCATGATGAGTGCCAGAGCCTTTACTAAATGGGGAATAGACTTCATAGGACCTATTAGCCCACCAGCTAAAGGATCCCATGCCGAGTACATAATCGTAGCCACAGACTATTTGACCAAATGGGTGGAAGCCAAAGCAACCAAGAAAAACGATGCTATTAGAAGAAGTATTTTTGGAAGTATTTTTGATGGAAAATAATTGTAAAATGCCAAAAACTTGTAATATTTATGCAAATGATATAAAAATAAAGAAGAGTCTTCCTTATGGAGAGTAGAATCATATGTATTTTTTCTAGAATTTTTGGAAACTCCTAGATAGCAAAGTTTTAGATCAGAAGAGGAAAGGACCAAAATTCAAGTGTGAAAAGGGACACTTGAAAATGTATAAAAGACAATTTCCTCTATTATGAGAGGGTTGGTTATTTGTATTACATGCTATCCAAGCAAAGAGAGAGAGTTTCCTGTAGAAAATCGTGTTTCTTCCTTTTATGTGATTTCTTTGATTTGTTGAGTCTATTCTATGTGTATCCATGGAGATTTGTAAGCTTCTATTGTGTATTTCTGATGAATGTGTATGAAGAGAGTTGATTACTAATGTGTTGAGTGAGAAATTGATGAATAATGGTGCTGTAGATGAAAATCGTCTGTTTTCACAGAATCGCGATTGTCTCGTCTGAAGGTTACAGGTATCATTTTTGAGTTTTGACTTTATGATTGTGTTCTACTGAGAAAATAACATGCTTTAGACACCAAGATTATTGAAAATGATGGAGTATTGCTCAAGATAATCCAAACCCTAGAAATTCCTCTTCATTTTCATTAATTCTCAGAAATCTAACCAGATTCCTCTTATTTCTTGGATTCTATCATCTAGAAGGGGTTGTGGTCTCTTGTATACTTCCAGGATTGACAAAAATAAGATGTATTTCTGATTCTTCATGCTAAATGATTGGAGAGGACAACTCCAAAGGTTAACAACAAACATTTTTTGGCGCCGTTGCTGGGGATCGAACCCGGGTCTCCCGCGTGACAGGCAGGGATACTCACCACTATACTTCATTTTCATTAATTCTCAGAAATCCAACCAGTTTTTTCTTATTTCTTGGATTCTATCATCTACAAGGGGCTGTGGTCTCTTGTATACTTCCAGGATTGACAAAAATAAGATTTATTGTTGATTCTTTATGCTAAATGATTGGAGAGGACAACTCCAAAGGTTAACAACAAACATTTTTTGGTGCCGTTGCCGGGGAGTATAGCAAAAGCTTCATTGAAGTTGGACCTTGCTGGATCTTCTATTGATGATGGTATTGAACACATCGAAAAGGTAATACTCTTTAATCAAGAAATGGAAACATGAAATGGTAGATTTTTTTTGTTGTTTGTCTTTTGGGAAAAGAGAACAATAGATAATATTTTGAGAATCTGAAATTCTTGCAAATTGATAGTTTCTCTTATCATTTTTTGGAAGTAAAGTGCAGGTGTGTGAAAAGTTGAATCAAGAAAGCTGAAGATAAGGTAAAATGTGTCTATTCTTGCAATTGTAGAGTGCTTTTTGACCAAGTACCAAGCAAAATTGTTGATCTTGGGAAGATGACATGATTGCATTGAGAAAAGTCAAGTAAAGTAGCTAGATGCAAGTAGATAGGATCCATTTGTTAATCAAGTAAAAGCAATAATCTTGAGAAAAAGTTTATTTGCATCTTGAAAACAAAAATGTTTGAGTTTATCTTTGCAAAAATTGACATTTGCATTTCTTAGCACATTTTTCTTTGGGAAGTTTTGCTCATGAACTGTTTTGATAGCAAAGCATAAAGGAGTATAACCAATCAAGAAACACAAGATCAACAGATCACTAAACAAGAAACCCTAAGTGAAGTGTTTACCTTGATTTAGGGTAAAATACTAAAAAAATTCATAAAAATCATTAAAACACTTAAAAAAATTTCTTTTTTCCTTAGAAAGTTGGACTTAAGTGTTGTTGTTAAGAGTAAAGGAGGTCAAGTGGAGGGAAAGCCAAAAATTGCTAAAAAAATGGAAAATTAGAAAAATACGATTCTCTTCACAGGATCGCGATTTTCTGGATTAATTCTTTGTTAATGATGTAACATTGCAGGTGATAGCTGATTTGGAGTGAAAAGAAATTGGAAGAGTTGAAAGAAGAAAGAAGACCCAAAATTGCAAAAAACAGGAAGTACAGGAAAAATACGATTCTCTCCACAAAATCGCGATTTTCTGTAAGATTTTTTTTTTTGGAATTTTGAGCATATTTCGGTTTTGAGATAGGTAATTGTAAGAGATTTCATTAAGTTGAGTAAGGGAAGGAAGTCAAATTCCAAAAATCAGTAAGGATTGAGTATCAAGTGGGAAAAGTGGAAAAGAAGTATAGAATCGCGATTTTTACCAGTAGATAATGGGAGTGACCAATGATGAAATGTTAGGAATTGTGGGTTAAAAACCATAAAATTGTTGAAGGATAAAATTGGACAAGTAAAAAGTGAAAATTTTGAGGAAATAGCACAGGATCGCAATTGTGTGAACACTATAAAACCCTGGAAATCTCAGGAAAAACTCATTTGAGTGAGAAAGAGAGGGAGAGAGAGCAGGAACAGGATCGTGATCGTTTGCAACCATAGAGTTTTGGAGATTTCTGGATCAAGCAAGCAAGGTAAAGAGTTCTCAATACATTTTTTTTGTATGTCTTTAAACTTACATGATGATCAAAGCACAAAAAAACACAAAATAGCCAAAAATACGGAATCGCGATGTTATGAGTTTTTGAGTTTTCTATGGAAAAAATAATAATATTGAGTAAAGTCTTTTATTGCATGTTAAAAAATAACTAAGGTGATTCTATTAGAGAAACAAAAATTTGGAAATCAATACCTTAAATTTTTTTTCAAAATCTGAACAAAATCGCGATTCTGTAGTCAAACACAAAATCGTGATTCTCTGAAACAAAGCACAAAATCGCGATTCCCAGAGCACGATTTTCATAAGAGAATCGTGTTTCTAATGATTGTGAGCAATCACCATCATCTGGGAACAAAATCGTGAAAAATCACGATTCTCTCACAGAATCGTGAAAATACACGACTCTCTCACAAAATCGTGAAAAAACACGATTCTCATCACAAAATCGTGAAAACCACGATTCTCTCACAAAATCGTGAAAAATCACGATTCTCTCACAGAATCGTGAAAAACATGATTCTCTCACAGAATCGTGAAAACTACGATTCTCTCACAAAATCGTGAAAAATCACGATTCTCTCACAGAATCCTGAAAAACACGATTCTCTCACACAATCGTGAAAACCACGATTCTCTCACAAAATCGTGAAAAATCACGATTCTCTTCACAAAATCGTGGAAAACACGACTCTCATCACAGAATCGTGAAAAACACGATTCTCTTCACAAAATCGTGGAAAACACGACTCTCTCATAGAATCGTGAAAATCACGACTCTCATCACAGAATCGTGAAAAACACGATTCTCTTCATAGAATCGTGGAAACACGACTCTCATCACAGAATCGTGAAAAACACGATTCTCTCCACAGAATCGGGGAAATCACGATTCTCATCACAGAATCATGAAAATCACGACTCTCATCATAGAATCGTGAAAATCACGACTCTCATCACAGAATCCTGAAAAAACACGACTCTCTCCACAGAATCGTGAAAAACACGACTCTCATCACAAAATCGTGAAAAAACACGATTCTCTCCACAGAATTGTGGAAAACACGATTCTCTCCACAAAATCATGAAATTAATTGAATGATCCTTAGGTCTGGTAATAAATTATACTCACATTCCAAGCAAGAACTGGAAAGGAAGGAAATAGAGCCAATGGTAGGGGAATTGCAAGAAAGAGATTTAGGGCAAGAAATCAACATGAAAGATTTAAATGAAACAAATGAATCCTCTAAAACTGGGGACTATAGAAACATCCTCAAATACACGTATACAAATAGGTTTGGAACCTATGTATATCAGGATGGATTGCATAAGTTTCTCATTGTCACGAGGAAGGAGATAAGGAAGAGAGCTCACACACACAAATTGAGGCAAGGAATAATGATCTTCTTCTTCTTCTATTACATAAAAGGAATGTGCAAGAATGACCTAAAAACAAGAATACAACCAGTGCAATATATAAAGACCAGTACATAAGGAAAAACCTAATGTCCGCGAATGAGTGAGCTGGAAAGAAACAAATGTGCCATCGCTCTCGGTAGATAAATCTAATAAAGCTCAATGAAGTATCCCTGACATATACCGGCATGACCACTATACATGTCAGAGAAACGAAAAACTAGTACGTGTCATCCTGGATCATCACATGTTGAGCTTGATATCTCAACACTCCCCCTCAAGCTCAACGCCATATCCTGTAATCCAAGCATCTTCCGAAACTTCTTCAACTTCTCAGCTCCAAGTGCTTTGGTGAAAATATTAGCAACCTGCTCATCTATTCTCACATAAACAAGATCAATATCACCTGCTAATACCTTCTCTCTGATGAAGTGATAATGTACCTCGAAGTGCTTTGTTCTAGCATGGAAAACAGGGTTCCGTGCTAACTGTATGCTTCTAAGTTTATCACAATAGATAGTGATAGGCTTTTGCACTTCCACACCTAAATCTGCAAGTAACATCTCCAGCCATGATGCCTCACATGTTGCCATTGCAGCACCTCTATACTCAGCCTCTGTACTCGACAAAGCAACAGTGGGTTGCTTCTTACTGCTCCATGTAATAGCTGCACCTCCAAGTGAGAAAAGAAAGCCACTAGTAGATCTTCTATCTGGAGTACTACCAGCCCAATCTGCATCGGTGTATCCATGAACCTGCAAATCTACACCAGCTTCATAAAACAATGCATAATCCAAAGTAGCACTCACATAACATAGAGTGCGCCTCAGAGCATCCAAATGTGGCTTCCTCGGAACCTGCATAAACTGACTTTCAAGTCCAACAGTGTAGCTTAAATCAGGCCTTGTAATTGTAAGATATATAAGACTTCCCACAATTTTCCTGTACATAGTAGCATTTTCCAATGCTTCACCTGATGTAGTATCCAATTTCAAATTCTGATCTAAAGGCATAGAAATTGGCTTACAATCAGCCATACCATACTTTTGCAGCATATTCAAGGCATATTGCCTTTGCGACATCCATATACCTATTTCTGTATGTATAAACTCAATGCCCAAGAAATAGCACAACACACCAAGATCTTTCATGTTGAATTCCTGCATAAGAAGTTTCTTTACCTCTTTGATGCTTTCTTCATTATCACCACCTACAATCAGGTCATCAACATAAATAGCCACATTAGTGATGCCATCATCAGCCTTCCTTGCATATAGTGAGTGATCTGCATCACACATAGAAAACCCAATGCTATTAAGTAATCAGCAATCCTTGCATGCCATGCACGCGGAGTCTTCTTCAGCCCATACAAAGCCTTTTGCAACCTGCAAACATATTCTGGATGCTTTGAATCTTCATATCCTTGTGGTTGGTCCATATATACTTCTTCCTGTAACTCACCATGTAGGAAAGCATTCTTCACATCCATCTGATGCAAAGTCCATCCTTTTGCTGTAGCTAATGCAACAAGTGTCCTAACAGTAGACATTTTAGCTACAGGGCTGAATGTTTCCTCATAATCAATGCCATATGTCTGTGCATATCCTTTAGCTACCAATCATGCTTTATACCTACTTATGCTACCATCAGCATTATGCTTTACCTTGTAAACCCATTTACAGCCTATGGGTTTCTTTCCTTGCGGCAATGGAACCAGCTTCCATGTATCATTTCCATAAAGTGCAGCCATCTCCTCATCCATAGCTTTTTCCCAATCTGCATTACCAATTGCATCTTCAAAACAAGAAGGTTCAACATCTCGTATTACCTTTGTCATGTAGGCACAATGGCGAGCCATGTAACTATCATATGTCAATCGTTGCATTGAATTACGCATCCTCCCAGATCTTCTTGGTCCTGGGTCACTTCTCCTTGTATCATCTGCATGTGCCCTTCTTACTCCTGGAGTCTTCACAGAGGGCAATCCAAGTTCCTCATCAAGACTCTTTTCTGAACCGCTTAAATCTCCATCGTCTTCAAAACCTACACATGTTTTATGACTAGCAGAAAGCTTCTCTTTACCTTTCTTGGATGTATTTGATGAATTTTCTAGACTAAAATTCCCACGTAATCTTCCACTCCATGGATTTGAGTTGGAACTATTGCTTGGTGATGCATCCGGTCCACTCAAAACCTGAGATTCTGCACTTGATTTTTCAGCATTTTCTTTGTCATTTGGTTCAAGGCTTAGTCCTTCTTTGACATCTGCATAGAAGCTTGACATTTCATCAAATACCACATCTCTGCTCACCTTTACCTGTCGTGTGAGTGGGTTATAACATTTATATCCCTTTTCCTCAATTCATCTGGGACATGTACATATGCAATACAGCCAAAAACTTTCAGATGTGATAAGTTTGGCTTTTCACCTGTAAACTTCTCTTCAGGTGTAACTTGATGTACAGCAGCAGTCGAAGTTTTGTTCATGATGTATACAGCAGTATGCACAGCTTCTGCCCAATAACAATGAGGCATATTCTTCTCAGACATTAAGGCTCTTGCTATTTCTGCAATATGTCTATTTTTGCATTCAGCAACACCATTCTGTTGTGGTGCCTGCATGAAAACTGACGCCGAATTCCATGATTTTTTAGAAAACTGCTGAACTCATTTGACATGTATTCACCTCCTCCATCAGATCTTAATGTCTGAATGTACTTCCCTGTCTGCTTTTCCACCATAACTTTAAAATTCTGGAAGTGAGTAAACACTTCGCTCTTCTCTTTCATGAAATATACCCATACTTTGCGTGTATGGTCATCAATGAAAGTAACATAAAACCTGCAACCACCCATAGATGTGGTCTTTGCTGGACCCCAAACATCTGTATGTACTACTTCTAGTACATTCTCACTAACATGCTTGTCATGTGGAAATGATGCTCTTGACTATTTACCAAATTGACATGCTGCACATACCTTTTGCATTTCTGCAACTTTGAAATTTGGTAGTCCATGGACAATCTCCTTTGACTGCATCAGTTTCAGCCTTTGCAAGTTTGCATGTCCAATCCGTTTGTGCCATATCTCTATATCTGCAATAACTCCTGCACCTTTTGCAAACATGGCTGCATTCATTTCAGGAATCTTCACATTTAAGGTGAACATCATACCCACTTTGTTTCCTTTGGCAACCAATCGTCCATCCTGCTTATACTCTTCTACATACAATCCATCAGCATTGAACCTGACTTGTAATCCCTGGTCAACCATTTGTCCAACAGAAACCAGATTCTTTGTTATATTTGGAACATGCAGCACATCAACGAGATGTTTTACCTTTCCGTCCTCCATAGACAATGCTATGTTTCCTGTATGCTCAATAGGATGCGATGTATCATCACTTGTTTCAACATATCCAAGAACTGACATTTTCTGCAAACTATCATGTGATTTGAAGCACCTGAATCAACATACCAGACATTATCATTCGATTTTGAAACACCAACAGACATCGTATTCATCATGTGATGTTGAACCATAAAAAGCTTCTCAGAATCATCTGCACTTATGGATGCATAATTGTTTTGCTGCCTTTTGTTATTTTGATTCTTCAACCTGCAATCACGGTCAAAGTGTCCAGGTTTACCACAATTCCAGCATCCTTTACTATCATTACCTGAATCATTTCTTTGCAAATTTCTGCGACCTCTTTGACTCCCCCTGCCTCGAAACTGTCCTCTTCCTCCTGCATGATTCTGTTGTTGACCTTGGTCTTGGTTATTGTTTCCTGTTCCACTTCCAAAACCTCTACCTCTGCGTCTTCCTCTGCCAAAGTAGAATACCTGCTCAAAACTGGGCTTTCCTTGGGAGTTTGAATCCTCACCAAGATTCTTTTCTTCAATAATTAGCATAGATACCAAATCAACAAAATTCGGAATATTTTCCCTGGTCTGTATAGAAGTTCTGAACTGCTTATATGCAGCTCCTAAACCACGAAGGCATACTTCCACCTTATCATCATCATCTACATTCACACCAATAGATGCAAGTGACTCACATATGCTTTTGATTTTTAGAGTGTAGTCACTTACCGACATGCTCTTTTTCTCCAATGTATGCAGCTTGTTCTTGAGTTGTAATTTCCGTGCCTTTGTATTGGTCTCGTACAAATTGACCAAACTGTTCCAAGCCTCTTTTGGAGTCTTGGCATCCTGTATGTGTCCAATCATGCTATCCTGTATGCTCTTAACTGTTCTGCAGTCTGATTCCTTTCTGGTAACTGCGGAGCATTTTCATTTTCTCCTTCGATGTACTTCCAGTATCCTTTTCCCATCAGGAAATTCGTCATTCTGAATCTCCAAGCATGGAAGTTTTTCTTGTCCAGCTTATCTCTCATAAGCTGACTCATTCCATCTGCGTTTGCCATTTCTGCAACAATTCACAACACTGCAACACACTACAAGCAGCACTTCTGCTTGAACACTGTGGCACTATGACGTGACAGTTCGATCTCAGAAAAACACAGTTTTCGTGTATCAACAGTACATAAAATCTCTTGAAATTTTGGATCTGGAATATATGAGTGTCGCCGAACACAACGCAAATTATAATTTCTGAAACTGACCTAGTTTTTCTTAGGGCCCCACCTTATGGGCTCGAAACGGAGATCGAGATGGCTCCGAAACTTCGATCTGACAAAAAAAAGTGATCCTAAAGGGATAACTCTCGAAAATATTTTGAGGTCTTCTACCTTCACGCCGATTTTCGTAGCAAATGGAGGTCGTTTGTGAAATCGCGTTTTCTCCACGCCTTGCCACGTAGTCTTCACCGTCCCCTTCTCCACGACCTCTCTACAGCCACGCTGGCTCTGATACCATGTCACAAGGAAGGAGATAAGGAAGAGAGCTCACACACACAAATTGAGGCAAGGAATAATGATCTTCTTCTTCTTCTATTACCTAAAAGGAATGTGCAAGAATGACCTAAAAACAAGAATACATCCAGTGCAATATATAACGAACAGTACATAAGGAAAAACCTAATGTCTGCGAATGAGTGAGTTGGCAAGAAACAAATGTGCCATCACTCTCGGTAGATAAATCTAATAAAGCTCAATGAAGTATCCCTGACATATACCGGCATGACCACTATACATGTCAGACAAACGAAAAACTGCTACGTGTCATCCTGGATCATCACATGTTGAGCTTGATATCTCAACACTCATTAGATTGAGAAACTTAGAAGTTCCCCTGAACATAACACCAGTAGCACACTTTAAGGATGGTAGATATGAGGATACGCAAGGATGTGTATACACCTTCTCACAAGACCCAAAAAATTCTAATGACCTAGGGCAAAGTGCAGACAAGAGACCTTGGGAACAGAACCTAGGGCCATCAGACTTGCCAAGACCACATGAAATCCACAATAATGGTGAACAACCACAAGGTAGGAGAACACATACTTCCCCAAATCCTTTTGAAAAGGAATCAGAAGGATTTAATGATTTTCCTTTGAGAAGAAGACATCATTGGCAAAATCAGGGCAGAATGCTTAGACCCTATCAAGTAGCCAAATGCATGAAAAGTCAATATGAAGGATATTCTGATCCTCATGCTCATGCTGTAGAATTCAGACAACTAATTAGAGCAGAAGAGGTTCAGGATTACAAAGTACAATTTGAGGCATTTGGTCTAACCCTAACAAGACCTGCATTATCTTGGTTCATTCCCTTGAGAAAGGAAATGTATCTAGATATTGAATCCTTCCTAGAAGCCTTAATTGGGGAATTCTCAACAACTGGAATAAAACATAGCACAGCTACATTGATACATAGCTTTAAACAGCAAAAAGATGAAAATGTCAGAGAGGCAGCTAGGAGATTCAAGCAGTACATTGAGAGTTGTCCCAGAGAAGATGTACCTTCCATGGCAAGACAAGTATCCCTATTCATAGAAGGATTAAGAAGTGCCCAATTAAGAACCCTAGTGTATTATAGGAGATGCTCTGACCTAGGAGCATGTGTGAAAGAGGCAATAGATTCGGAAGATAATAGAGGACAAGACCTGTCAGCATTTGATCAACCTAGAACAAACGAAGATAAAATTCCACCATATGCTCTTAACTGTTCTGCAGTCTGATTCCTTTCTGGTAACTGCGGAGCATTTTCATTCTCTCCTTCGATGTACTTCCAGTATCCTTTTCCCATCAGGAAATTCGTCATTCTGAATCTCCAAGCATGGAAGTTGTTCTTGTCCAACTTATCTCTCATAAGCTGACTCATTCCATCTGCATTTGCCATTTCTGCAATAATTCACAACACTGCAACACACTACAAGCAGCACTTCTGCTTGAACACTGTGGCACTATGACGTGACAGTTCGATCTCAGAAAAACACAGTTTTCGTGTATCAACAGTACATAAAATCTCTTGAAATTTTGGATCTGGAATATATGAGTGTCGCCGAACACAACGCAAATTACAGTTTCTGAAACTGACCTGGTTTTTCTTTGGGCCCCACCTTATGGGCTCGAATTGGAGATCGAGATGGCTCCGAAACTTCGATCTGACAAAAAAAAGTGATCCTAAAGGGATAACTCTCGAAAATATTTTGAGGTCTTCTACCTTCACGCCGATTTTCGTAGCAAACGGAGGTCGTTTGTGAAATCACGTTTTCTCCACACCTTCCCACGTAGTCTTCACCGTCGCCTTCTCCACGACCTCTCTACAGCCACGCTGGCTCTGATACCATGTCACGAGGAAGGAGATAAGGAAGAGAGCTCACACACACAAATTGAGGCAAGGAATAATGATCTTCTTCTTCTTCTTCTATTACATAAAAGGAATGTGCAAGAATGACCTAAAAACAAGAATACATCCAGTGCAATATATAACGACCAGTACATAAGGAAAAACCTAATGTCTGCGAATGAGTGAGCTGGCAAGAAACAAATGTGCCATCACTCTCGGTAGATAAATCTAATAAAGCTCAATGAAGTATCCCTGACATATACCGGCATGACCACTATACATGTCAGACAAACAAAAAATTGCTACGTGTCATCCTGGATCATCACATGTTGAGCTTGATATCTCAACACTCATTAGATTGAGAAACTTAGAAGTTCCCCTGAACATAACACCAGTAGCACACTTTAAGGATGGTAGATATGAGGATAGGCAAGGATGTGTATACATCTTCTCACAAGACCCAAAAAATTCTAATGACCTAGGGCAAAGTGCAGACAAAAGACCTTGGGAACAGAACCTAGGGCCATCAGACTTGCCAAGACCACATGAAATCCACAATAACGGTGAACAACCACAAGGTAGGAGAACACATACTTCCCCAAATCCTTTTGAAAAGGAATCAGAAGGATTTAATGATTTTCCTTTGAGAAGAAGACATCATTGGCAAAATCAGGGCAGAATGCTTAGACCCTATCAAGTAGCCAAATGCATGAAAAATCAATATGAAGGATATTCTGATCCTCATGCTCATGCTGTAGAATTCAGACAACTAATTATAGCAGAAGAGGTTGAGGATTACAAAGTACAATTTGAGGCATTTGGTCTAACCCTAACAGGACCTGCATTATCTTGGTTCATTCCCTTGAGAAAGGAAATGTATCTAGATATTGAATCCTTCCTAGAAGCCTTAATTGGGGAATTCTCAAAAACTGGAATAAAACATAGCACAGCTACATTGATACATAGCTTTAAACAACAAAAAGATGAAAATGTCAGAGAGGCAGCTAGGAGATTCAAGCAGTACATTGACAGATGTCCTAGAGAAGATGTACCTTCCATGGCAAGACAAGTATCCCTATTCATAGAAGGATTAAGAAGTGCCCAATTAAGAACCCTAGTGTATTATAGGAGATGCTCTGACCTAGGAGCATGTGTGAAAGAGGCAATATATTTGGAAGATAATAGAGGACAAGACTTGTTAGCATTTGATCAACCTAGAACAAATGAAGATAAAATTCCACCAGCACAAGAATTGGCACAAGCCATTGCTAAAGCCCTAGAAGTAAGCACCAAAACCAATTTGATAAATACCAAGATAACTACAAATAAAAAATGCTATAATTGTGGAGAAAATCATTTGGTACAACAATGTCCATATAAAAAACCACCACATTTGCAAGATAGGAAAACACTCAAATACTGTACATTGGAGAGAAAATGGACAAATCATACCAGAGAAGAATGCTTCTACAAGAAACAACCCATTAAGGAGAGAGAGTATGCAAGCCAAAGAGAATCTGGATATATTGAGCAACCAAGACCTGTACTTGGGCAACAACCTCCACTACCAACAAATGTGGTACCAGTTAAATACACACCAATAGAGGAGGGAAACTCAAGAATAAAATCACCATACAAGGAAGATTATCAATGGAATGAAGGATATCAGGAAGAGTGGGAAGGATATGAGTTGAGAGAACCAGAACTACAAGCCCTAGATTTGGGAAATGGGAGAATTGAGATGGATACAACCACATTCATGTATATAACCAATCATTATATATCCAATCAGAAACCTCAGTTCAAAGGGAGCCAAAAGATAACTTGTTATAGATGTGGGGGAGAACATTTCATTAGAGACTGTCCACAACCTCCTACATTAAGAATAGAAGGAGCCTATTGCAAGGATTGTGTCAGGGATCATTTAATAAAGGATTGTCCAAGAAATCCTCAAAAACAACAAAACACATCTAGTAACATACCATTGAAAACAGTCAACATCATGGAGCAAGAAGAATTAAGTGACATTGACCAAGTAAATATAAATGCTATAACAAGGGCACAAACTAAACAAAAAGAAACAACTAAAGAACAAAATAAAGATTCAGTTTCAGAGGTGAAGAAAAATAGGCAAAAAGGGAAATGGGAAAGGAAAAAAAGAATGGGTAAAAGTTTGGAAGAAGAGAATATGGAACAGTCAAACTGTAGTCCCCCTCAAAAGACACAAACCCAGTCAAAGATAAGAAATTCACAGAGTCTAGACACCTTGATAAAAGCATACAAGGGAAGAATTCAAGAGGGACCAAATCCTACAGACCATGTAATGGCTTATCCTATGCCAGATATAGAACATGAAAGGATGCAAATTTGCAAACAAATCATACAAGAAGCACAACTCAAACTCGGGGAATTAGACAATTCTCAAGCAACAGTTGGGGAGTCAAAGGCAACAAGAACAGGAGAAACAATTAATCAAGAAGATAACCCACAAATTACATTCCAGGTAAATATAGATAAACAATGTACAATCTTATACCACACCACATTGGAGGAACTGGTAAAACAGAATCCTCACTTACAATACAAAATGGAAAAATGGGAAGCAATACCAGAAAATCTTGATTCACAGCCACAAGAGTTGGAGGAATTGTGGTACATTCCTATTGATAAGATAGGTGGATATTGTGAAGGAGAAGAAGGGAACTCAACCTTGAGAATACAATTTGGCACAAACTATGCCCAAGCCATATTGGATAGTGGATCAGGTGTGGCTATCATGACTAAACAAACTTGGGAAAGATGGGGAAAAAGTGAATTGATACCCACTAAAATGAGATTGCAACTTGCAGATGGACATATAGAAAAACCCCTAGGAATATGGGAAAAGGTGATTGTGGATATATGTGGAATAGAAATAGAGCATACTTTTGCCATAGTTGAATTTCCACAATCCACTTCATATGAAATTATCCTAGGAAGACCATTTATGAGACAGATGCAAATTGTGCAAGATTGGGGTAATGACTGCCTATATCTTCAGAGCAAAGGGAGAATAACCAGAGTGAATCTAAGAAATGGCCATTATTGTGACATATCCCCCCAAGAATGGTTCAAGATACATCAAAATCAAGATTTAAGTGAAGAATCAGAGTTGGAAGATCAAAATGAAACAGAATCATCAATATGGAAGTGCAATGTGTTAAGAAACATTACAAATGGAAAGAGGAGATTAAGAAGAGAGGATTGTGTAGAAGGGAGAAAATTACAAGATGAGAGCTATGTACCACAAAAATTCAAAGATGAAGAATTTGAGCCATATGGTTGGAACCAGATTTTGGCTACTATGGATCTAGCTAGTGATGAGTATGTAGGAGTAGAATTTCAAAATGAAGAAGGGTATGATGTTTTTCACATTGGAATACAAATGATAAGAGTATCAAAAACAGAAGAGGAGCAACAAGAATATCTGAGAAGAGCTCATTGTTGGAACCCTTGTACTCATGCTTCTAGAGTAGTCACTCTAAGTAATCTCAATAGGATGGGGGTACATTGGCCTAATAAAATTCAAGATGTAACAAAATATATTGCTAACTGCTTGGAATGCCAATCCTTGCAAAACTCAAAACTTATAACTCTATATTGGTTTCAGAAAAATCCAGAATGGAGTGAGAACATCATTGAGGAATTGAAAAGGAAGAAGAAAGGAAAACAAGTAAGAGCTAGTGCAGACTCAAAAAATCTACAAATGATTTCTGAAGAATATCAACTGATAGGAGAACAATTGTATAAGAGAGGGATGGATGGATATTTAAGAATTTGTGTTCCTGAAGATAGATATCTGGAAATGTTGGAAATGGCACATTCTGGAGTGGCAGGAGGACATTTTTCAAGTGACAGAACTGCTAAACTCATATTATATTTTGGATTTTGGTGGCCAACCCTATTTCTTGATGCGAGAACATATGTGAAAAGATGTGACATTTGTCAGAGGGTGAGTCAACCAAATAAAAGAGACAATATGCCATTAGTTCCATTAATTTCAGCCAGAGCATTTAGTAAATGGGGTTTGGATTTCATTAGACCCATACATCCTCCAGCAAGACAATCCCATGCTGAATACATACTAGTAGCTAGAGATTACCTGACAAAATGGGTTGAGGCCAAAGCTACAAAAAGAAATGATGCTCATACTATTGCTAGATTTCTCTATGAAAATATCATCACCAGATTTGGACTTCCAATTGAATTGGTAAGTGATAGGGGAACTCATTTTTTGAACCAAATCATAGAAAACATAACTGAATATTTCATGATTAGTCATAGAAAGTCAGCCCCATATCACCCACAAGCCAATGGGTTAGCAGAAAGTACTAATAAAGTACTCTGTACTGTATTGTCAAAATTAGTAAACACAAACAAGAATGATTGGGATTTACAACTTAATCATGTCCTATGGGCCTATAGAGTGGCATACAAAACTGCATTGGGAACCACACCATTCAACCTCGTATATGGACAAAATGCAATTCTACCTTTGGAATTCCTTATTCCAACACTGAAGGTGGGAAATCAATACAAATGGACTGGACATGAATTATCTGAAAGAGTGGTGGAATTGGAAAAAATGGGAGCTTCTAGACTCCAAGCAATTATGAGCATATATGAAGACAAGAAAAGGCAAAAAGCTTATCATGATGTTCACATAAAAGAAAAAGATCTACAAGAAGGAGATCTAGTTCTGGCATACACAAGGCACACATATGTATCAGTAAGTGATTGTATTGTACAAGCAATATACTTTCATTTTCATGATTATTTGAGTTCATATGTCCATGTTCTTGTGAAGTGTACTACTCACTGCTGTATCTCTCAGTTTTCTCAATCAGATTGCAGAGATAGTTTCTCTGAGCTTGGTGCATCAATTTCAGTGATTTAACTTGGTAAAGTTAGCTCTATAAGTCTAATATATGCTCATAAATTTTCATTTCATTTGGATGTTTCAATCTTCAGTTGTGTGCATTTGAAGTTAACCATGTCTGTCATTTTCACTTCTCTGTCAGGTACCCGACTTTTTTACTCATCTTGTCAGAGCCATTTCTCAGTGGTTAATTATCCAAATTCAATGATTTAAAGCTTGTTGGATTCAGCTTACTATCTAGTATAACCTACAAATTTTCATAATCATTTGAGTTCTATATTTTGAGGTATGTGCATTTTGCTGCTCACTGGTCTCAAACTGTAGTAGCCCGTGAAAATCGGGATGATGTCATCACTTGCTAAACATCATTCTCAGTGTGTGGTTCATTATTTTTTATGAGATTACTCTTTAAAGTAGATCTTTAAGTTATCTAGACTTTCCCAAGAGGAATTAAGTTAATTGCTACTATGCTCAGAGAATTATGCAAAACACTGGACAGGTATATGAACCAAGAATAGCACATTTTTCACCTCTGAGCTAACTCCAACTTATCTGTTTTGATCTATCTTTTTGAGAGTGATCTTCCAAGGTACATAGGGTGTCTAATACATCCATTGTCAAGCTAGAAGGGCCCACCATATACTCCTAGAGTTCATTTGGCTAGTGTAGATCAAGGATTTTGCAACACCTCTTCATCTTCAAGCACATACCTATCCATCTCTTCACAGTGGTATCAGAGCAAGGTTGGACAACATGGCAGATGGATTTCCTTCATCAATTGACAAATTGGACAGAGGTAACTACTCAGCTTGGTCATTAAGAATGGAAGCTTATCTCCAAGGTAGACGTTTATATGGTTATGTGGCTGGAGATGAAGTTATGCCAAGTTTCAAGAACAAAAGTCAACCAACACAAGAAGAGCAAGAAAGATTGAGCACATGGTTCTCCAAGGATGCACTTGGAAGGTCTTATCTCCTCAACTCTATCTCATATTTTTTGTTGCCTCACATTAGAAGTTGTAAGACATCTTAGGAAGTGTGGGATGCACTTGAAGCTTTCTTTTCTTCAAGTACCAAGGCTAGGAAGCATGAACTATGGCTGAATTTCACAACTCAAGAAGGCTCCCAAACAAAATGTGACTGATTTTGTCACAAAGCTCAAGGACATAACAGATCAGTTGGGAAGCATTGGAGAGGTAATAGATGAAGAGCAAATTTTAAGGAAGGTCATCAATGGCTTGAAGGCAGATGACAAGTGGGAAGCATTCACCACAGCTATGGATTTGTACATGGACATGCATGTACCTGATTTCAATACACTCATTGGACAACTACTTACTCAAGAGGCAAAGCTTATAAAAAATGGAGAAAGCTCTAAAGCTAATCAATCTTCAACTTTATACACTGATAAAAGCAAGTCCAAAGATAACAAAGGAAAGGCAAAGAAAGTGGATGATGAAGCAGGTACATATCAAGCTAACTATGCAGGTAGAGGAAGACATGGCAGAGGTAGAGGAAGAGGAGGTAGACAAGGCAGGTGGAGATCCCAAGACTCCAACTCATGTTCTATTTGTGGACTAAGTAATCATACAATTGAAAATTTCTTTAGGAATTCCAGGAATCAAAGAGGTAGAGGATACAATAGAGGAAGTTATGGCTACTCAAGAGGAAGGTTCAACAATTATCATGGCAATTACAACAACTACAATCATTCAAACTATCAAGGAGGCTACAAAGGAAGGAGAGACTACAATAACTGCACAGAAGACTCAAGCAAAGAGGATTCATTATTGATCATGAAGATGGCTATACCACAAGGTAAATGTGATGAGCATGTTTTCTACATAGATTCAGGTTGTTCAAATCATGTGGCAGGAAATGTGGCACTCCTATCAGATTTAGAAGATCCAAGGAATAAGCATGAGGTACAAACAGGAGATGATACAAAACATCCTGTGGAGAAAATAGGCAATGTCAAAGCACCTGATGGAAACATCAACCTACTCAGTAAGGTACTCTATGTCCCTACCATTACAAAGAATTTGATAAGTGTTGGGCAGATAGTAGAGAAAGGGTTGCAAGTCAGGTTCACAAAAGCAGGAGCATTTGTTGAAGATCCAAGTCAAGGATTCAGAAAAATTGCAAAAGGTGAAAAGACAGGTAGATTGTTCACATTTGAATTACAGGACACTAGAAACATTGCTCTCTTTAATTATGGTAGTCAGACACTCACAGAATTGGAAGTATGGCACAAAAGGTTAGCACATATTGGTGAAAGGTCATTAAAGCAAATTTGCAGGGACCAAAGTGTACTTGGACTCCCTAACTTGTCAAAACAACATATGATTTATAAGTGTAGTGCATGTCAATTTGGAAAGTCTCACAGGTTACCATTCATGAAGAAAGGTTATATGCATGGAGATCTCTTGGAGTTGGTTCATACAGATGTATGGGGACCTAGCAAGGAAGCTTCAATATCTGGATCAAGGTATTATGTCTCCTTTATTGATGATTGCAGCAGATGGACTATCCTATTCTTTATGAAACACAAAGATGAAGTTTTTTCATGTTTCAAAAGTGGTTATACAAATTTTCATAATCATTTGTTTCCTATATGTTGCGTTATGTTCATTTTTCTGCTCACTGGTCTCAAACTATAGCAGCCCGTGAAAATCGGGATGATGTCATCACTTGCTAAACATCATTCTCTGTGTGTGGTTCATTATTTTTTATGCAATTACTCTTGAAAGTTAGCTCTTTAAGTTATCTAGACTTCCCCAAGAGGAATTAAGTTAATTGCTGCTGTGCTCAGAGAATTATGCAAAACACTGGACAAGTGTATGAACCAAGAATAACAAGTTTTTCACCTCTGAGCTAACTCCAACTTATCTGTTTTGATCTATCTTTTTGAGAGTGATCTTCCAAGGTACATAGGGTGTCTAATACATCCATTGGCAAGCTAAAAGGGCCCACCATATACTCCTGGAGTTCATTTGGCTGGTGTAGATCAAGGATTTTGCAACACCTCTTCATCTTCAAGCACATACCTATCCATCTCTTCACACCATTAACTGCTTCTGAATGGAGAAGATTACACCAAACTCAAAATAGAAAAAAAGAAGAGGAAAACATTAGAAAAGAGGCTCAACAGGAGGCAAAGGAAAGGATAAGAAAAAGCAAAAATCTTAGAGAAGTCTTTCTGTGTGAAACACCTTTAAAACAAAAAGAACATTTGCTTGTGATAACAATGGATTGTCAAGATGAAAAAATCAGGGTTTTAATAGATTCAGGTGCACAAGTGAATTTGATTAGTTCAGCTTTGTTGAATAAATTTAACCTAAAAAGGACTAAAAGCAAAACCTTTATCAAAACCTTGGAAGGACAAATGATACAAAGCATGTCTTCACCTTCTCTTAAAGTTAAGTTCAATATAGAATATATGAAAATAGAAAAGAATGGCCAGATCACCTGATGACTGAAAAATTGATTTTGGGACAACCATGGTTAAGGCAAGGTAGAGTAATACTGGATTTTGAAAAAATGAAGCTCAAATTAACAGTAAATGACAAAAGGTTTTTAATATTATTGTGGAGCTCTAAAAAAGAGGAAGATCAACAGGAGCTTCAGGATTCAGAGCTGGAAGGATTCACTTTTTCATTAGAAAAAACACAGACATTACCAATACAAGTACTAAATGATCAAGCTTCATTTAATCAAAACCAGCAAAAAATTGAAGGAGCAAAAGAGAGTGAAGAGACAGAAGCAAGGTGGCAACTATGGCATAGTTGGAAACATCAAGACATCAGAACAAGAAGGATGTGGAAACAAAGTATATACAAGCCTTGTTCATCACAACAAAATTTCAAGACAAAATGGATATGGAAGCCAAAAAATTCTGAAAACAACTTATCAGAAGGAGATGGATTTTTCCCTAAGATAGGGGCAACAAGGGTTAGATATTATTGGGTAAAAAAATCAGATTTGATTCAATGGAAAAAGACCATCTATATTTGATCAGTATTTAGAAATTTTTAAAGAAGAAAATCAGAATGTTACAGAAAAGAAATCATGACATAAAAAAAAGGAAGAAGAGAAGAGAAAGAAAAAAAAAGAAAAAAGAGAGAAAAATTACCCATTTCATTTTTCTCTTATGAAAAAAAAAGAGAAAAAAGAGAGAAAAATTACCCATTTCATTTTTCTCTTATGAAAAAAAAAAGAAAAAGAGAAGAGAAAACTATCCATTTTTCCTTTTATTAGATATATAGCACAAAGCAAGATATAGGTAGAAGGATAGCAGGTTTCTATTTATTATTTTTTATGTTTGTTTTTTATTTTTTATGATTTTTTATTTTTTAGTTATTTTTCTTTTTAAATATCTTCTTCCTGGATAGAAGTTGTCAGAAGAGAAGAGAGCACTAGACATCTTGCTACACATGTAATGATCACTTTAATTGAGTCTTTTAAAGGAAGTCAGGACTTAACTGAGATTTTATTTTCATTCTTCTTTCATTCCATTTCAAAACAAATGTCATTTTCTATTTTTCTTATGACTCATCTGGGTGGAGTTTTTTCTTTTTTGTGTGATGCTATATTTTCTCCAGAATGATGAATTCGAAGGAACTACCAATCCATGAGTTCAAAGCAGACTTAGTCTCTCTGTCTAGAGGACATTGGTTCTTAGACAATGAAGCAAGAACGAAGACAGTAGAATTAGAATCTGATGAAGAGCAGGAGATTCCAGAAGCAGAAAAGATAGTCAAGGAACTCAAGGAAACTCTAGGCATTATTGGCTAGAACATATTTACAGTGGGAGTTGGAGGTTACAAGTACACTATGCTGTGTCAGGAGTTTTACAAATTCCAAAAAAGTGCAGTCAACTACAAAAGGTGGAAAGCAGTGGGATTACACAAGTTGCTGGATGAACCTATATTTTTCATAGACTTTGAAAGAGTGGCACAGGAAATAAACAGCTTGTTCGAAGTTGGGAAGGGCAGTGAGGCATATTTGCGATGTAAAGTCAAGGACAAAGAAAACCAGGAGGTGAATATCACTATAAAAGCAGAGCACATCAGGGCAACCCTTCAGTTTTATCCAATGGGAACTAAGTTGGATAACAGCTTTGTTAAGAAGAATAAAGAAACATATACAGGATATTCTAAATTTCCTGATTTCAAAGGAAGAGAAATTGAGGAATATGCCATCAGAATGTTTTTGCAATATTTTTGTTTCCCAAAACTGCCAAGATATACCATGCCACATAAACCAGTAACAATAAGGAGAGAACTAAGCCCTTTGGAGTGATGGATGTAACACCATATATACATGAGCAATTGAAGGAAGCAGCTAAACACTGGGAGAAGAAGAAGTATATGAATGGAGCTCAATTTTTTAACGAGGATTATATATCATGTTCTAGGGATGGAGGATCAATTACAATTGGCTCTAGCAGCCCAATATTGCAAAAATTTGATGGCAGGAATCAAAAGTCCTTCAAGGAAGATATCTCTAAGAGAATTATAAGGTCAATCAAGCATGAGGGGAGCAGAAAGGAAAAGAAAGGGGATCTCGGAGGAAGTTGTTCCTGTAAAGAAAAGGAGATTGGATCCAAGAAAAGTTGAATTGGAGCAGGTAGAATCAACTAAGGAAGAGCATGAAGCTGCTTTGAAGTAGGTACAATCTTCAAATGACCCTCACCCACCTCAAACAAGCAAAGAACAGTTGTATACCTATTTGACTCAAGGTAATAATAAAAGGACAGTATATGAAGCTCAATATCAAAAGATGTTGGAGGATTACTCTTGCAAAGCAACAGATTGGATTCAAGAGGAAGTAGAACATTATGAAGAACTGCATGATCAGATGATGGCAGCTGAGACAGAGGAAGTGTTTGTAAAAAAAGAAGTAGAACTATTAGCATATTTCAAAGAGCTACAAGGACCTCCTGAAACAAGAACTACAGTTGTAGTGAAGAAAAAGGTCCAGAAGAAACCTGTACAGAAGAGGAATTTAACCAAGAAAAGTAAAGGAAAATCAGTAGCAGAACCTGTACAAAGAATGGAGACAGAGGTAGTGATAGTAGAAGAAAGGAACCAGAAGGAATCTACTGTTGTAGAAGAGTCAAAACTGGAAAAATCAAGAATAGCGGGCTCTTCACAATTTTCTTCAGACTCTGAAAGTGATATTGAAAATTTTTTGCTGAAAAGTTTGAATTTATCAGTACCTAGTACACCCAATGTGATAACACAGGTCACTGAAAAAAATAAAACACCAGAAGACTTGAGTAAGAAGCCCCAAGGGAAGCAAGACCAAGAAGAAGCAGTAAAACAGGTTAGTCTTGAAGAAGAAAGAAGATTAATAAAGGGAAAAGTAGTGATAATAGAAGAGGAGAGTGAAGTAAGAAAGGAATTCAGCTGTGGATTAATGGACTCAGGATTAAAGTCAATATGGACAAAACCTTCACCACAAATCAATTTCAACTTGGATGCAAGAGGAAGGATAGAAAGAGCAGATAAGTAATGATCAGATAAAGCTTACTGAGGAAACTGATTCAGCCATAATTCAGGAAGAGGTAGTACAAGTAAAGGAAAGACATCTCTTTGAAGAAGAACAACAAGTAATGGAGAATAAGAAGGCAAAAGAAACAAAGACAACTACAGGTATATTAGAACAATGAAATAAGGATGATCAGATATTGGAATATGAGGAAGATGTTGCAGACCAGGAAAAGATGGAAGCACATAAGAGCCATGAAGAACAAAAGACCCAGGTCATAGAGTATGAGGAAGAAGATGAAGAAGATAAGGAGAGTAAAGAAAACAAGCAGATAGAAGTTAAACAAGTGGAAATAGAAGTTGGGTTGGAAAGGATACCTAAAAATATAAGATCTGCTTGCAAGATCATTATGAGCAACATCGAGCACTTCAGACCAGCAAGTAGAAACATGATTATATCAGGTATGGTAGCAAAATCTGAATTTGAAAAAGGTCGTAGTATCATTAAGGAGCACAAGAGAGAAAAAGAACAATTGGCAGAACAATTGAAGATTGTAAAGGAGAAAAATGAGGAGTTGACACACAGGATAATTTCTTTGGAAGAATTGGAGGTTCAACAATAAAATCCAATATCTTGAAGAGAAGTGTGCAAAACAGAAAAAGCATAATAGTAAGATGGAGATGGAGCTGCAGAAAATAGAAGGGAGATAGAGAACCTTACAAAGTTCTTATCAAATCGTGGTCGAAGCAAATGAGGAAATAAACAAATTATTAATGGAAGAAGACCACTTGAAGGAAGAAAGCAAGACTGTTCAAGTGACACAGGAGGAGAAGGAAGATTTGCACAAGGAAATCATGAGATTGCAAACAGAGCTGAAAGAAGCCAAGGAGTTGGAAAAACAAGCTAGTATGCATGCTGCTACCTCAATGAGGGGTTACAACAAATTACATATAGATATAGAAAAAGAAAGAAGTGATTGGTAGTCAAGTATAGAAAAGGAAAGAAGTGAATGGATAGCAGAAAGGGAGATATGGGCATCTCAAAATAGAAGTTTAATGATAACAATAGAAGAGCTACAGAAAAAGCTAAAAAAACCACAAACTCAGGTAGAAGATCAGATGGAGACTACACATACAGAAGATTATGAAGTAGGAAATGATGACAGAACTCAACATGGTAGTAAACCAGAAAATAAAGCACCAGAAGAAGAGTATTCAGAGGGATTTGTGCAGAAACTTCTGACAGACAGAGAATCCAGAATGGATTTCATTAGAAAAATGCATGATGAATACGAGGAACAGATTGTTACATTTGCTTTAAATAAAGGGGTAAATCCTGATCAACATCATTGGGCTGCAGATGGATTAGGCATACCTTTGTGCATGATCATGGAAAGTATTAAAAATTATCACTTGGCAAGGGTGGGATTACCTCCAAACAAGTATCTAGAATATGAGGAAGATATCAATGTGACCAAGGAGCTATTTAAAAAAGCTAATCCAAAATGGAGAATAGATGGTTGGATGCTAATAAAGAGTGCAGAAAAATATGGAAGGAAGCACCTATTCAGCTGAAGATTAATCCAGCATACTACCCAGTAGCAAGGAGAAGAGAGTGGATAGTTGTAGCTCAAGCGTAAGCACCACCTCCTTTACTTGTCAATCCATGGAGACGTGAGGACCGGTATGAAGACCACGAGCAAGTGAAGGCACAAGTGCGTGAGTGAAAGCACACAAACATGCACACACATACACACACACGCGCACAAAGTAAGATCAAAGAGAGGAACAATGGAAAGCTTATATTGCAAAAGAGTTCTCTTACAAAAGTTCTATTATCTAACAAGCTAACCTCAAAAATGAGCTCTCTAGCTCTTTTTATAGTTTTTTGACTAGTTTTGGCCCTGTCCAGACCTAGTGTCCGGCCTAGTTAAAAATTAGGTTCCAGGGCTTATTTGAGGGCTCAAACGGAGTCTAAAAATTATGAAAATTGGTAGGATGATAGTTCTGATACTCCTCAAGCTCAAGGACTCCTCGGCTTGAACAAAATGGAGTTATAAAAATAGATAATGGTATTTACAATGGTTTTTTGTGATGAAAATCACTATTTTTGTAGGGGATTCTTATGAAAATTTGACATACACTTCTTGGAGCTCCCTACTTGCTTCCTTTCCTTGTGTGTCCACCTTTTGATGTGCTTCCATGCTTTGTCCTTGACTTTGAGCTTCAACACTCCCCCCCTCTCGAGTCTGTCGTCCCTGACAGACCTTTGTTGTAGTGGTTGTTCCAAGTAGTGCCTTGAGAATGCATGACATGAATGGTGCAAAAGACAAGGTTGTGCAAGTAGCACATGGTTGTTGCTCGTTCGAGGCTTTCGATGTTATTTGCGGAGGTTGATGCCGACCTTGGTGGAGGTATCCATTGAGTCTCAAACTGATGTAATCCTCCTTATTGGAGTCCATTTTAGAACCTCATTGGGCAGTGTAGAGGTCACTTCAGGCGTCTTCCTCTTTGGATGCTTTCTGAACTGTGGTATCTAGTGTGGTTGGCGCTTTGGTTTGGTGGAGGCTACTTGTACTTTTGGCTTCCAAACCCATATCCTTTTTGCATGTCTTCCTACTAATGTTGAAGAGCTGATTTGATCTTCCTTTGGTCTCTGTATGTGGTTCTGACCCTTTTCTCTTTTTGGCTTCGTTGTTGAGACCTTTCGCATGTGGGAGAACATAGGTTGTTGTGGATGTAAGAGCTTCTTAGGTACCCACATCTGGAATTGCCCTTGTTGAGCTGCAGCTAACTTCTTAGGCACCCAAACTTGTTGGATACCTTGTGATTGAGTTTGTCCGAGCTGCTTCCTTCGTCTTCTGGCCTGGTTGGCTTGCCTGGATGGGATTTTTGGGGGCAAGGCTAGTGGTTGCTCTCCTTTGCGTACCCAGATCTACTTCATGCTCGGAACTGCTTTCTTATCGAATGGTGTCTTTCTATTTGATGTAGCAGTTTTCGTGAACGGTTGTGTTCGCTTGTGTGGGGGACTCACTACTGTGGCTACTTGATTCTTTGGAGAGGAAGAAAGATCCACCCACCTTCGAACATGGTCTTCCATGATTGACTCCTTCTGCATCATAGAGCTTTTGACACATACAACATCTTCTTTCATACGATTAGTCTTGGAAGAACTAAGAGAGTGTGTGGTGCCATGATCTAGGAGCATGCGGTTCTCTAATTCTAATGTAATGCATTGTTCATGTACCCAAACTTGAAGAATTTGACTTCTTAAGTTTAAGTTAACTGCATGGTCATAGATCCAATCTTGACCCAAGACAAGTGGTTCTGTAAGGTTCTCATCTTGACATACTAGCGCTTTGACTTTCATTGGAACATCTTGAAGGTAGATGGGAAGTTCCACCTCGCCCAAACAAGGGGTTTCCACACCTCCCAATCCTATGAGATAAGCTTCTATGGGATTGATGTTCAACTGCAAGTCTTGGCAGTAGGAAAGTCTAACTGCACTACTTGCTTCCCCTGAGTCAATCAATGCTTTCACAGTCCTTGCACCCTTTCCTTGTCCTATCTCTATGGTCACGAATGGACGTCGGTCAATGACTTGAGAAGTCGCAATGCCTGATTTTTGGCACATATCCATGTGATATTTTGGAGCTTTTGAGTTGACATCTAGGCCTAATCACCTTAACTTATTTCGCCTTATGCGCTCTCTGGCCTCTGCCTGTGCTTCTTCTCTCACTCTTAACTCTTCTTCTTTTCGTTTCTTAGCAGTGTTGAGTCTCATTAGCATATGCTTTGTAAGAGGTTCTTGATATAACTTGACTCTACATCCACTAATATAGTTGGGCAAGATGTCACCTTCTAAAGTAGCCAATTGAACTGCACCGCTAGTGGAAATTCTGTTAATGATCATGGGTCCATATCCTCGTTTTTCCAACTTACGGGCATGTTGTTTTAGTGTGTAAACCAACACTAGATCTCCCTCTTTCAGTCCCTTATCCTTAATGTGTGCATAGAAGTATGCCTTTTGCCTTTTCTTTGCATCATAGATGCCTGCAGCCGCTCGTAGCCTTGTCTCACCTAAGCGTTCCAGATCAAAGATCCTAGATGACAATTCATGTCCATTCCACTCATGCTCTTGTGCTACTTTTAAAGCAAGGATTAAGAAATCCAGTGGTAGCACCGCATTCTGTCCAAAGACCATTTGAAATGGGGTGGCATTGAGTACCGTTTAATAGGCAACTCGATAAGCCTACACAACATGATGAAGTTGTTTGTCCCAATCAGAGCGTTTATTATTTACCAGTTTTGTCAATACGTTACAAAGGATTTTATTGGTACTCTCGGCTTGTCTGTTAGCTTGTGGGTGATAAGGGGCAGACTTTTTATGTATCACCAAGAATTCTTGGAGAAGATTTTCAATGACCTCATTCAAGAAGTGTGTGCCTCTATCGCTCACTAACTCTATTGGTAGCCCATATCTCATGAACACATTCTCGAATAAGAACTTAGCCGTAGTCTGAGCATCATTCTTTGTTGTGGCTTTCACTTCTACCCACTTTGTAAGGTAATCTGTGGCTACAATAATATACTCTGCATGGGAGTTTCTAGCTGGGGGGTTAATAGGACCTATGAAGTCTATGCCCCACTTGGAAAATGCACGTAGGTATGTGCATCCATATGAAGAGTGGGCCACCAAAGTCCTGAGAATAGAATGGTCTTGATCACTCGGTCAGGAACAAAATGTCCACTTGCAACACCACTGTGTGCAGTCTCTAAGACCTTTAAATAGTCTTATTCATGAACGCACAGTCTTAAGTAACCATCTTTGCCTCTTCAGTATAGGTTCTCTCCTACTAAGGCATAGCCTTGAGCCTCTTGCTCCATGTTTTGTCTTCTTGCTAGACTAGCCTCTTTGGGTAATCTTCCCGACCTCATAAACTCTACCAATGGAGCACTCCAATCTAGAATTAATGACACTTGATAAAGGGTCGCATGCTCCAATGGGGGTCTCTCTCTGCACATTGGACAATTCTTAATCCACTCATGTATTTCTTTGTCCATGCTAGGCCAATACACTCCTAGACGCTTCAGATTTTGCAATGTTCGTTGTTTAGAATAGTGATTTCCTAGCAATCCTTCATGAGCTTGCTGCAACCAACTACTATGTTCATCATCCTTGACACAACAAGCTAATACACCCTCAGTATCTTGTTTGTACATGCTTCTTGCTAATATGTGATATTTTTGTGATTTTACAATTTCTTCTTGTGATGTTTTCACATTCTTATTTGCAGGGCCAAAGGTTAGGACTGGTACCAACTTATTTTCCCATTTAGGAACAACTTCTAAATTGAACAGATAAGCATCAGGTAATTCATCAGATACTCCTTGCGGTGACTCTCCTGAAGTGATGCGAGAAAGGTGATCTGCCCGAAGGTGGGTCCTACCTTTCCTGATAACAACTTCAGAGTCATACTCCATTAGTAAGAGGAACCATCTTACTAAGCGTCCTGTATTGCAAGGTTTATTGACCAAATATAACAAAGCTTGATGATCAGTGAAAAACTTAAACTTGTTGGCCAATAAATAGTGTCTAAACTTCTTCACAGCATAAACCATGCCTAAGCCCTCTCTCTCAGTTGTTGTATAGTTTCGTTCAGCTGCAGTGAGCTATCTACTAGCATATGCTATGGGCAAATCTAAGTTTCCTTCACCTGTGGGTTGTGCTAGCACACATCCTATGGCGTGATTGGATGCATCCACATGGACATGGAATTGTTTATTCCAATTAGAAGTGGTCAGTATTGGTGCTGTGCACAAACGTTTCTTCAGTTCATTGAAAGAATTCTCGCATTCGTCGTTCCACTCAAAATTAGACAACAAGGCATAAAGGGGTCTAGCTATGATTGCGTACATGTGGATAAACCTACGGTAATATCCACAATGGCCCATAAAGGCTTGTACCTCTTTAACATTCCTTGGCTCTGGCAGCTCTGCTATGGCTCGTACCTTATCTTCATCTATTGAGATTCCATTCTTAGAAACAATATGACCTAAGACCTTGACGCACCATGAACACACACTTTTCTGGCTTCAGACACACTCGATATTCTCTACACTTGTTAAAGATTTGTCTGAGTTCAGGGATGTGAAATCTTCTTTCTTGGGAATGAGCACATAAATCATCCACATATACTTCTAAGCTGTTTCGCAAGAACTCTTTGAAGACATGACACATGTGCCGTTGGAATGTTGCAGGTGCATTTGTGAGCCTGAATGGCATAACACGAAATGCAAAGATTCCCCACTCTGTGGCAAAAGTTGTTTTGTGTTGATCTTCTGGGGCAATGGCTACTTGATTGTAACCTGAAAATCCATCAAGGAAGCTATAAACTTCCTTGCCTGCAACACGCTCCAATAGGTGTTTTGTGATTGGAAGTGGATAACTATCTCTGATCGTAGCGGCATTAACTATTTTAAGGTTAATACACACTCGCAACTTCCCGTTCTTCATGGGTACCACTACAATGGGGGACACCCATTTAGTATGCTCAATCTCATAGATGAATCAAGCCTCAATAAGCCTATCAATTTCTTCTTTTATTTTGGCTGCATAGGTATCATTATATGTGTAGGGCTTCTGTTTGGTGGGCTTGGCATCAGCAGTCATGGGGATAGTATGAGAGCAAATTCTTGGATCTACCCCTTTCAAGTCTCTATAGTGCCACGCAAACACATCCCTATATTCCCTTAATAGAGCTACAAGCTCCATTTCTTCTTTTGCACTTAGGTCATCTCCTATATAGGTGCATCTCTCTTCGTCTCTTCAATGGTCACTACAATCTTCTTGGTCTTTTCTTTATTATCGTATGATTCACCTATGATGGCCTCTCTCTTAGGCATTCGTACCAAAATTTTGCGGTCGTCAACTTCATATTTCTTGAAGTTTTCTGGTACCTCAAACAATGATTCCTCCTCTTCTTGTTTCACTGCTTTTCTTTTCTTTTTCTTTTGACTACTCTCACTTCCATCCTTTGAATTTACTGTTTTAATACTTGTGAGAGGTTCTTCTTCTTTCTGGGTGAACACTCCTATATCTTCTAGATAGTGCTGCTCCGAGTTAAAGCAACTATCCATCACAATAGACTCTAGATCATCGTCATTCTCTTCTTCTTCTATGACATCACTAGGGTCACATTCTTCTAGCAAGGGCTGACACATGAAAATTGAGATATCATAACCCTCCTCATCACAATGAGGTGTCCACTGTTCCTCATTGACAGCAATGTCCATGGTGGCTAAGATTTCTGGCCAGCCATGAGGCTCAAATTCCTCATCTGGAAAGATCATTGGTGTATAGGCTGGGTCTTTAATTGGTCTATCTCCTAGCGAAGTTCCTTCTTTTCTTGCCTTTAAATGTTTTTCCTCTTCCTCTGCGACCTTGCACATCCACAAATGAGTATCTTCATGCAACCATGATGGATCTGGTGAACTTTCAGAATGCACAGAGATGGAATCTTCTTTCGCTTTGTGGATAGGATTCCACTGTAGGGGTGGTACATCTCTGAAGTTGTAATCCTTCAAATTGACCTTGGTGGTGACCCCTAAGTGCTGTAAGTACAAGGAGTTAATTCCCCAATCCTGTACTATTTGCAATTGTTGTAGGAAGGGTCTTCCTAGGATCATCTCATAGACATTATTTTTCTCAAAGTCACATATAGCAAATGTATGTTCAAACTCCACACCACAAGTGGTTAGAGTTATCCCTTCTAGCAATCCTAGAGGTCTTTCAAAATGACCATCAGCCATTTGAAGCTTCATTCTAGTTGGTCTTAGTATGGGCTTGCCCCATTGCTTCCACAAGGAGGTGGTCGCAATAGCAACACCAGCACCTGAATCTATGATTGCTTTGGTTGTGTACCCTTGGTAGGTGATTGGAAGATAAGTATTACCTTCTTCACCCTCACACATGTCCCCTATTTTGTCTAGAGGTATCTCTGGTACTTTTTGCTTAGAGCCTGTTTTTGGCATATTGGACTCAAATTCTGGAACCTGATCCTTCACATGATTCCATAGCTCAGGTTTTGCTTTGAGCAGCTCTTCTACAGTGAGGTGACACTGAACCTTAGTGTTCTTCACGACATCAATGTTCCTTGGAACCACTGAGTCCTCATTTCTTACCAGTATTGTGGGAGCTCTAATCTGGAGAGATTCAGATTCCCATGGACCTGGAAATTGAGGCAGTTCTTCTAGGGTATTAGATTCAAAATCTAATCTTTCATCTTCTTGTTGTTCTGCTTCATCTCCGTAAATAGATGGAATGTCTTGGGGAAATTGATCATGAAGATCATCAATCTCAGGAATAGGAGGGGAATTACCCTTCTCCTTGGCCCATTTCTCTTCTTGTATTTCCCCCAAGAACTCTTGAGAGTACTGTTGAATTGAAGGAGGTATTCTAGCATCTGTGGAATTAGGAACATAAGCTCCCATTGGTGGTGAGCTTCCTCTTGCAATAACTGGTTGAGCCTGTGGAGGTAAAGAAACTTGTGGTTTGTTTACCAATTGCTCTAATCTTTCTAGTAAGCCTTGGAAATGCAAATCCGGTTTGACAGAGTTTGTCTAATTGAACTTTTGACTAGTCTCAAGTATAGCTTGAGCTTGTTCTACCATTTTCATTCACATTTTCATCCGTTCAATCTCTAAATCTGCTCTAGGGTAACTCTTGTCTAGGTTTGCAGCTGTAGGCCCTTCTTGAAGTCGAGCCTGGTAGGCCTTGAACATCATGTCCAAGCCTTCTGGGGTTGGATCTGCAAGAACAGACCCTGGTTGCGGTCTATTTACAATGGGAGGTGGGGTGGGATGAGGTGGAGTGGATGGAGTTTCGGCATGCGAGGGGCTTTGAGATGCAATGTCTTCTATTTTTGTTTCCGCTTCGTTTAAACTTTCTTCTAGTTCCGATAACTTTTTATTCCACTTACGATTGGCCTTCTCTCTGGTATCCTTCCATGTTCTTGTTTTCCTCTTACTAGGCTCTCCTGATTCACTCGACTCAGATTGTTCTGCTGGTTTATCCTGTTTTAAGGCTTGTGCTCTGGTGACAGCTTGTATAGGAGCCACATTGCTACTACTTGAACTTGAATCTGCCACTAAGCCTACCACATTAATGGGTGTAATCTTGGGTGCACTGGAGGGGTTTCTCGGACAATCTCTAGGGAGATGGTCTTTGCCACAAGTAGGACAAAAAACCTATATTGTGATAGCCTGTCCTTGACTCGGAGCTGGTGGGTGGGGACAATCACGAATGAAATGGTCGCCTTGACATCTGAAACAAGATCCTCTAGGGGCTTGTGGTCTCATTTGTCTCAATTGGGGCCTAGGGTTAGGATTTGTGTACATGACATTGGAGTATTCTGGCTCCCAATTTTGCTCCATAGGTGGTGCCTCATATTGATATGAGTAAATCTCACTATGTTTAGGTGACTCTGTGTAATAAGCATGTGGACTACCTTCATGGGAATAGTCTGAACTATGAGCATGAGAGTCATTATCTGGTATCAATGGGGTTAGTGGCACCAATGCTCTATTTGGATTTTCCTCTCCCACAACATATTTGACTGGAATCACGTTGGTAGGAGTTGGTGGTTGGTTTCCCAAGACTTGTTGTGGCCTATATTGTGCCTGATATTGTTGTTGTGGTCTATAATATGGCTGTTGGTATTGGTTTTGATACCTACTTGGTTGGTAAGGTTGTTGATAATTCTATCTAACAGCCTGCCTATTATAGGGACAATCTTGAGCCGTGTGGTTCGTATATTTTCTCTCAATAGTGCAATATGGAGCATTCCTTTCTCTAATGTTTTGGTTTTGCATTGGGCATACGGTAGCCATGTGGTCACCTCCGCAAGTATAACACCGATTCAATGGGGTGACTCTTTGTGTTTGTTTATTTTAGACTCCCTGCTTCTTGGCAACTTGCTCAGCTATCTCCTCTATTTCCGTGGAGATTTTTGAAGTATGACTAGTAGAACTATCAGAGTCCTTATAGATTTTGGACAATCCTAACTCCTCACCCAAGTTATCTTCTATGTCAATGCACGTCCGCACACACTCTTCTATGGATCTAGGCTCTTTCAAGTACACATATGATCTTAACTTTGTGCTCAGTAAGCCATCTAAGAACAAAGCCACTTGTTTGGTTGGTGTGGGTAACTCTAGAGTAGGGCATCTTTCTAGGTACTGTCTGAACCTTCTACCTGCTAGTCGCACTGTTTCTTGGGGTGTCTGCTTGAAATTGTGGATCAAGGATGATGTGTTATGCCTGATACCACTCTTGGAAAATTCTACAATGAATTCGTCTAGCAGTTGACCTATGTCACGATAATTGCGACTACTCAGTGGTTGAAACCAACCTAAGGCAATGCCCTTAAGAGTCAGACCAAATGCCTCGTACTGGGTGAACAAATCCTCAACCTGTTCAGCTCTTAACACTTGTTTGAACTCGGCCACATGATCATAAGGATCTCCTGACCCGTCAAAATAATTCTTCATTGCCTTGATCACTTCAGTGGGTCTAAGGGTTCTTGGGTGCTCTCGGGGTCTACGCAATGGAAAATCATGTTCATCTCTTTGTTGCCTATGTGCTTGATGTCTCTCTCTTTCAAGTCTTTCATTTTCAAATCCTGCTCTATTTCTGCCCACCGTGTGTGCAAAACTTACCTCAGGTCTCTCTCTAGTTCTTTCTCTCTAGGCTTCATGAGCTTGGGATGATCCTACTCCTTGGAGGCCATGGGAAACATTGGATCTTGGTGGAGGGAAAATCAATTCATTCTTCCAAGTATATGCATGTCTATCATGTTCTGTTACCAAGAATATCTTCTCTGATGTGTTATCCAGGTAGACAACTTTACCTGGTATCTCAGGATCTTTGAATTCATAGATGATAACTATGCCCAATTGGCTAGGTTGATCTGGCTTGAATCTCCAAAAGGCTTCCTCTGTTTCTCTATTCAAAAATAGTTCTATGCTTTTGTTGTCTTGAGGGATCCAGTCTGGAGTGATCACTCTGGTTAAAACTGACTTGCCTCTAGGAGTCTGGGGTCCTTGTCCTACATTTCCTTGTTCTAGGTCTCCTACCTCATTCTCATGAATGATATTTCCAAACTCATCGGTCCTATCTGGTTGGTTGGTAACCACATACATGGTTCCTTCCTTATCAATGTATGAACCCTCTTCGAACTTGACCACCAGGTGTTCAAGTCCAAAGGATTGATCTGGATTTTTGAGTTGGACCACTGATCGCCTCAGACCATCCTCATAGATGCGAGCACCTAATTGGTTGGTCCGAATATATTCCAACTGTGTCTTATAGGGACCTTCTGGTGTTTGTAGATGGGCAGTCCCTGAGCCACCTGCAGGTTTTCCCATGCTAAAAGACATTTCTGAATCACTTGTGTCTGAACTTAGTAAAAGATGACCACTTAGTTGTTGTGCCCAAGACTTGGATGTATGGTTGACACTAGCCTCAGAAGATCTAATGCTTTATTTATCCTTGCCTAAGTGTCTACCAGATCTCAGGTTCATAAGCTTTAGTCAAGAGTCCAAATTTTCCCTTTGGTATGGTTCAAAATTCTTTGGAGCCCCCTTGGTTCCCTAGTCCCACTTGAGGGTCAACTTCAAATTATCTTATCTAGTTGGTTGGTAACCACATACGTGGTTCCTTCCTTATCAATGTATGAACCCTCTTCAAACTTGACCACCGGGTGTTCAAGTCCAAAGGATTGATCTGGATTTTTGAGTTGGACCACTGATCGCCTCAGACCATCCTCATAGATGCGAGCACCTAATTGGTTGGTCCAAATATATTCCAACTGTGTCTTATAGGGACCTTCTGGTGTTTGTAGATGGGCAGTCGCTGAGCCACCTGCAGGTTTTCCCATGCTAAAAGACATTTCTAAATCACTTGTGTCTGAACTTAGTAAAAGATGACCACTTAGTTGTTGTGCCCAAGACTTGGATGTATGGTTGACACTAGCCTCAGAAGATCTAATGCTTTGTTTATCCTTGCCTAAGTGTCTACCAGATCTCAGGTTCATAAGCTTTAGTCAAGAGTCCAAATTTTCCCTTTGGTATGGTTCAAAATTCTTTGGAGCCCCCTTGGTTCCCTAGTCCCACTTGAGGGTCAACTTCAACCAAGCTTTCCAACGAGCTATAGAGCTCAAAAAATGGACTTTGGATGAAAAAGTTATGTCAAATCAGGCTCTTGGGGGTCAAAACAGGCAAACAAGACCTTTTGGAAAAAATCGCGATTTTGTGAAATCAAGAGAATCGCGATTTTATGAACTTCAAGAGAATCACGATTTTGTGAACTTCAAGAGAATCGCGATTTTGTGAACTTCAAGAGAATCGCGATTTTGTGAACTTCAGAGAATCGCGATGCTGTGAAGTCAAAGAATCGTGATGTTGAGCACAAAATTGTGTTTTTGAAAATCACGATGTTGAGCACAAAATCGTGTTTTTGAAAATCGCGATGTTGAGCACAAAATCGTGTTTTTGAAAATTGCGATGTTGAGCACAAAATCGTGTTTTTGAAAATCGCGATGTTCTCTCAGAGAATCGTGATTCACAAAATCGTGTTTTTGGCTGAAAATCGCGATGTTGTGAAATCAAGAGAATCGCGATTTTGTGAAATCAGAGAATCGTGATTTTGAGCACAAAATCGTGTTTTTGAAAATCGCAATTTTGAGCATAGAATCGTGTTTTTGAAAATCGCGATGTTGAGCACAAAATCGTGTTTTTGAAAATCGCTATGTTGAGCAGAGAATCGTGTTTTTCACAAAATCATGTTTTTCACAAAATCGTATTTTAGAGAATCGTGTTCTCACATCATGTTTTTGGCTGAAAATTGTGATTTGTGAGAATCACGATTTTGAGCACAACCACAGAATCGCGATTCTGAGAATGAGCACAGAATCGTGATTCTTTCAGCCAACTTTTAAGCGGGAAAACAGAAAATCGTGATTTTTCAAAAAAATTTGAATTTTCATAGAATCGCGATTTTCATCACAGAATCGCGATTTTTGGCGGGAAATTCAAATTTCCGAGCGCCGGCAATGGCGAGCTCCGTATGAGCAGAAAATAATGAAAAAAACACAGCGCTTGCTCTCCCTTGCACCTCCTAACTCCTTCCCACACAATAATGCATGAAAAATGGTATGAAAATGGTGAAAATGCACTAACAAACGAGAAATTTCTATGAAGAGGAAGATGGGAGAAGGTGCAGATGATGATGATGATGATGATGAAGATGAAGAGAGAAAAAACAGAAAATGAACTGAAATGACAGTTTTTTTACCTTCCAACGTCGCAAATCTACGATCTTACCATCACAACGCTCGTCCTCGAAGCTCTCTCCCCGACAACGGCGCCAAAATTTGGTGTAGCTCAAGCGTAAGCACCACCTCCTTTACTTGTCAATCCGCGGAGACGTGAGGACCGGTATGAAGACCACGAGCAAGTGAAGGCACAAGTGTGTGAGTGAAAGCACACAAACATGCACACACATACACACACACGCGCACAAAGTAAGATCAAAGAGAGGAACAATGGAAAGCTTAGATTGCAAAAGAGTTCTCTTACAAAAGTTCTATTATCTAACAAGCTAACCTCAAAAATGAGCTCTCTAGCTCTTTTTATAGTTTTTTGACTAGTTTTGGCCCTGTCCAGACCTAGTGTCCGGCCTAGTTAAAAATTAGGTTCCAGGGCTTATTTGAGGGCTCAAACGGAGTCTAAAAATTATGAAAATTGGTAGGATGATAGTTCTAATACTCCTCAAGCTCAAGGACTCCTCGGCTTGAACAAAATGGAGTTATAAAAATAGATAATGGTATTTACAATGGTTTTTTGTGATGAAAATCACTATTTTTGTAGGGGATTCTTCTGAAAATTTGACATACACTTCTTGGAGCTCCCTACTTGCTTCCTTTCCTTGTGTGTCCACCTTTTGATGTGCTTCCATGCTTTGTCCTTGACTTTGAGCTTCAACAACAGTTTTTTGGGAAAGAAGGAAAGAAGGACAAATTCCATTCTAATGGTTGAATTTTCCAAAGATAGCGGGTCCGAAGGCAGGAACATGGCCTACAAAGAAGTATATGGTGGACACAGCTGAGTCTGTTATATCCACATACAAGGATGTTAATGACCCAGCATGTATTTTACTAATCAGAGTAATGAGACTCATCTTGGCATGTATAGAGACTTATACAGATACAGATGTCAGAATTCTAAATTACATTGGCCTCAATTCTCCTACTGATGCTTTAATATTTGATCTCAGTGAAACACCTGACAGGATATGTTTGATGGCTTATTATAGCAGAATAATATTTTTGGGCAGCCATTATCTCCAGATTTTTGAAGATGCATTTGATTATGGGTTTTTTGAAAGGGAATCAGAAATATTTGGAAATTTGTCAGTTGTAACAAAATCTCGACTCAGTGGTTATGAAGCTGCATACACAGAGTACCTAAAAAAAGATGTAATTGATAAACCAGAGGCTGCTATGCAGTGGAGGAAAGCACTATTTGAGATGGTGAATAACTTGAATGTTACAGAAAGAAAGAGCCATGACCTACTGTCACAGGTTTATCAAAGAAAGAAGAAGTGAAGAAAGCATTCAGGATATTTGAGCAAGTATGTCTTTTGTCAGGAGCCAAAAGGTCTAGGAGGGGAAGAATGTTAGAAGAAGTATTTTTTGAAGTATTTTCGATGGAAAATAATTGTAAAATGCCAAAAACTTGTAAAAATATTTATGCAAATGATATAAAAATAAGGAAGAGTCTTCCTTATGGAGAGTAGAATCATATGTATTTTTTCTAGAATTTTTGGAAACTCCGAGATAGCATATTTTTAGATCAGAAAAGGAAAGGACCAAAATTCAAGTGTGAAAAGGGACACTTGAAAATGTATAAAAGACAATTTCCTCTATTATGAGAGGGTTGGTTATTTGTATTACATGCTATCCAAGCAAAGAGAGAGTTTCTTGCAAAAAATCGTGTTTCTTCCTTTTATGTGATTTCTTTGATTTGTTGAGTCTATTCTATGTGTATCCATGGAAATTTGTAAGCTTCTATTGTGTATTTCTGATGAATGTGTATGAAGAGAGTTGATTACTGATGTGTTGAGTGAGAAATTGATGAATAATGGTGCTATATATGAAAATCGACTGTTTTCACAGAATCGCGATTGTCTTGTCTGAAGGTTACATGTATCATTTTTGAGTTTTGACTTTATGATTGTGTTCTGATGAGAAAATAACATGCTTTAGACACCAAGATTATTGAAAATGATGGAGTATTGCTCAAGATAATCCAAACCCTAGAAATTCCTCTTCATTTTCATTAATTCTCAGAAATCCAACCAGTTTTCTCTTATTTCTTGGATTCTATCATCTAGAAGGGGTTGTGGTCTCTTGTATACTTCCAGGATTGACAAAAATAAGATGTATTGTTGATTCTTTATGCTAAATGATTGGAGAGGACAACTCCAAAGGTTATCAACAAACACATGCGAGGACTATGGCCAAGTTTCTCTTTGAGAACATATTCACTAGATTTGGATTGCCTATAGAAATTATGAGTGATAGAGGCACACACTTTGTAAATGAAGTAATAGAAGCCCTACTAAATGAATTCTTAGTAATTCATAAGAAATCAGCTCCATATCACCCACAAGCCAATGGACAGGCCGAAAGTTCAAACAAAATCTTGTGTACAGTTCTCACTAAAATTGTTAACAATGGTAGATTTGATTGGGATAAGCAATTACATCATGCTTTATGGGCATTCCGAGTAGCCTACAAAATAGCCATAGGAACTACTCCTTTTGACTTAGTGTATGGACAGAATGCCATCTTGCCAATTGATTTCTTAGTACCCACTCTCAGAGTATCAACAACTTACGAGTGGACTGGACATGAATTATCAGCTCAATTGGATCAAATACAAAAGTTACATGAAACAAGGTTACAAGCTGTAGCAGGGATTTATGCTGCTAAAAGGGGATAGAAGGCATATTTTGATGCTCATATTAAAGACAAAAACCTGAAGGAAGGAGATTTAGTTTTGGTCTATACTTTGAAGGAACATGCAAAGAAACTGCAAAAAAGAGGATATGGCCCATTGATCATCAATCGTATATCTACTAGCAGAGCCGTCAGCTTAGCAACCCTAGATGGAGAAGTATTGCCAAACTATATCAGTGGTTGCTGAGTAAAAAAATATTTAGAGCCATTGACAGAAGGGATAATGTCACGACTAATAATGGGTAAAAATAGGTGCAAAGAGGAAGAAAGAATACAAGAAGAAGATAGACAAGAAGTGTTAGAACAAATCAGGAAAATGAAAGGAGTGGATGAGAGAGAGAGAGACAAGAGATATCGACAAGGAGAGGAACTCATCCCAATGGCTAACTTTAGAGCCACTAAAAATCTAGGACAACAAATAAAGCAACCTTATTTGAATTTGGGTGCTGGAACAGAAGAGTACCACTTAGTGGATGCTTTCATTGACACAGGAGCAGCCATAAGCTGTATCCAATCTTCGTTGACCCAGAAACTCAAGGAAGAATTAGGCCCATCTAAGGCACAACTGATTGGAGTAGGAGGAAAAATTACTAAATGCATAGGCGAGATTACCTTACCTCTACATCTCGGAAACAACATGATGGAACAAAAACTCTTAGTATGTCATGATCAGGACTTATTGGAAGAGCTCGTGTTAGGTCAAGATTGGATATATGAATATGAAGTGACTATTCAATTGGTCCTAGGATACATCTCGGCCAAGATAGGACATCGTGAGGTATTCAACATGTTAGACGAACGACCGATCAAAGAAAAATGTATAGACCCGAGAGATCACTCAAACGAGCACGATGATGAATGTATGTTCACTCACACTATGGAAACCCCACCATCAAGTACTTCATGTGAGAATGCACCAAATCTCACTTTCACACAATCTTCTAATCTAGTAAATCACATGATTTATGTCTTATCCAATAAAAGCCTCAGTGAGTAACCAAGCACAAGAGGGAATAGTCAGCAAGGTTATCAAAAACTTGCACACATTAGAATATACCCCATTCCTTACACTAGACAGGCTTGGATCAGAAAAGATCAAGTGACGACATATCTTCAACAACAGAACTACTATCGACATCGGAAACAACAACAGAATAAGAATGCAAGTCATGTGGGACACCCAGGTCCACAAAGAATTGCTAGAGTATGGATTCTGAAGAAGGTGATAGCCGCCCAGCCGGCGTGAACACAAATATGGATTCTCAAGTCATGTGCCCAAGTGACAATCATAAAAAAGGATAGGTCAGGACACAAGGAGAATCAGTACGATCTGAAGGCGAAACAACACAAAACAAACAAATACAGGACAGATCAGGAGCCTAGATATGCAACAAAAATCATTCAAGGATTCAAAAGGCTGATGAAGCAAAACTACAATGTGAGAAGCACTACATTCTCCAGGAGTGTTGGGAATGCAGTCTATCAGTGGAGTAAAGCAGATTTGGATGCCGACAGGCGTAACAATGTGTATACATTGACCAAATAATTCGGGTGGCACACATCTCGAGTCACTAGAGTCCAAAGTATGCATAATAGGGCCACATTACAAGGCCAAGCATTCGACACATTCTTCTTCTACTTCATGATAGTGAAGCACATTTCCCTCTTGGGAAATACAAGAGCACTTGTAAAATAATCCAAAAGAAAATAACTAATGATTCAATAACCGCTTCGGCTATGAACTAACAATTTTGTTTTCTTTTAGACACAAACATAAAAAAATATAAATAAGCATGAAAAAATCCCAGGTATTACCTTTCTCACATCCACGGGGAAGGGGCGACACAATTCACTCGGAGAGTTGCCAAATTTATGAAGGATAAGTGAAGGATGATTCTTGATACCAACTTGCCACTAATTACTGGTATGTATTGAGTGCAGATGGCATCCTCTAATTCTGAGGCTACGCAAGAGGAAGAGGTCCTACTTCTTCCCTTGAAATCAATCACTAAGGCAAGAGGTCATTGGTTTCTTGATGACCAACTAGTGGAAGAGCTACTTTTCATGGCCACCATTAAGATTATGGATAGAGACCACTACTTTCCAATTATGTCTCAAGATTTCCAGACTATCATACAAGGATTACCTTGCATCTAAACAAGGGCTCCATTGATGCATTCCTATGACTTCCAATATACCTGCCAGATTTTTAGAGATGCACCCAAGTGATGAATACGCTCCAATCTGCATCAGATAAGCCATCAATCTCGGAAGCAAGAGTGCTTGACAAAGTGGGTACATGGAAAAAAACTCGATTTTCACTCATGAGGTAATTAACAAAGCATTTGGATGGAGCAAAGATGGCCTCACTAATGTCAAAGATGAATGTCATGATAAAAAAAAGAGAACCTTTTTGGAAATCAACAAAACAGATATTGAAGACTCAGTTCGATTAGTGCACCAACATTTTTGTTTTCCTAGTATGCATAGATATACAACACCTCAGAAAATCGTCGTGCATTTGCTTTCCCATGCAATGAGACAAGTGGGAAATCAAGTAAATATGACTCCGTATATGAATCAAGATCGCCTGTTTGAAGCTAAGAAGAAGTGGAGTCAACGGAAATTTTTGAACGGAAGCTCAACATTGACTGTGTTGATTTATGAGGCACTTGAAATGAAAGAGTGCTTACGATTGATGTCAACCTCAACCGAGATGGCAAAATATGTAAAGTCAACTAGTGTGCCACAGAAAAAGAAAACAGTAATTTCCATTGAAGAAGTGGGAACCAGTTCCAAGAAACCCATGAGAGGGACTAAACGCATTAGAGAGGAAGCAACCCACCAGACACCACAATCAAAGAGGACACATACATTACCAAAGATTCCTATGACACAACAACCAATCACAAAAAGGGACCTCTCCACAGCTCTAGAAGAGACGCATATGTATATGCATGTCCAAGTGAACCTAAATCCTCAAGGACATCAAAACACACAGACAAGCCAAGGAAAGCAACAAAAGAATAAACAACACACCCCAGAACAAACTGCCAGATATAAAGAACTAGGATTGGAAGATTCGAGCTCTAATGAGGAATCTAGCCCTGAGAAAGACACATTAGACATTGACATAAGAACGGAAACAAACAATGAGGAATAGACATAGATAAACCACGTCGAGGTCACACCTGACAATCAACAGTCATAGGCAAGGAACCAAGAAGTATCCACTGAACAGGTCCACATTATTCAATTGAACGATCAGTTAAAAATTAGTATAAAGGACATTCCAATCACAAATAAAGATGCAGTGCCACCTGTAAAAGAGGAAATACAAACACTCATAGAAACAGAAGGGGGATTACTGCAAAATATGGAGCAAATTGTGATTGAAGTCCCTGATGATACACCACAAGGCAAGATTGACCATAGGGAGGCTGAGCCACGGATACAACTCCATAGCCGACAACCCCATGATACTACGTTACATGTGGCACAAGGGAAAGATGTTACCACGGGTGAAGAACCTAACATCCCTACCACATGGCTAAATGTTGATGTTACTCAATTGAAACCTGTCGTCAAGCAGATGATACAAACAGCTATGGATACACAACAACAGATGATGGAAATAGATGCCGATTATGACAAGACCATGCGGGAAAAGAATCAATTTCAAGTAATGAGTGAGCAACTATCGGCATAGCTTATTCAGGCCCAACAAGATGTTTCAGCACAAGAAAAAGAAATACTTGAAGTCAAAGGACAATGCACTACATTAATGGAGCAGAATCACAAACTCTAGGAGCAACTGATAGAATCAAAATGACAACATGAAGCAAATGAATCGGACAAAGAGAAGATAAAAGCTAGAAGTAGTCTGCTGGAAACACAGCTCAAAGTATATATAGAGGAAAAAGATAATCTACGCAATAGGATTAAAGAGCTAATGAAAGCAGTGCTTTATGATCTACCTATCAAAAAACAAGAGCCCATAGCAACTAACCAAAAAGAATTGAATGAACAAATAGCAAAATATGCTGATTTGTTAAAAAGGAGAAGTCTCTTAAACAAGAATGGGAAAGGAGAAGGCTCTTAAACAAGAATGGGAAAGGAGGTACATTAACAAAACCAATGAGCTCAAGAAACAGTTATACACTGCCAACGCAAAACTTGCAGTGAGCTACAATGAAAATATGGATCAAGTAGCAGAGATCGATAATGAGCTACTTGTGGCAAAAGATGCACTCCGGGCAGCTCTTCAAGAAGTTAAAGTGAAGATTGAACGTCTTGCACAATTAGAAACTAAAGCTGAACAAAAGGTATCCGTCGGGACACTAGTAGAGCCACGACCAAAGAATCCTACTGACAAGGTAGAGGTACATCCTCTATCTCCCCCGATCTATAATTCTCCAATAAAAGAGCAGATGGCGGAACCATGTGATGATCATCCCATGCCACATACTGTAGAAATAGGTAAGAAGGAACAGGCACTATTGGTCTCCTAATTGACAGAAAAGTTTGAAAATGAAGTGGTCAAAATTATGAAAGAGGCCAAAACAAAAGGGAAAGATCTGGATGCGATCATGAAGCCTTTCAACATTCCTTATGGACTATTGAAAGAGAAAACAAGGCAATACATAAAGAAGATAACATAGAAGGATCCAGATGAACAGCTATACTTCAAAGATAATACATTCAATTACACTTAAGAAGAATTTGAAGCTGCACAACTTGTATGGAGAAGAAATTTTTTGGAGAAAAATCCTACTTTGCGGGTGCACTGGCAAGCAGCACCGTATTTATTATAGGTAAATCCTTCATTTTTCCCAACACCACGTCGCAGAGAAGCAAGAGAATTTTTGGACATGCAAAAGAGTGGTGCGATCAATAAACAGTGGCTGAATTATCTGCTACTTCCAAGTCCACCTCATAATTATTTATCAACGGAGGATTACATGGTAAAAACCATTAAATTTTGGATGCATTGTTATGCAACAGTCCTCAATTTAACTATCAAGAAGACGAATAAAATCCTCAGCATGATACTTATAGTTTTGAAAGTGTTCAAGCACGCGGCTTATATGTTTTTAAATTTCATTGGTATTAATCAAGGCATAGATATCCTCATTTTTTACCTGTCTGTTATGCATAGCCGACCCACAATACTGGCATATTATTCTAGGCTGATGTTTTTACCAAGTACATATATGCAAACCTTCGAGGAAGCCTTTTTCACAGGATTTTTTGAAATTGATTCAGAAAATTTCTTAAAAATGTCATCGAACTTGAATGCCAGATCAGTGGCATATGAATTAAGCTTCTTCGCTGATCACAGACAGCCACCACATGACGGTGTGAAAGCAGAACAATGGAAGCAACTTATGATACGTGAAGTTAATCTGCTTAATGAGATAGAGCAAAAGGTTTACAGAACATACTCTCGTCGACTTCCAAAGCTTGTCGAGGATGATAGAGTTCAGGAGGGGGGCAGTGTCAAAGGAGAATCTAGCAAGAAGAAAAGAAGAAGAAAACCAAGAAAGAAGCTTCACTGAAAAGATTATAACAGAAGAAATATCTCTGCAAGAAGCCCCACAGGGGCACGCAACACCCATCTCTGCACAGAGCCCCGCAGGGGCACACATCAAGGAAAAGCACGTAGGAGGGAAGGATGGACCAGGGCCAGGAAGTATCCATGAAGAAGTGCAAGGAGACACTTGGCACGTAATAATCCTCCCACTGATAGCATGCAGTGGAAAAAAAGTAAACAGGCTCAAAGCAATACAACGGGTCAATATGTGAAGACAAAGACAAATCACAAGACCAAAAGTTAGAAAGAGGTAGAGGCTGAAAAGTTGAAGAGAGTGACTAAGAATACCACATTCTTAGCCACTAATGGCGTACGTGACAGCCTGAGTTAATGCAACAATCCAGATATGTGATATAAGGAATACCAAGGGGCAAACAGAAGCAAAGGACATACCTCAGATAAAGTAACAAATTTTCTGACAGTCCTTATCGCTTCTTCGACCGTTGGATGCGTGTATTTGGAAGACTTAGACAAGCTGCAGACAAAAGGTAAAGCCTGTCAAGGGACGACAGAGACAAAGAGGGGGAGAGTGTTGCAGAACTAAGAAGAGCAAAAGGCAAAGAAAAAGATGGGCCCCAAAATTTTTGTGATTCGGACACTTTATTTTTGTATTGCCGGTCTCTTGTGTGAAAAGACCATTTTTAGGGCACATGTATATAAGTCAATTTGTGACTCTTTGTAAAGACTTTTGGCCATTGTGAGAATCAATAGCACAGAATTTCGAATTTATGTCGTCTCCTCTCTATATCATCTTCTTTGTGAGCTTGTGTGCACGTGTGATGCATGCAAAGAGTGTTTGGAAGTGTTATCTATCCATGAAAGTGTTTGTTTGTTGTTGTCAAGGTGTGTGTGAAGTGTAGGAAGTGCTGAAGTGTAGGAAGTTCATTCCCGTGACTCAATATTTTGCTCATAACTTGAGGCAGAAGTGTCAAAATTGAGTTCCATTGGATGCATCTTCTCGAGAGCTTCGAAAGGAACCCTCTATTCACTATACTCGGAGTTCAGAACTGAGAGAAAAGCTCGATTTACTGTTAGCTACTACTCCAAGTATTGTGACATCTCAACAGATCCCTGAACCTTGTTTGGAATAGATTTAGACTTATTTAGACTCTTTGGGAAGCTCATTTGCATTGATCATCATTTGAATGCATGTCTTCATACACTCGGCTAGGTTTTGATACTCCTCGGATTGATAAATAAAGCGTGAATCCCAACTATACGGGATCGAGGTATAGTCTCTTTCTCCACAAGTCCCTAAGTTGGTACTTAGGTACACAGGCGGTTAAGTGCATCTTTCGCTATTTGGGTGGTATGTGACTACTTGAATTGTGTTTTTAGCCCAAGGGGGATCACTACTACTAGGTTTGCATGTTTTTTCTGATAGTGATTGGGATGGTTGCCACACTCGTGTATCCACCAATGGTTTTTGCTTCATGCTTGGTAGTTCATGTATATCTTGGTTGAGCAAGAAGCAGCCTACTAGGGCCACTTCTAGTTATGAGGTTGAGTATAGGGAGACTTTCAAAGGGACTGCTGAGTGCGTGTGGCTCATACGCCTTATGGCTGATTTGGGTGTTGGTTAGTTTTCTGCCACCACCATCTTCAGTGACAGTCAAAGCACATTGGTAGTTGCGAGGAACCTTGTGTTTCATGCTCGCAGTGAGCACATTGAGGTGAATTATCATTATGTTAGGGAGAGGTTCTCTGCTGGGAATATCAACTTGAAATATGTGCCCAGGCAAGAGAACATTGCCGACCTTTTTACGAAGGCTCTACCTAGGGAGAAATTTGAAGCTTTTCGGAAAGCTTTGGGCTTAATTCCTTTAGTGGATTGATTCTACATAGCTTGGCACTTCCTTATACATGAGTTTCAACTCCCATTTCACCACATCACTCCTAGGGGGGATTTGTTGATATATTTAGGTAGTGATGTGTGTGAACACTCTAGGACCATCGGGGCACTTTTTTCCCTCCTTAGGAGGTTTTTTCCCGTGGCTTGTATATATGCCTATTGCCCTAATGGGCTACTTATCTTTGTACATTCTACTGGCAATACATTCAGTATTGTGTGTTGTGCTCCAAGCTTCTTCTTCTTCCTTGTGTTGTTAGTGTGATTTTGCAAACGTCTATCTCCAACAAAGAGATAGTTTTTATGACATCTCTTATTGAGAGTACAAAAGAAGTCATTACATAAATGGTTTTAATCAAGGACTAGGCTCGAAAAAATGCATCAACAGCTCCCCCTCAAGCCTAACATGCTTAAGTCTTCACTCCTTGCAATCCAATGATGGCTTTGAATATGTTTAACTTTATACCAACCAATGGCTTAGTCAACATATCTGCACATTGAAGATTAGTAGATACATAGGACAATTGAATGTCCTTTCTCAATAATGTTTCTCTTACATAATGATAGTGGACTTCAATAAGATTGGTTCTAGCATGGTAGACACGGTTAGTTGCTAAGTGAAGTGAACTAGGATAATCACCAAAGGTGTGAGGAGTTGAGGTATGTAATCCCAACTCTGAGTATAAACACTTCAACCACATTGCTTCTTGTGCTGCATTGGCCAATCCTTTGTGTTCAGCTTCAGTAGATGATAAAGCAACAATTGGTTGCTTCTTTGAAGACCATGAGATTAACTTTGAACCTGCAAAAGAGAAATAACTTGGTGTACTCTTCCTATCATCCTTAGATCCAATCCAATCTGAATATGAGTAGAGTTTGAGATCAATTTTTGAAGTGAAGGGATAAAGTAGTCCTTCGTTAATTGTGCCCTTCAAGTATTTGACCACTCTCTTGGCTTCTTCCATATGTGGCTTCCTTGACTTATGCATGAATTGACTGAGTACACTAACACTATAGCATATGTCCACTCTTGTGAGAGTTTCATAGTTCAAGCTTCCTACCAAGCTTTGATATCTTGTGATGTCCTCAATGAATTCTCCTTCATAAGCACTTAGCTTATGGTTCATCTCCATGGATGTACCTGCACACTTAGTGTTTTCCATTTTGAATTTAGAAATCATGTCAAGTATATACTTCTTTTGAGTGATGTAGATACCAAAATCTGTATAAATGAGTTCAAGTCCAAGGAAATATGTGAGAGGTCCAAGATCACTAATCTTGAATTCATCCTTCATTCCAGCCTTCACCTGCTTCATTCCATTGATATCATTCTCTGTCATTATTATATCATCAACATATACACAGAGATATATAACTTCTGATCCATTCCTTTTTATGAATAAAGATGTATCTGCTTTGCTAGCCTTGAAACCTTGATCCTACTGCAAATAGGTTACCAACTTGTGATTCCAAGATCTTGGAGCTTTTTTCAATCCATACAGAGGCTTCTTTAGTTTGCACACTGTGTACCTAAGATTCAACCTAGGGACTTGTGGAGAAAGAGACTATACCTCAATCCCCCTCAAGTGCATATAGTGGGGATTCACGCTTTATTTATCAATCCGAGGAGTATCAAAACCTAGCCGAGTGTATGAAGACATGCATTCAAATGATGGTCAATGCAAATGAGCTTTCCAAAGAGTGCAAACAAGGCAAAGACTAATCCAAACAAGCTTCAATTGTTAGTCATGGTGTCGCGATACTTGGAACAGCAGCCAACAGTAAATTGAGCTTTTCCCTCAGCTCCGAACTTGGAATATAGTGAATAGTATATGCATTTCAAAGCTCTCGAGAAGACGCATCCAATGGTGGTATTCTCACTCAATTTTGATGCTTCTACTTCAAGTTATGAGCAAAATACTGAGTCGTGGGAATGACCTTCCTACACTTCAACACTTCCTACACTTCACACACACCTTAACAACAGCAAACAAACACTTTCATGGATAGACAACACTTCCTAACACTCTTTTCAAGCAACACACATGCATGCAAGCTCACAAAGAAGATGACACAGAGAGGAGAAGACACAAATTCGAATTTCTGTGCTCTTCATTCTCACAATGGCAAAAAGTCTCTACAAAGAGTCACAAATTGACTTATATACAGGTGCCCTAAAAATGGTCCTTTCACACAAGAGACCGGCACTTTAATCACTTAAAGGCTAATTTCCTACTAATTTACATGGGTAAGCTACTAATCTTCTGTGGGGATGCATCTAGAGGACTCCTCTAGTGCATTGACAACGGAAAATATGTTACAAGAATGGTTATAATACTACAATGGAGTGTCAAATCGGAAAAATTTTGGGGCCCTTATTTTTCTCTGCCTTTTGCTCTTCGTAGCTGTGCAACACTCTCCCCCTCTTTGTCTCTGTCATCCCTTGACAGTCTTTGCTTCCATCTGCTGCTTGTCTAAGGCTCTTTCATATATTGGGCTGGCTATGGGCTACCATGCATGCCATCAGTGACTAGGAATGTGCTCTTCTTAGTCACCCGCTTCAACTTTTCCGCCTCTACCCCTTTCTATCTTTTGGTCTTCTGATTTTTCCTTGTTGCACACATCTGACCTTGTTGTATTGTTATGAGCCTGTTTACTTTATTGACAACGCACACTCCCAGCGGAAGGATTATTACTTGCCAAATATCTTATTGCACTTCTTCATGTATGCTTCTTGGCCCTAGTCCATCCTTCCCATGAAATGTCCTGGTTCTGATTGTTCTTTAATTCCACTCCTCAGGACCTGGATGTTTCGCGTTGTTGCCTGATGTGTGCCCCTACGGGGCTCTGTGCAGAGATGGGTGTTGCACCCTTGTGGGGCTTCTTGCAGAGATGTATCTTCAGATAAGATCTTTTTAGTGAAGCTTCTTGCTTTGTCTTCTTATTTTCTTCTTTTTGTTGGACTCTCCCTCAACACTACCCCCCTCTTGAACTCTGTCATCCCCGATAGGCTTTGGAAGTCGACGGGAGTATGTTCGATACACTTTTCGCTCTGTTTCATTAAGCAAATTGGCTTCACGTATCATTAACTGCTTCCACTGTTTTGCTTTCACACCATCATGTGGTGGCTGTCCTTAGTTCATATGCCACTAATTTGGCATTCAAATTGGATGACATCTTTAAGAAAATTTCTGAGTCAATTTCAAAAAACCCTGTGAAAAAGGCTTCTTCGAATGTTTGCATATATGTACTCGGTAGAAACATGAGCCTCGAATAATATGCCATTATTATAGGTCGGCTTGACATAACAGACATATAAAAAATGAGGATATCTGTGCCTTGATTAATACCAATGAAATTCAAAAATGTATACGCCGCGTGTTTGAAGACTTTCAATACCGTAAGTATCATACTGAGTATTTTATTGGTCATCTTGATAGCTAAATCGGGTACTGTTGCATAACAATGCAGCCAAAATTCAATTGTTTTTACCATATAATCCTCTGTTGGTAGATAATTATGAGGCGGGTTTGGAAGTAGTGGATAATTCAGCCACTGTTTATTGATGACACCATTCTTTTGCATATCCAAAAATTCTCTTGCTTCGCGGCGACGTGGTGTTGGACAAAAAGAAGGGTTGACTTGTAGATAATACGGTGCCGCTTGCCAATGCATTCGCAATGTAGGATTTTTCTCCAAAAATTTTCTTCTCCAGACAGGCTCTACTGCTTCAAATTCTTCTTGAGTATAGTTGAACATATTATTGTTGAACTACGGTTGTTCGTCTGGATTTTTCTGTGTGATCTTCTTTATGTATTGTCTTGTTTTCTCTTTCAATAGTGCGTACGGAATGTTGAAAGGCTTCATGATTGTATCCAAGTCTTTACCTTTGATCTTTGCTGCTTTCATGACTTTGATGACTTCATTTTCAAAATTTTCGGTCAAACAGGACACCAATAGTGCCCATTCCTTCTGACCTATTTCTGCAGTGTATGGCATTGGATGATCATCATGTATGTCTGCCATCTGCTCTTTTATTGGATAATGATAAATCAGGGGAGATAGAGGACATAACTCTACCTCGTTAGTAGGATTTTCTTTTGTCGGCTCTATTGGTGTCCCGATTGGTGCTTTTTCTTCTACTTTGGTCTCTAATTGTGCTATGCGTTCAGTCTTTTCTTTAATGTCTTGCATAGCTGCTCTGAGTGCTTCTTTTGCTGCAAGCAGTTCATTACCAATTTCTATTATATGATCCATGTTTTCACTATAACTCATTGCAAGTTTTCCATGGGCAGTGTTCAATTGTTTCTTAAGTTCATTGGTTTCCTTGACATATCGTTGTTCCCATTCTTCCTCTAGTGCTTGCTCTTGCTTTAGCAACTCTGCATATTTCTCAGCCTGATCTCTTAATTCCTTCTGGTCAGTAGCTGATGTCTCTCGATTTTCTATAGGCTGGTCATATAGCAATGCCTTCATCAATTCTTTATTGCGGCCGCATAAGCTATCGTTTTCTTCCATGTATACTTTCAGTTGTGTTTCGAGCAGATTACTTCGAGCTTTCATTCTCTCTTTGTCTGCTTCACTGGCTTCATGCTGTCTTTGTAATTCTGTTAGTTGTGTCTGTAGCTGATGATGCTGGTGCATCAATGTATCACATTGTGTTTTGATTGCGAGTAAATCCCTTTCTTTGGCGGCAGTCTCTTTTTGGGCCTGGATGAGCTTTGTGGACAGTTATTCACTCATGATTTGAAACTGATTCTTTTCCCTCATGGCCTTGTCATAATCCACATCTGTTTCCATCATTTGTTGGTGTGTATCCATGGCTGTTTGTATCATTTGCTTTATAGTAGGTTTCAATTGAGTTACATCCACATTTAACCATGTGGTAGGGATGCTAGATTCTAATCCTGTTGTCACATTTTTGCCTTGTGCCACGTGTAACTTAGTATCATGGGGCTGCCTAATATGAAGTTGGATCCTTGGCTCAGCCTCCATGTGGTCAATCTTACCTTGAGGTGTATCATCCAGTACCTCAATCATAATTGGCTCCTTATGTTGTTATAGGCCTGAGTCTTGGTCCCCTGGAGTTTGTATTTCCTCTTTGTTAGGTGGCACTACGTCGTTATTAGTTATTGGAACTTCCTTGATGCTCATTTTTGACTGATCATTCAATTGAATGACGTGCACTAGTTCAGTGGATTCTTCCATGCTCTTTGCTTGTGCTTGTTGGTTGTCAGGTGTGACTTTGACTTGATTGATCTCTGTCCATTCCTCATTGTGTGTTTCTGTTTTTATGTCAATATCGAGGGTGTCCTTCTCAGGGCTTGATTCTTCATCCGAGCTCGAATCTTCTAACCCTAGTTCTTTATATCTATAAGGTACTTTAGGAGTATGTTCTTTATCCTTCTGTTTCTTTTCTTGGCTTGCCTGTCTGTAATGATGACCTTGGACATTTAAGTTTACTTGCCCTTGCATGTACTGATGCGTTTCTTCCAGGGCTGCAGAGAGGTCTCTTTTCGTAATCGGTTGTTGTGTCACAAGAATCTTTGGCAATACATGTGTTCTCTTTGATTGGGGTGTCTCTTGAGCTTCTTCCTCTCTTAGGCGCTTAGTGCCCCTCATGTGTTTCTTTGATCTGGTTCCTACTTCTTCAATAGAGATGGCTGTTTTCTTTTTCTTTGGAACAGTCACTGATTTAACATATTTGGATAGCTCAGTTGAGGTTGGCATCACGCGCAAGCAGTTCTTCATGTCAAGTGCCCCATAAATGAGTAAGGTCAAGGCCGAACTACCATTCACAAACTTTCTCTGACCCCACTTCTTCTTTGCTTCAAATAGTCGATCTTGAACATATGGAGTCATATTTACGTGATTTTTGACTTTCCTCATAGCATGTGAGAGTAGTTGTACCACAATCTTTTGAGGTGCTGTATATCTATGCGTGCTTGGAAAACAAAAGTGTTGGTGCACTAAGCAAACAGCGTCTTCAATATTCGTTGTGTTGATTTCCAAAAAGGATCTCTTTTTTGGATCATGACATTCATCTTTGACATTCGTGAGTCCTTCTTGATTCCATCCAAACTCTTTGTTAATTAGCTCATGAGTGAATTGAATCGTTTTCTAGGTACCAACTTTGTCAATTACCCTTGCTTCCGCTCTATAATGTATTCATCACTTGTGTACATCTCTAGAAATCTGGCAGATAGATTGGCAGTTTTAGGAATGCATCAATTCCTGCTTGTGTCCAGACATCCATCATGCGCGGTAATCCTTGTATGATAGTCTTGAAATCTTGCGACATGATAGGGAAGTAGTGATCCCTGTCCATGATTTTGATTGTTGCCATGAAAATGAGTTCGGATACTGGTTGGTCATCCAGAAACCAATGACCTCGTGCTTTCGTTATAGATTCCAAGGGAAGAAGCTGGACCTGTTCCTCTGGCATAGCCTTGGAATTAGAAGATGCCATCTGCACTCAATATAGAGTAGTAGTTAGTGGCCAATTGGTATCAAGAATCATCCTCCATTTATCTATCATCAGATTGGCAACTCTCTGCGTGAATTGTGCCGTCCCTTGCCCGTGGGTGTGAGAAAGGTAATACCTGAGATTTTTCATACTTTTAGATATTTTTTTATATTTTTTTTTGAAAGAAAAACAGAAAAGTTAGTTCATAGCCGAAGCGGTTATTAATTATAGAGTAATTATCTTTAGCTTATGTACAAGTGCTCTCCCATTTCCCAAGAGGAAAATGTGCTTTGCTATTCTGAAGTAGAAGAATACTGCGCCGAATGCTTGGCCTTGTAATGTGGCCCTATTATGCATACTTTGGATTCTGGTAACTCCAAATGTGTGCAACTCGAATCACTTGGTGGATGCATACAACTAGTCTTTCCTTTCGACATCCAAATCTGTTTTATTCTGTTGGGACAGATCATGTTCCCAACATTCTTGGTGAATGTGGTGCTTCTCGTGCTTCTGCTTTGTCTGCTTTCTGAATCTTGGAATGACGTGTGAATCGTATGTAGATTCCTGCTTTATCCCGTAGCAGTTTAGCTTCTGTCGTTTTGCCTTTAGATCATACTGATTCTCGTTGTGTCTTAACTCTTGATTTTTGAGGATTGTCCTTTGAGTACATGACTTGGGAATCCATATTTGTGTTCGGTTTGACTGAGCGGCTATCACCTTCTTCGGAATCCACACTTTAGCAATTCTTTGTGGAACTGAATATCTAGAGCGATTTATATATTGGTTTTGTGGGTTCTTCTGGTGTAGCAAGTAGTGCTTTTGTTGAAGATATGCAGCCATTTGGTCCTTCCTTATCCAAGCTTGTCGAGTGTGAGGAATAGGGTATATTCGAATGTATGCAGACTCATTATAGTTTTGTGGACTAGTCTCTCTTGTGCTTAGTTCCTCACTAAGGTTATTATTGGAGAGAGCACTAAGCACATGATTTACTTGATTGGGAGATCGTGTGCACTCGAGATTTGGGGTATCCTTACATGAAGTGCTCGATGAAGAAGTTTCCATAGTGCGAGTGAACAGACATTCATCATTATGTTCGTTTAAGTGAGTTCTCGGTTCTATAATCTTGGCTTTGATTGGTCATTCATCTAACATGTTGAACACTTCACGATGTCCTATCCTAGCTGAGATGTATCCTAGGGCCAATTGAATAGTCACTTCATATTCATATATCCAGTCTTGACCTAATACGAGTTCTTCTAATAAGTCCTGGTCGTGACATACTAAAAGCTTCTGTTCCATAGTGTTGTTTCCGAGGTGTAGAGGTAAGGTAATCTCTCCTATACACTTGGTGATCTTTCCTCCTATTCCAATCAGTTGTGCCTTAGATGGGCCTAATTTCGCTTTGAATTTCTGTGTCAATGAATACTTAATACAGCTTACAGCTGCTCCTGTATCAATGAGAGCATCCACTAAGTGGTACTCTTCTGTTCCAGCGCCCAAATTCAAATAGGGTTGTGTCTTTTGCTGACCTAGGTTTTCAGAGACTCTAAAATTAGCCATCGGTATGCGTTCCTCTCCTAGTCGATATCTCTCGTCTTTCTCTCTCATCCACTCTTTTCGTCTCTTGATTCGTTCTAGTGCTTCCTGTCTGGCTTCTTCTCGTATCCTTTTTTCCTCGATGCGTCTATCTTTATCCCTTATTAGTCGTGACATTATCTCTTCAGTCAATGGCTCTAGATATTTTTTTACTCTACATCCACTGATATAGTTTGGCAATACTTCTCCCTCTAAAGTTGCTAAACTTATAGCTCTGCTGGTGGATATGCAATTGATGATTAATGGGCCATATCCTCTTTTCTGCAGTTTTTTAGCATGTTGTTTCAAAGTATAAACCAAAACTAAATCTCCTTCCTTCAAATTTTTATCCTTAATATGAGCATCAAAATATGCCTTCTGTCGCCTTTTTGCAGCATAAATCCCTGCTACTGCTTGTAACCTAGTTTCATGTAACTTTTCTATTTGATCCAATTGAGCTGATAGTTCATGTCTCGTCCACTCATAAGTTGCCGCTACTCTGAGAGTGGGTATTAAGAAGTCAATTGGCAAAATAGCATTCTGTCCATACACTAAGTTAAAAGGAGTAGTTCCTATGGTGGTTCTGTAGGCTACTCGGAATGCCCATAAAACATGGTGTAATCGTTTATCCCAATCTGATCTACCTTTGTTAACAATTTTAGTGAGAGTTGTGCACAAGATTTTATTTGAACTTTCGGCTTGTCCATTGGCTTGTGGGTGATTGTTGATATATTTAGGTAGTGATGTGTGTGAACACTCTAGGACCGCCGGGGCACTTTTTTCCCTCTTTAGGAGGTTTTTTTCCCCCGGCTTGTATATACGCCTATTGCCCTAATGGGCTACTTATCTTTGTACATTCTCTAGTAATACATTCAGTATTGTGTGTTTGTGCTCTAAGCTTCTTCTTCTTCCTTGTGCTGTTCGCATGCTTCCGCAGACGTCTATCTCCAACAATTGGTATCAGAGTAGGTCGTCGCTTCTTCTAGGGCGCCGTCGACACTCCTCCTTTGTAGTCTCAGATTCGCATGAAATTTGGTGAGCATACTCAGGGTGTTTCCGAGATCAAAACGGCTTCGCTTTGTGGTGCCGAAATCGCGATCTGAGCTCGTTTCGGCCTTCAAACGCACTATCGCAATGCTTGTGCAGGCTATTTTGTCCTTTTGTGCCAAAGGTATATACGAGTTTCTGTTCGCCAGTTTAAGCGTCTCGAAGTCTGCTACAGGTCTAGTAGAACTCGTCTAGGCAGTTCCGTTCAACTTTTTGAGATACAGTCAATTTTTTGCATCAAGGTATTTTAGTCACCGGCCATGGCTGAAAGCAGTGATGTATTCCGTATGTTGGCTGTTGAGGATAAGTTGGATGGTACCAACTACCCATTATGGGCTTATATGATGCGACATGTACTGGTTGCAAAAGGATTGTGGAACATTGTGCAGGGTGTTGAAAGACGTCCTGTTACACCTGTAACGACAGGTACTGCAAATACAGGTGTTGGAGCTGATGAAGATGGTGTCGAAGATGATATTCCGCAGATTCCTATTCGTGCTGCTGTTTTTGTTGCACCTACTGCATAGCAGATTTGTTGGGATGGCAGAGATGCCCAGGCACATGCATTGATAGCTTTGTCTGTCAAACATGCCATTATTCCTCACATTCGCTCTTGTAGAACAACAAAGGATGCTTGGGATACACTTACCACTTTGTACCAGGCTAGGAATGAGGCTCGTGTTGCTTACCTCCAAAAACAGTTGGAGAGTGAGCACATGAATGAAGGTGATTCTATGGACAGTTTTCTTACAAAGATCAAAGACCTAAAGGAACAATTGATTTCTGTTGATGGGGTTATACCAGATAGCTCACTTGTGCAGACCATTCTGAATGGTCTTCTTTATTCATAGCAGAGTTTTGCCTCTACTCTTCGGTTGATGATGAAAGGCAATCCGAATGCCTTGTCATTTGAGGAATTAGTCTCTATTCTGTTGCAGGAAGATCAGTCAAGGCAGAACAGGTCCATTATGCGTGTTGCAGATCAAGCTTTCCTAGCTAGTCAGAAGGGCAAAGGAAAATGGAGCTCTTCTACTAGTAAGCAGAAATCTGCAAATGCTGCACAATCGAAGAACCAGGATAAAGATGAGAAGAAATCAGAAAAGCAGAAATTGTTCTGCAAGTACTGTAAAGGAAATTATCATACTATAAAGAACTATCCAAAACTGGCTGCTAAAGAGGCAAAGAAGAAAGAGGCTGGAATGGTTGTTGTAGAGGCCTCTACACCAAAAACAGAGTCTGCAAATCTTGTGCAGGAAGAAGAATGGGCATTTACTACTGTCTGCAGTTTTGACCCATCTTCTCATGATCAGTGCATGTCTGTAGTAGACTCAGATGTTTGGTACTTTGACAGTGGGGCGACCAAACATATTACCTCGCAGCGCAGTTTCTTCTCTTCACTCGAGCCTGCCCCTACAGGGAATACTGTCACATGCGCCAATAACTCCTCTTATCCTGTTATGGGAGTTGGTAAGATCATTCTGACTACTGCTGATGGTAGTTCTTTCACTTTGTCAGATGCTTTATTTGTGCCAGGGATCAAAAAGAACCTGTTATCAGTTTCTGCATTAGCCAAGATTGGCTTGGTTGTGAAATTCGTTGATGACAGGTGTACAGTCCATGATCTCTCAAATGGCGATATGATTATTGCTTCTGGCATTTTATGTCGTGGGCTCTATAAGCTCATAGACTATGAAAGATCTGTGAATGATTCGGCATGTGCAGTTCATGATTCTCAGGCTATGTCAGATGCAAAGCTTTCGCATGCACGCTTTGGTCATCTGAATTTTGCTAGTTTGTTATGCCTGCAGAAATCTGAAATGGTGTCCTCTTTGCCCAAACTTGAGGCACCTGGAAAACATGTTTGTGAAGGCTGTATTTTGGGCAAAATGCAGCGTTCTTCCTTTCCAAAAGATGGTTCAGTTCGGGCTACGCAGAAATTGCAGCTTGTACATAGTGATGTCTGTGGTCCTATGTAGACACCCTCTTTTGGAAATTACCTTTACTTCGTGACTTTCATTGATGATTTTTCCAGGCATGCATGGGTATATCCACTCAAAGCAAAGTCCGAAGTGTTCATGTGCTTCAAACAGTTTTTGGTTTTGGCTGAAAATCTGTCAGCATGTAAAATGGGCACCCTCCGTTCTGATCGAGGGGGGGAATATATGTCTTTAGATTTTAATGCATTTCTGGCTCAACATGGGATAAAACACCAGTGTATAGTGCCGTATACACCTCAACAGAATGGAGTTGCTGAATGAAAGAACAGGTCACTCATGGAGATGGCGAGGTGCATGGTCAAAAGTCAGGCTTTACCACATAGTTTATAGCTTGAGGCTGTCATGTGTGCAGCATATGTACTGAACAGGTGTCCCACTAAAGCGTTGCAGTCTATCACTCCATATGAGGCTTGGCATGACCGCAAGCCATCTGTTGCTTATCTGCGTGTTTCTGGTTGTTTGGCATATGCATTAGTGCCTGAACAACATCGCAGAAAATTGGATGATAAGGCAGTAAAATGTATTTTTGTTGGGTACAATTCTGAAAGTAAAGGCTATTGTCTGTATCATCCATAGACTAAACACATTCTCGTTAGTCATGATGTTGTCTTTGTGGAAGATGCTATTCAGCCATTGCTTTCATGTACTAAGGAGACATCTGATAGCTCCAAAGACATGTATGATACTTTGATGCCTCTTTTTACAGCTGGACAGGCTAGTGCTGGTCCTAATGAGGCAACTTCTCAGCCTTTGCAGGTTTCATATGATGCACCATTGTCATATCGTACTCGTTCAGGCTCTCATAGTGCCTCCTTTGCATCAGATTGCTATGCTATGGCTGCATCTAGTCTCTGTGATGAGAATGAGCCTGTTTCTTTTGATGAAGCACAAAATTCAGAAAATTGGATGGCTGCTATGCAATCTGAATATGATGCTATAATGAAGAATGGTACATGGTCTTTATGTGACTTGCCTCCTGGCAAGAAGGCCATTGGCACTAAGTGGGTATACAAGCTGAAGCGTAAACCTGATGGTACAGTTGACATGTATAAGGCTCGGCTTGTTGCAAAGGGTTATGCACAGGAAAGAGGCATTGATTTTGATGAGACCTTTGCACCTACATGCCGTATGACTACTGTTCAGAGCATTTGTGCACTTGCAGCACATCATGGTTGGAATGTACATCAGTTGGACATTAAAACAACATTTCTGAATGGTGACTTGCATGAAGAAGTGTATGTTTTTCAGCCCCGTGGCTTTGTGCAGAAAGGGCATGAAAACCAGGTTTGCAAGTTAAAGAAGGCATTATATGGTTTAAAGCAAGCACCACGTGCTTGGTATGAGAAGATACATGCCTATATGATTGCACATGGTTTTGAGAACAGTCCAATTGAAAGCACCTTATATGTTAAACGTGCTAATGATGTGCTTCTGATCCTTGTTGTCTATGTTGATGACATGTTGCTCACTGGTCCTATTGAGACACATATTGCTGATTTTAAGGCTGATTTGCATGCCTCATTTGAGATGTCTGATTTGGGGCATTTGCATCATTATTTGGGCATTCAGTTTATGCACGTTGATGGTGGAATGGCTTTGTGTCAAACGAAATATATTGACACATTATTGCAGCGTTTTGGCCTTGAAGACTGTAAGCCTATTGCCACTCCTATGGAGACAGGTTTACGATTGAGTCTTCATGATGCTGGAGATGCATTTGATGCTGTTCTCTATCAGCAGGCTGTTGGATGCTTGATTTACTTATGCATTACTTGGCCAGATATTCAGTTTGCTGTCTCACAGATGAGCAGGTTTATGCATTGCCCAGGAGTCACGCATTGGAAAGCGGTTAAGCGCATCTTTCGCTACTTGAGTGGTACTCGGCTACTTGGGTTGTTTTATCCCAAGGGGGGATCACTACCGCCAGATTTGCATGCTTTTTCTGACTCAGATTGGGCTGGTTGCTATGACACTCGTGTGTCCACCAGTGGTTTTTGCTTCATGCTTGGTAGCTCATGTATATCTTGGTTGAGCAAGAAGCAGCCTACTGTGGCCACTTCCAGTTGTGAGGCTGATTATAGGGCAGCTTTCACAGCGACTATTGAGTGTGTGTGGCTCAGACGCCTTATGGCTGATTTGGGTGTTGGCCAGTCTTCTGCCACCACCATCTTCACTGATAGTCAGAGCGCATTGGAAGTTGCGAGGAACCCTGTGTTCCATGCTCGCACTAAGCACATTGAGGTGCATTATCACTATGTCAGGGAGAGGTTCTCTGCTGGGGAGATCAGCTTGGCATATGTGCCCACGCAGGAAAACATTGCAGACCTTTTCACGAAGGCTCTGCCTAGGGAGAAGTTTGAAGCTTTCCGCAAAGCTTTGGGCTTACTTCCTTTTGTGGAGTGATTTCCACATAGCTTGGCACTTCCTTATACATGAGTGCCAGCTCCTTGTTCACCGCATCACTCCCAGGGGGGATTTGTTGATATATTTAGGTAGCGATGTGTGTGAACACTCTAGGACCGCCGAGGCACTTTTTTCCCTCTTTAGGAGGTTTTTTTCCCCCGGCTTGTATATACGCCTATTGCCCTAATGGGCTACTTATCTTTGTACATTCTCTAGTAATACATTCAGTATTGTGTGTTTGTGCTCTAAGCTTCTTCTTCTTCCTTGTGCTCTTCGCGTGCTTCCGCAGACGTCTATCTCCAACAGTGATATGGGGCTGATTTCTAATGAATTACTAAGAATTCATCCAGTAGAGCTCCTATCACTTCATTCACAAAATGTGTGCCTCGATCACTCACAATTTCTATAGGTAGTCCAAATCTAGTGAAAATGTTCTCGAAGAGAAACTTGGCTGTAGTCCTTGCATCGTTTTTCTTTGTAGCTTTAGCTTCAACCCATTTGGTCAGATAGTCTGTGGCAACAATTATGTATTCGGCATGGGATCCTTTAGCTGGTGGGCTAATAGATACTATGAAATCTATTCCCCATTTAGTAAAGGCTCTGGCACTCATCATGGGTTTTAGCAGCATTTCATCTCTTCTAATGGGATACTTCATTCGTTGACAAGTATCACATCGTTGAACATATATGGCTGCATCCTGATGTAGAGTTGGCCACCACATTCTTGCAAAGAGAATCATTTTTGCAGTCTTATCTGCAGAAAAATGTCCTCCTACAGCTCTTGTATGTGCCATCTCTATGACAGCCAGATATTCGTCTTCATGAATGCACATTCATAAATGATTATCTCTTCCTCGCTTAAAGAGTTGTTTTCCTATGAGAGCATAGTCCTTACTTTGTTCTACAAGTGCACGTCTCCTTGCTAGAGTGGATCCTTCTGGGTACTCTTGGGTCTTCAAGAACTTCACCAGAGGCATGCTCCATCTCGGTGCCACTGTGGATTAGCATAAAATAGAGTTCTCTTCTGGATTTCGTTCTCAACAAGTAGGGCAAGATAATACATAGTTATATGTATCCCTTTGCATGGTTGGCCAATATATGCCTAATCTCTTCAGTGTTTGCCATGTTCCGTTCGCATTTAAATGAGTTTTCCATTGATTTACATGTGCCTTTTGAAGCCACATTTCCTGTTCCTCTTCTTCTACACATCTCATGAGTAATCCACATGAGTCTCGATGATATAGGCTTCCCGCAATGATATGAAGGTTTTTAGTTTTCCATAGATCTTGATCGAGTTGGTGTGATCCCATGTTTAGGTCCATGTGTGAGTATAGGGATCAACTTTTCTGCCCATTGGGGACATACTTCGAGATTAAAAAGGTACGTGTCAGGCAGATCATCTGGTACTCCCATGGGTGGTTCTCCATGTGTCATTCTTGATAAGTGATCTGCTCTAACGTGGGTATTCCCTTTCTTGACTACTACTTCAAAATCAAATTCCATCAACAATAGAAACCATCGGACTAGTCGTCCCGATTACAGGGCTTATTGACCAAGTACAGTAGGGCTTGATGATCAATGAAGAATTTGAATTTGTTTGCCAATAAGTAGTGTCGAAACTTCTTCAGAGTGTACACCATTCCTAGACCTTCTCTTTCAGTCGTAGTATAATTGCGTTCTGCTTGATTCAATTGTCTACTGGCATAGGCTATAGGGTGATCTAATTTTCCTGTATTAGCGGGTTGAGCTAGGATGCAACCAATGGCAAACTTGGAAGCATGTACGTGAATGTGAAATGGTATGTTCCAATTAGATACTCAAAGGATTGGGGCTGAACTCAATCGATTCTTTAATTCGTTAAAGGCCTTTTCACATTCTTTAGTCTAGTTAAACTAAGAAAATAATGCATAAAGAGGTCTAGCAATTATGGCATACATATGTATGAATCTTCGGTAGTATCTGCAATGTCCCATAAATGCTTGTACTTCTTTAGCAGTCTTTGGTCTCGGCAAATCCAGAATTACTTTAATTTTGTCTTCATCTGTCGAGATTCCATTCTTAGACACAATATGCCCTAATATCTTTCCTTGTCGAACCATGAAGACACATTTTTTTGGGTTGAGACATACTCTATATTATCGACATTTGGCAAAGATCCTTCATAGTTCGGGGATATGCTCTGATCGTATAGCTGAATAAGTGCATAAATCATCCACGTATACCTCCATACTCTTTCTCAGGAATTCCTTGAATACATGACACATCAATCTTTGGAAAGTGGCTGGGGCATTGGTTAGTCCAAAAGGCATGACTCTAAAGGCGTATACTCCCCATTCAATTGCAAAGGCTGTTTCATGTTGGTCCTCAGGAGCAATGGCTGCCTGATTATACCCTGAAAAGCCATCCAAAAAACTATAAACTTCCTTCCCTGCCACTCTTTCCAGGAGATGATCCGTGATGGGTAATGGGTAACTATCCCTTATGGTGGCAGCATTTACTTTTTTTAGGTTTATGCATACTCTTAACTTACCATTCTTTTTCGGTACAACCACTAAAGGTGAAACCCATTCTGTATGTTCGATCTCGTAAATGAATCCAACATCTAACAGCTTATCTATCTCTTCTTTGATCTTTGCTGAGTATACATCGTTATAGGTATATGGTCTTTGTTTGGAAGGTTTGGCTTTCGATGTCATAGGGATTCTATGGGCACATATAGAAGGGTCTACTCCTTTCAAATCCTTATATGTCCACGCAAAGACATCCCTATATTCTCGAATGAGTCATATCAACTCTTGCTCTTCTTCCATAGAGACATCTTGCCCTATAAAAGTACATCTTTCTTCTCCTTCCTCCAAGGTTACTACAATTTTCTTGGTTTGTTCTTTGTTGTCATATGCTATTCCTGGCTGGGCTATTCGTTTAGGCATTTGAATAGCAATTTTCCTCTCTTCTACTTCGTATTTTTTGAAGTGGGCAGGCACTTCAAATTGATCTTGTGGCTTGTTTTCTCCATCTTCTGGTTCTTTATCTAATCTAAGCTCTTCTTCTTGTGTCATTTCTTGATTTATTTCATTAGTCATGACACTCACTCCTTGATTTTTGCTTTCGGGTTCCATTTTCCCTTGCTCCATTTCAATGCTTTCATAGTCCTCCTTCCATTCTTTTTCTATCACTTCTCCTTCTTTAGCCTCTTGAAGAACTACCATGTATAGACTAACATCATATCCTTCCTCATCAATGCATTCATTCATGGTTATTACTTCTTTGTTTACACACACATCTAGAGTAGCTAATATCTCCATCCAACCGTGAGGTTAAAATTCTTCATCTAGGAAAACTTGAGGCATGTAAGCTGGATCTTGTACAGATCTAGTTACTCCTTGCCTTTGCTGCCATCCATTCCTTCTATCCTCTTCCCTTTTTGCAGCTTGGCATATCCATAGATGAGTGTCTTCGTTCATCCAAGATTGGTTGCTTGAACCTATGTTGTGAATCGATTGATTATCTTCCTCCTTATGAATCTGATTCCATTGTAAGGGGGGAACATCTTGATATGTATATGTGTGGAGATTTATTCTGATGGTGGTTCCTTCATGCTGTAAGTATACATGCCTCTAGATGTCTCATGAAGGGTCTTCCAAGTATCATTTCATAGTTGCTAGCCCTTTCAAATTGACATATCTCTAAGGTGTGCTCGAATTCAACTCCACATGTGGTAAAAATTACTCCTTCCAATAATCCCAAGGGTCGTTCAGTGTGTCCGTCTGCCAGTTGTATCTTCATGCGCGTTGGTCTTAAAGCTAGTTTTCCCCATTTCTCCCAGATTTCTTTAGTTGTGATTCCTACTCCAGCTCCAGAATCTAAGATAGCTTTAGTTCCCTATAGGTAATTGGAAGGCAAGTGTTTCCTTCATCTCCCTCACTGAAATCTCCAACCCTATCGACTGGGATTTTTACTCTGTTTACTTCCTCATACATCTCCTTTTCTTCCACCTTGATCTCTAATTGACTCGTTAATTTTTCCTTCAAATGTGGTTTGATCTTCAAAAGTTCTTCCAATGTCAGAGTACAAGGGATTTTTACTTTTTTAAGATGTTGTATGATATCCGATGTTTGGACTGATGGGTTCGGGCCTTTTTTCCTTATTGAGGGGATGCAATATAGCTCAGAGTTACATTCGTATTCCCCTGTGTAATTTGGCAAAGCCTTTACACCGTCATTTTCTTTGTCACTTGGATCCATTGGTGATATTCCTTCTGAATTCACTTCAGGTATTGAATCTTCTATTCCACCTTCTGCTTCTAGCTCTTCAAAGGGTGGTTCAATTCTTTCCACTTTCTTCCATCTGTCTTCTTGGACTCTTGCCCACAAATCCTTAGGCCATTCCCCTTCTACTTCGGGAACAATGGATCCTTCCCTTTTTTTATCACAGTAATTTATATTATGTGTCTCACCTGTTTCGGGTTTCTCGGGGTCATTAGGGATGACACACTCTTGGAATTCTTTTTCGGGAATTCGTGAATTGGGTAGTTGAAGAGCAGGTTTTTCTAAGGTTTGTTGAGCTACTTCAATTAACTTTCTGCATATCTCCAACCTTTCTTTCTCTAAGTCACCTCTAGGATACTCTTTTTCATGTTGTTCAATGGTTGGTTCCGCTCTAATTCGTGCCTTGTATGCCTGAATCCACATGGCTAACTCCTCTGGCATGGGATCTGCTAAAACTGATCCTACCTCTTCTTCTTTAGACTTTCCTTTCCGATTTTTTCCTTCCACTTCTTCTCCATCTGTTGTTGTAATTTCTTTTCCTTTATCCTGTCTCTACAATTCTTCCATCTCTGTGTTCATTTACTTGTAACACTTTTTCCAGGCTCTTCCGGGTATTCAACTACTTGGGGTACATGTATACTCATTCCTCTGTCACGTTGATTATTTTCTTCAGTTTTTTTTTGGGGTCTCTCTAGCTTTAGCTCTTGTTATTGTTTTCAATGGCACAATGTACTCCTTATCACTCCCTGATGACTCTATCACTTCTATCACGTTAATCTGCATGTTAGAGTTAACCTTGTTGGGGTTCTTGGGGCAATCTCTGAAAAAGGTGTTCTTTACCACAATCACTACAGTATCCTTCCCAAACTCTCTGTGGTGGTGGTGGGTTTGGTAGTGTACATTCTCTGATATAATGATCACCTCCACATCTATAACATGGACCTCTAGGTACAGGCGATCTATTCATAGGTTGGGGGGTATGGGTGCTCTAGGAGCTGTGTACATCAATGACACATAATCCTACTCATATCCGTTAAAATTATCCGGTGCTTCCATGCCATATGCATGTGGGTCGTACATTTGTCCATATTCTATCATAGAACTCTCATAAGTGGAATAGTTTCCTTGACTATGGTCATAGGATAAATCATATGGTTCATTACTAGTCAAAGGTGTGGCTGGAACGATTGCTCTTTCTAAGTTTTCTTCAGGTTGGGCCACCTTCACTAGGACAACATTCTGAGGATGGGGTGGTTGTTGTCCTAACACTGGTTGTGGTTGGGCATACCCTGGATAAGCATTAGGTCGTGGTGCTGATCCCTGCTACTGATATGTGGGATATATAATGGCTTCTCCTCCTTGATCTCTCTGAGGGTATCCATAAGGTCTCATGATCGGTTGTAGTGGCCTTGATTGTCTATTGTAAGGACAATTTTCTGCGCTGTGATTGGTGTATTTTTGTTCTATGCTGCAATATTGTAGAGGGCCCAGGACAGGCGGCCTATTGTACGCATAAGCAGGTGGTGGGACTACTCCCCTAGTGCATAAATGAGATGGATGATCACCTCCACAATGCATGCATCTTCTGAGCATGGGTACTCTCATTGGATTATTGGGGTAGTTTTTATATCCCTGAACGTTCAGTTTCTTTGCTACTAAATCGGCTATTTCCTCTACATTGTTCTTAGGGTTTGATATATTGCTAGCAGAATCTTCAGTTTTTACACTACCTTGAGGTATTTTCAGGTCTTCTGCTAGGTTGTCCTCTAGGTCAATACATTCTTGCAAAGTTTGACCAACCTAGGGACTTGTGGAGAAAGAGACTATACCTCAATCCCCCTCAAGTGCATATAGTGGGGATTCACGCTTTATTTATCAATCCGAGGAGTATCAAAACCTAGCCAAGTGTATGAAGACATGCATTCAAATGATGGTCAATGCAAATGAGCTTTCCAAAGAGTGCAAACGAGGCAAAGACTAATCCAAACAAGCTTCAACTATCAATCATGGTGTCGCTATACTTGGAACAGCAGCCAACACTAAAGTGAGCTTTACTCTCAGCTCCGAACTCCGAATATAGAGAATAGCATATGCATTTCGAAGCTCTCAAGAAGACGCATCCAATAATTGTATTTTCACTCAATTTTGACGCTTCTACTTCAAGTTAAGAGCAAAATACTGAGTCATGGGAATGACCTTCCTACACTTCAGCTCTTCCTACACTTCACACACACCTTAACAACAGCAAACAAACACTTTCATGGATAGACAACACTTCTTAACACTCTTTTCAAGCAATACACATGCATGCAAGCTCACAAACAAGATGACACAGAGAGGAGAAGACACAAATTCGAATTTCTGTGCTCTTCATTCTCACAATGGCAAAAAGTCTCTACAAAGAGTCACAAAATGACTTATATACAGGTGCCCTAAAAATGGTCCTTTCACACAAGAGACAAGCACTTTATTCACTAAAAGGATAATTTCCTACTAATTATTCCGACCATTCCATTGCAAGTAAGTCTGATAGGAGCCTGTCAATCACACACCTTTAGTAGCCACCAAGTTATATCTTTCAACTATTGCAAGGACATTCCTTGGCCACCTCTCCAAGAGCAAGAAGCTCATGATGTATTCCAGGCACCTAGAACTTCCAGGAGTTTGACAAACAGATAGACCAATTTCAATTCAGTAGGAGGAGGCTTCAGGCAACCAAATTAGTCTTTGATGAAGTTCTAGCTTTTACTCATCACACATAGCCAGCTTCAGTTTGCAGCATAGTTCTATCCTTGCTGTGGAAACATAGCAGCTGCCCACATGGCTTCATCAAACCTAGCTGCAACAACATATTGTAAGAGTCCGAGAGTAGATATATGATATTTCTGATATGGAGAGGAAAACATGATCCAATGTATCACAAATAGAGCCTTCTGTTCCAGGAGTTGCAACCAATAGGATGAGTTATCCTCCCAGCTGGGCATGTGAGAGTTATGAACTTTTTGTAGGCTGGAGAGATAGTAGGTATAGTGCATTTGAAGCCACCAAACTCCTCAGCCTGAACAGAGTGGTGAGGAGCAGCACGTTAGCCACAAAACCTAATCCTTTCTGACAAATCTTTTTTGGATTCTTTGGAACATAGAGATCTGTAAAGCTACCAACTAAACTGCAATATATCCATTAAGTGCTTAGTTGTTGCCTTATGTGGAAGCTTTCGAACACAAGCTTGTAGTTCCAAATCCAAAAGCCGATGGAGAAAATGATCCATATGTGGCAGATGCTGCACAGTGAGTTGTACTAGGATCAAAGTTAATGTTTAGTTAGAGTCATGACACTAGTACAACTCATATGTCTAAGTTGGTGCAGCTTAGCATCCTTGGTGCACAAATAACTTGCAACATGGAGAAGACAACCATCTAGATGAAATAGTCCTGACATAACAGACTTAATGTCATGGAGTAGATATTACCAACGACCCCATGTGACCAGCTGCAACAAAACTTCAATGACTCTTGAATATAGGGATCACAACATGCTTGATGTCTGCACATCTTTGGAAGCACAGTGGTACATATCTGGTGTTGCCGCCTGACCCATGTTGATTACTGACATTCCGTAGACATGTGGGTTCTCGTACCAATAAGATAGAACAAAATTATCATCCATAGAGCAAAGTAGAATTCTATTTCCCAGAAAAATTGTAGTAATCTAGATAGTCTTCATTCCCTTGAAGACCTGTTCACAAGCCTGTGTGACATTCAGAATAAAACTGCTCATGCATGAGTCAATACAGAGAGGGGAGATGAAACCATATTTTTGATTTGACATCTAACACCTCCACCACATGTAGAGTCCCTACTGATCTTCCCACTTCTACATTCAATGAGCCTTCCTTGATGAGAGTGTGCTACAAATTCAATGAATGGGCACATGGTTCTGCAACAAGGACACTGATTCCATCCTGAAATCATGTTCATAATGAAAACAAAAGAGTATGCAGCTTACATTCTGGTCATCTATCAATTCCAGCCATTGTGATTCCTCATGTTTCCTGTTCAAGGTCACCACCAGTTTAAAATGGACTAGCATCTGCAGCACTACCATGTCTCAGCCTATGGATAGTAAGCCTTTCTTCCAAGACAATCACAAGACCTAATACATGATCATGTGACCTAGTCATAGCTATGCAAATAGGTAGCAGCTGGCTCTGGAATATTTCATTGTCTCAAATTATGAGAGGGCAGCTTCGCGAAAATCGTGAACAGCTCCCTATCGTTTGCATTTTGGGTGAGCATTCATGCTCGGGGCAAGATGGAGCTACATATGCCGGTTGAGGTTGAAGTCGATTGGATAAGTTCTGCAGCAGTGAGATAGGGCCCGAGGTAGATCATCCTCCCATCGGCGGGCTTTGATCTTGAAGCAAGAGGATGATAGGTCTTCCACAACATTTCCAGAAGCTGGAGCCATGCACTATTCTGGAGTGGAGAATTCTTCATACTTTGGCGGTAGAGACAAGAATAGAGACCCAGGGACTTCAGTCCACTGATGAAAGTGAACACGATCTGAAGAGGGAGAGCAAGAGGATTTCTACCCCATCAGAGCAAGCCATTGAGAGTAGATCATCATGCGCATGAATATGGAGAAAGCTCGAGCTTCCTAACACGATTCACCAACAGCCATAGCCAAGCCCTTTTCTATTGATTCAACAGCAATAGACCATGTTGAACCGAGTTCGGCAGAGATTTCTTCGAGTACATCCTCCACCATTTGGAGCAATCATAGTAGAATCGATGAGCAATCACAGCAGAGAAGAGTGAGAAGGGGGTTCGTTCTCATCCCAACCCTATGATTCACGCTTTGGCACAGAGTTGGTTGGAGGGCACGACTGAGGAACCATAAGTAGCCACAAGGAGCTTGCAATCCACACATCATGATACCATTTACTGGATGTTGAAGAGATTCCTTCCCTCTCAGAGGACTAAATCATCCGTCCTACAGTCTAACGGTGCATACCATCCACCCTCAGTAAAAAATCCTGCATCTGCCCATAAGAAGAATGCCCAGGGAAGCAAAAACCGGTCTCAGCATTTAGTGAGAGATTTAGATGGGGAGCTGGAGCTTGCTTGACCACAAGTGCCCTGTAGTAGATAGAGAGTTGAGCTATATGCTGGGTGATTACACCTGAGAAGACTCCATCACAGTTCAGCCCCGCAGAGGGAAGCGAAGGGGACACCCACATCGGGCTCCAACCGTAGGAAGGGGAGCATCGACCACACCTAGCAGCAACCTAGAATAGATTTGAGCACGTCCCTATTTCTTCAGGTAACAAGGGGAAGCCAACAATCTACTGCAGAGGGTCAACAAGATGTGCCAGTCCATGGCCGAGGTAGATCAGTCTTCATGCTTCCAGATTTGTGTCCAAGAGGTAAGCATTTGCAATTGATGATTTGTCCCCCAGGTAATGATGCCCACACCTGCGTCATGGAGTATCTCCGCCTGTAACAGACAAGGGGCCATAACATGAATGGAGAGCATAATCGGAGCTTCAGCCCTGATACATAGCAGGAAGAAAGCATGGGGGAGAAGAGCTCGACCCCGATAGAGGGAGCTCAAGGCTCAACCCCGACGTTCTTACTGAAGAAGTGAGCAGCAGGAACATGACACCCTAAGCTCGAACATGTCACCAGAAGGGGATACCATGTCCATGCCTTCGCCATCGCAGTGTAGAATCGAAGGAGCCACAACCCACGCAACATCAGAACCTTGCTAAGCAGGGGGAGATCAAGGGAGCTTATCTCACCCCCGCCATGGTGCCAACAGGGGAGCTCGGAGCGTGCCCAGCTCAAAAAGAAACAGAACGAGAAAGAAAGGGAGATAGAGTTGGTAGCTTTCCCCATGATACTCAACAAAAAGTCAATCCCCACCAACTCACCATAATTCCGAATAAAAAACACTTATTCGATTTCCCATTCTCCATTCAGCCTCGTAAATGTAAGGCATGGGCGTAGAGCCAGGGCCCAGGTGTTACTATCAAAACATAAGAGTCTAGTGAGTATCAATATCCACAACAATTTCTTCAAAAATCGCACTCGAGATCAAGGTTTTTTCATTGGCTTTGGAGATGGAAAGTGATGTCCAAATATGTATCAAATAAAATGAACTAAAAACTACCCTATAAAAACAAAGAAATGGGGAACTAATGTCCCAATGGAAGGGTGAAAGTACCATGCCAACACACATATCCTAAGTGAATAAGCAGAAAAATTGCAAATCAATACCTTACCACATGCTCTTGAACTCTCCAAGTGATGAAAGGCCATTCTCCCTGGCAATGGTGCCAAATTTGTTGTTGTAGTATGCCCTTGGGAGCCAAGACCCACACCACCTTGCATGGAAGCAAGAAGGAAGGCCCAAGAAAGACTCTCCTTTCATCCACCCCAACCTCCATCATGTTCAAGCCATTGGCCATCAGCCCACAGCTATGCCACATGCTTGAAAATATGGAGTGATGTTAGTCAAGGATCCTAGTCACATATGTAAAATACAAGAAAGTTGCAACACTCTACTTACACACATAGGAAATGCTAGCATGCACACACACCTCACTCTCTCACACTCCAAGACTAAATACATATATGCACAAAGCCTTAAGAGAAAATAGAGTTCTTCCATTGAAAGGATTTTACTTGAGAGCACGTCGACCAAAATCTCTCCCATTTACAAGAAATGAGCCTATATTTATAGGCTAAGCACAATTCCCCATGTGCTCTTTTTGACTAGTAAAAAAGGAGCACATGCTTTCTAACTAACATATCTTTTGATATCTTGAAAAATATTCCCAAATCTCAAGGAAATGGGAGCGTGGGAATTTCAACGTGGGATTTCTACATATGTGCAAAAAGGTGGATTTATTTAAGATGCTTCCACTCTATAGCATAAGGAAAATATTAAAAAGGGCTTAGGAGAGTGTTCACATGAGCACATCTCCTAAATACAAAAAAGAGGTATTTTTATGAGTATTAGAGGGTGCCATTACATAAGAGCAATTGTGGGGCAACCCTTCTAACCCAACACTCTCCTCCTCCTAGACTTTGTCGTCCTTGACAAAGCTAAGATAGGAGAAGCATACATTGTACTCGACACTCAAACTTGGAAACCTTTTTAGTGGGCAACCCTTATAACCCAACACTTGCTTTATGCCTATGGATACTACCATCTAGATTCTTCTTAAGTTTATAAATCCATCTTGATCCAATTACCTTCACTAATGGTTTGTTGGGAACACGTTCCCATGTGTCATTGTCCATGAGAGCTTCCATTTCTTCATCCATTGCTTCTCTCCACTTCTTCTTGCTTTGAGCTTCTTCATAAGATGTAGGTTCTCCATGATTGAGATCCTTGGCCATGTAGATTGAGTGCTTTGTAACTAAGAATGTATCAAATTCATATCTTTCTGGATTCTTATTTTCTCTCATTGACCTTCTCATTGGTGGTAGAGAGCTTTCTTGTCCTTGATTTAGTTCTTCCATTTTAGATTTCCCTTTATTCTTCCATAAGTCCAATTTCTCCAACTCTGTCATGTCATCTTTAGAATCACTTTCTTCATGGTACTTTGGCTTCTTTATTGGAAGAGATGGAAAATCCTCTTCAAAGTCATATGGTGGCTTCACCTTCCTATCATCATCAAACCAAGATTTATTTTCGTCAAAGACTACATCGCTACTAACTAGGAAACCTTTTTAGTGGGATTGTACAATTTGTAACCGAGAAGTTACTTTTTTTTATGGATTTTTGAATAAAATCACTCAAAATAGTTCTTTTTTCAAACTGCTCCAAAAGTAAAGTGCCACATCATCAAACTCATAACTTTCCCGACCTCAAAAAATGAGTTTTTCAAATTTTTATCATTTTCACTCACATAGAATGGAAAACCTCACCCTAACCCATACACATATCAAAAAACTAATTTTCTCTACGTACAGATACTTCTTAGTCCATTATACATGTTATTTTGATTCTCTTCTATGTTTCTCTCTCTTACCTCTTGAATTCTAGCAGCCATGGGGTACTCGAACAATTTCCTCTAAGGAGAAGATGTAACAATAATAGAATCACTCACAAAGAAGTTTTTCTCCCATGAGATGACAATATTCATGTCCAAGTAGGTGGTTCATTCTTTCTTTGTGATCAAAGATGTAATATTCATTTTACTTTCCAGTATTCATCTACTATTTTTCAGGAGGAAAAGCACACAATACCATCATTGGAAGCTCTTTCATGTGGAGTGGGAGGACACAAACACCATATTCGTCTAATGAGGTATATATTTTTCTTGATTCTCATATTTGCAAAAGAATTAAACCAATATTTCCTTTGCATAGGTAACTCATCTAAGAAATAAGTGCTTCATCAACACCAAAGAAGCACTTTAAATTGTTAATAGTTTCTCTTACTTCTCCTCCTTTTCAAAAGAATGACACCAATATTACACAGTATGGATAGGAACATGTGTGTGGAAGCATTTCTCCATGACTATAGAAGTTATTCATTAGGAACATGAATTATAAAGAGGACATGATTGATATTGCCACATAGTACTTACACATAAAAGAAAATATTCCTAGGTATGTTTAGCATGCAACCATGACTAAGGAGTCAATGAAGAAATCATATGCTTAGTTTATGAAGAAATCATATGCTTAGTTTATGAAGAACCCATATGCATATGCTTCTGTTTATACAAAACAATAAATAAATAAAATTTTAATCTATAGAGGCTTCAAAAATCAATGTTCTTCTTCTAGAATAAAATCTACCTCTACTAATTTTCTTTTCATATCCCTTTTGAATTTGAGTTTATATATGTTTATCTTTTTTCTACATGTTGTGGTGATAGGCTCAAATTCATATTAAAGATACTAATCATCAATGACTTGAAATAGTGAAAGTTAAGGTACATTCTACATTCAAATGTTGTTTGTTTCTTGAAATTGTGCTCATTTTATTAATTGAAATATTACATGTTGTATTGTCATGTGGAGAATTTTGATGTATTGATTTTTAACAGTCAAGATTTTAGTACAATAGTGATGGAAAAGTCCCACTATAGATCTAATAGTAATTTCTTAAAAAGTACATGTCATATTAGTGGTTATATGCATGTTGACTAGTTGGAATAATACTCATTTGCATTTCTTCAAACAACTTTTGCAAGAGTTTGACTATTAGAAATGTTTTCATGAAATTACAACACAACATTGCAAGTGAAAATTGGAGGTTATCAACAAGTCCTTTGCATCATGATCAATGTCATGCACAAAAAGTGTTTTAGGGTTCAACTTGGAACTCAAGTTACATAAGAGGCATCATTGATTATTTTATACTAACAAGTTTTTGTGGTATATCCTATCCATGCTCAAGGTACATAATGACCACCTTGGATGAAGCTCCATCACAGAGGATGAAGTGGTCTACATGCAACAGAGGTCACCATACAATCATAGAGTGGCTCAATATGACAGAGTGAAGTCGATTAAGAAGATCAAAATAGTTCATACCCTCATCCATAGAATCATTCTTGTGAGCATGATGAAGATCAACTGCCACAGATGTGACCATTCATAGAAAGATTCTATGGACATGCACAAAGGGGAATAATAGATCCACTAATCATTGGTGATGAACCATTTGAACTCAATCTACCTCCAAATGGAACATGGCTGATGAAACATGCATGAAGTAACCATTCCAAGTCATCCAAAAAGGAGAGCTTCAAGGAATCATCATGAAACATGTGCATATTCCAACATCATATCAAGTAGAGGCTATAAAGTCACTACTATAAGGTCAAAGAGCACTACCCACATATGAGAAAAGAAACATATGCCATAAATTGTGTCACAATGTCAATCAAGGCATAGATGTAAAATGAATAAGAACTACCAACCACATCATAGATCATATGTAGCACAACCTAAAGTTTCTCCTAATGCAAAAGCAACAAAAAAGTGAGCAAACATTATCGATCCTTAGTGATTCAAAGTTAATGCACTAGACTTTGGATATAATCAATAGCACTTCAAGCCATCCAAGAGGAAGGAGATGCATTCCTTACTTCTATTTTGAAAGATATTGACTTGTGTGTAGCTCATGTGAAGATGATGACCATACAACCAAAGAAACTAGATGGGACCATACATGATTATGTAATCATTCTTGTTGAAGAGATACATTTTGTAAAATCACATTTCCATTATGATAATCTACTTTTCATCATCTTTCTTACACATGCTCAAGTCCACATTGATCTATATCATATGTTCATAATTGTATCCACTTGCAAAAATTTGAAAGAAAGGAGTTGTATTGTCACTAACCACATCATATTCAAATGTCCTAGGAAGAAGATACAAGATGGGTTTAAGACTTCCACGATTAGCATGCCACATCAAAAGATCATCATCTGAGTCAGAAAAGGAGTACTATCCATCATGAGAATCATGCCCTTGATTCTTTAGCTAGATATACTACAAACCCTTTCTAGTACCATCATGGATATCCATAAGCATCGTGTTCCAGTACAACATATAAAGAACTCTAAAAAGACCAATAACTATGAAGATTCAATTTCCAAAAAATCTCACAGTTACATAGCTACTTCCCATGGAACTTATCGCTTTGAGAGGGAGGTGGTCATAAACACAAAGGAAACCATTGTAAAGCCATAAATTCTATGAAAATGTTTATATCTCATGAATGGTTTAGATTTTGGAGAAATGGATGCTATCAGGCCCGGAACATGAAAAAACCCTACGATTGACTATTTATTTGTCTAATTTTGACAACTAGAGCCTTGGTAACCTCAAAAAGCACCAAAAAAGGGTTACCAAGGCTTTTTGAGGTTACCAAGGCTCAATCTTAGGGTTTTTGCATGTTTCGGACGTAATGGTGGCATCCATTTCTCCAAAATTAAAACCATTAATGAGATATAAACCCTTTTTTGGTGCTTTGAGGTCATGCAAGGTCATCAAATGGTGGAAATAAATATTACTTCTTGCAAATTTTAGGGAAATTATGCAACCCAAGAACTAGATAGGAGCATATATGACTATGTGATCATTCTTCTTGAAGAGATGTTTTGTAATGTGAAATTATCTCATTGGTAATATACTTTTTCATAACCTTTCTTACACATGCTCAACTCCACATTGATCTATATCATATGTTCACAATCATATGCACTCAAGTCAACATGCTATGTGTGCAGAGCAAATCATTTATGGTTATAAACTCATTTTTCCATTGGTAAATTGAGTTGACCACATAATGAGTTTCATGGACCTTCAATTTGTAATAAAAAAGTTTCATATCCACTAGAAATAAACTTGCATGGCCTCAAAAGCACAAAAAGTTTATCCATAGAAACACACAATAGGCCCCTACAAAACTTTTGCGAAGACATATCCCATGTTTCTATGGCTCCTCTTTTTTTTATACTTTTGAGGCCATGCAAGGTTATTTTTAGTGGATATAAAACTTTATTATTTAGATTTTTAGAGCGGTGGAACTTATTCTAACAGTCACTTACTCTACAGTGATCCATGCATATACAACTTCTACAATGGGAGCCAGTATAAGCAAACATAGTCGCATGAGGTAAAATAGTTTCCAAAATATAATTTAGGATAATATCCTCATTTCTAGCATTCTTGGTGTGCCTCTATACCCCACATAAGGCAGAAATCCCCCTTTGAACTCCTCCCATTAAGGTTCTATGGGGAAATTCCATGGCACCAAGGGGCCTTTATTCTCAGCTTGAATGGCATTCAAGTTGGAAAAACTTTTATGCCCCACTTAACTCATGGCATCAATCACAAAGAACATTTATTACCATAAATTTTCACATATAAAACTCATCTAGCTTAGAAGTTAAGGTTCCATGGATGTTTGTACTCTCAAAGTGGTTTCTCCTCATAATGGGGGCCTTATAACTTAGAGCACCATGGATCATTTGTGGTACTTGAGGAGTAAGTATTGAGTATATCTAACATGAATGGCCTTTTTTAGTTATATCCTTTGTAATTTCAAACTTCATAAATGATCATCTATTGAGAAAATTAACCAATAAAATGTCAATTATTGTGAACTTGAGCATACTCCATATAAAAGTGAAAATTGAATAATCACCAAGAGAAACTATAAATGCACAGTTGTAGACTACAAAAATGTGAGAGTAGACATGTTTTCATTACAAATATCAAATCTTACAAAATTTACAAATTATTGGTATCAATGATTGTACAACTTGAAGTGCTTGCAAATGCAAGAACGGATCACAAAATTTGTGATGCTCATCCATGATGTAAAGTATTTCTAGACCAATTCTAGATCAAGAGGATTTCTAGATATCTTAGTAGGAGAGAAGGGATCAGAGAAGAAGGTATATACAATATCTAACATGAATTGATTGTCCTACTTTTTACAAGGTTCTTGAAAGTGCAAAAACCATGAGATACAATGACGAGGGCCCAAGAAGTGACATTATCAGGTTGCAAAAGAACTATGACAATGAGAGAGTTCTGTTCCATCCTTGCTCCAATCTACAGGGACTTTCATTTTGTATTCCATTCTTCTGCCCACTCTAATCAATTTGCAAGAAATTGAAGTCATTAAAGTAAAATAAACAATAATGAAAAGATTACTTTAACAAAAGCACGAAACATTTCTCACCTTATGTCCTTGAATTTTAAATTTGGATTGAATTAGTCCTTCAAACCCCATAATCATCAAGTGTTCTCTCAGATTAGCCAAGTTCCAATGATTAATCACTAAAATAGTTTCTGTTTCATTATTGGGCAATCTAAGCTTTATTTCAAATGAATGTAAAGATCCCTCTGAACTTTGAAATGGTATCCATTTGCCAAGTTTGCACATCCAACGATCATAGTAGAATCTGATGTATAATGAAGTACATTGTTTCAAATATCAAAATCCTAAACCTGCTCGACCTATTTTACAAAGATATTTATCACCTTTTGCAATTCATTCTATCAAACCCCAATCTTCACCAAGAAGATTTTCGACTTGCTCATATGTGATATCTTTACACATGAACATGGTGGAAGTCTTTTGGAATGAAAATCCTTGGAATAAATATACAAAAAATGAATGGAAAAAGACTAGTGCAAACCTACAGACCTAGACACTTTTGTGAATTTCAAAGAGTTATGTTGTTGGCAGCAGCCAGAGGCATAGAAGACGCGGAAGCATGTAAAGACAGAGCAAGGAGTCAGTCGAATCAATTTTTCAAAGATTATGTTTTATAAATATTCTTCAAAAAACCTCCAACAGTGATTTTCATCACTATTGTAACATATGTAACATAGAAAAACCCTTTTTGTAATCCATAGCTCCATTTTGTGCAAGCCGAGGAGTCCTCGAGCTTGAGGAGCTCAGGTAGAATGAGCGTATCAATTTTGGTTATTTTTAGACACTGTTTACCCTTTCAAATAGCACTTAGGACCTATTTTTTAACTATGCCAGTCACTAGATGTGAAACCGGTCAAAACTAGTCTAGAATCTATAAAAAGAGCTAGAGAGTTCATTTTTGAGGTTAGCTTGTTTGAGTAGAGAAGAGCTTAGAGCTATTTGAGCTTGTAAGAGTGTTCTTGAGCAATAGAGTTGATTTCCCACCTTCCATTGTGTCTTGCTTGTCTCTTTGTAGTGTGTGTGTGTGTGTGTGCATCTCTATGCTTCTCACCTTCACTCTCACTTCATCTCACATTCACGATCTTCATATCACTCCTATCTCTTCCGCGGATTGACATTAAGGAGGTGAAGCTTCTTAACGTGGTTCTCACCATTGTGCTAGAGCAACACCAAATTTGGCGCCGTTGCCGGGGATTGAGTCTAGGACGAATGTGTGATGGTAAGAGTATAGCAAGAAGTGGTGTTGGAAGGTAAAAATTTCAGTTTTTTTTGTTGCTTTTACTTAGTTTTTAGTGTTTTTCACCTCCCCCACACTCCATCTTCATCACCGCATCATCATCTCCAACTCCAAAAAAATCAAAAAATTCACCATATCCACCCATTCTCCTCATTTCCCCTCATTTGTGCATGCGAGAGAGAGCTTTTATGCTTGCATGTGCAATTGTGTTTTTGAGTTTTCTTGCAGGTACAGTGCTCCAGAGCATCAAGAAGGCTGCAAAAAGGTAAAAATTCACTTTCTGTCAAAGATCTGCCATAGGTGTCAGACCATCGCGATGGTCTGCCAACTTCGGAATTTTTGGTAAGCGAGTTCATAGGTGTGTAAGCGACCCTTGCGCATATAGGAATCTAAAATTGCATTTGCAAAATTCATACTTTGGTGGACAATCGCGATTGGCTCAGACCATCGCGATTGTGTCACACCATCGTGATTGGCTCATGCCATCGCGACGGCTCGGCCTGACCATCGCGACGGTCTCACGCCATCGTGACGGTTCACTTGAACCATCGCGATGGTCCTTGATCATCGCGACGATCCCGTCGACCCCACGCCATCGCGATTGGCTCATGCCATCGCGCCGACGCTGCCATGTGGCAAGCTAGACCATCGCGACGATACCCTCAGACCATCACGACACCTCGAAAATTGAACCATCACAATTGGCTCACGCCATCGCGCCCGGACCATCGCGATTGGCTCACGCCATCGCATGTGTGACCATCGCGACGGTTCACTTTGGACCATCGCGACGGTTCACGTTGACCATTGACTGACGCCATCGCGATTGTTCGCCAATCGAGCCATCGCGATCGTTCATTCTAGACCATCGCGATAATTCATTTTCGGACCATTGCAAGCGTGCATTTCAGACCATCGCGATTGTTCCCTCTCATGCCATTGCGACGGTTCACCTAGACCATCGCGACGGTCCCAGACCATCGCAATTATCTCAGACCATCGCGATTGCTCACCCCAAATGCAAATGTTAAGGTTTCAATTTTTGGCTAATTTTGGGGCATATTTTTGAAAATTTTTGGATCATTGCACTCATAGGAGATCCCTTAACTCATATTTGGAGAAAAACTTGTTGTCAATTTTTACCCCCCAGGGCCTGAACGGTCAGATTTTTTCATCCGAAGTCCGTTTTTTAGATAAGCTAATTTGAGGTTGACCTAGTGTGGGACTTGAAAAGCCACAGGGCAATCATTGAAGTTTTGGGCAAAAGGGAAAGGACCTTTAAGGGTGTATATACTCAAGTGCTTGATCATCCATTTGTGAAATTGGTCTAATATTGGATTTTTCCAAGTCTAGCAAGGGCAATCGAGGGCAAACAAAGCAAGGCAAGGCAAGGTAGTGAAGAATGCAAGGTTTGGGAAGCGCGGATTCTTGGCCATCAAAGCAATCAACAAAGCTGACTCGAGGTTGGAAGATTACTCAACCCCCTCAGTCAATTATTAGCTCAGGCCAAAGTGTTAGCATTGTGGATTAAAGACGATAGGAACAATCAAGTTCAAGGCATTAATTTATCAAGTCTAAGACTAAAGATAAAGGTGTGTGATACGAAAACCTAAAGGGAAAGAACTTAATTTTGACAGAATGAGAACTCAAAAGTACCACAGAAAGTCGAATTTGTGACGCATACATCTAGACAAGAACTTAGAGACACTTAAAAAGAACCAAGCAATTAAAAACAAGGAACATTGATGATCAGAGAGTGCCGCGAAGTAAATTCATGAGCCTTAGATCGGGCAAACATATAGGTAAGTCAGACCGACAAAGCCTTAGATCATCAGAAGCAAGTGTAGGAACCACTGCTCGATCGTGGGCTCAACAATTGAATAGTAATTACTGTTGGTGCATTTTACCCAAGCCTACATGCTTGATATATTTGATATTATCCTCATTTGTAAGTCACATGAGTAGTCATGTGAACACCTCTTGTAAAAGAGTACATTTTATCTCTTGTAAATGGAAAAAGAAAAAAGGAAAAGGATGGCTTACCTCATGCATGATGTAAAAGCAAATTTGTGGCTATAACTACCAAAATCACGAATTTTTGAGCTGAGGGAATCTCTCCTAACTTTGGGGATCACTTTTAGGTGGAGCCATTCGAATTCGAATTCAAAACTCCCTCCAAGAATAGCTATAAAAGGAGCAAGAAGGAAGAGGCGATTAGCAAGCCTTGTACGTGACCACTTCATGTCATTTTGTAGAGATTGAAGAGCTTACTCCATAGCTCTATCATTCTACTCCCATTGTGCAAAGATTCATTGCCAATGTGGTTGTAATCATATGTGAATCTATACATTTATTATCATCTACCTCTCTGTTTTGTTCTCTGCTATACTCACTCAGAGCAGTAACTTCAGAAGGTCATATCTCGAGTTTTACTGAACCTTCTTCAGTGTTTTAAAGTGCGTTGGATAGCTCTCACTGTCTAGTTTCTACCTATAAATTTTCAAGGTCATTGGATTTATACGTTTGGAGATATCTGCATTTTACGGCTTACTGGTCTATCTCTGCAGAGCCCCGAGAATTGTGGGAATGTTCCAGAACTTGATGAAACTTGTTCTCAGTGCTCAGTCCATCATTTGAAGTGTTTTAACTTGGAATAGGAAGCTTGCTAAGTCTATTTGCTATGCCCAAAAGGAATTTTTCTAATTCCTTCCAGGTTGAGAGCACTGTTCATTTTTTCCAGCAGGTGTATGTCCAAAAATAGCAAGTTTTGGGAGCTAGTCATTTCGCAACTAGTCTGTCTTGACTTAAACTTTTGGGATACATGTTCCAAAGTACTTGGCTGATATTTTGGTGGATTTAGGAAGCTCAAAGGGTCTACTAATCAACTCTGAAGTCTCAGTTGGCTGGTGTGAAGCTGGTTGTAGCGGCACCTACTCATCTTTGGATTGCATCCACCATCTCTCTTCACAGTGGTATCAGAGCATAGTCAAGCAACATGGGAGATGGATTTCCATCAACAATTGACAAATTGGATCGAAACAACTATCCGGCATGGTCTCTAAGGATGGAGGCTTACCTTCAAGGGAGGAATCTATATGGATTCATATCCGGAGATGAAGCAATGCCAACCATGAGGAACAAAGGGCAACCATCACATGAAGAAGTGGAAGGACTTTCAAATTGGTGTTCGAAGGATGCACTTGCAAGGTCCTATATTCTAAACTCAATCTCTGATTTTCTTTTACCTCATGTCAAGGGATGCAAGACATCAAGAGAAACCTGGAATGCACTTGCTTCTTTCTTCTCTTCCAACACTCGAGCAAGGAAGAACCAATTGTGGATGGAGTTCACAACAATGAAGAAAAGCCCGAAGCAAAATGTGACTGATTATGTCACAAAGATGAAGGAGATTTCCGACCAACTTGGAAGCATTGGAGAGGTAATTGAAGAGGAGCAAATCATTAGACAAATCATGAATGGAATCAAAGCAGACGACAAGTGGGAGTCATTCACAACAGCCATGGATTTATACATGGATATGCATGTACCCGACCTCAACACACTCATGGGCCAACTCTTCACTCATGAAGCAAAGATTAGCAAATGTGGTGAGTCCTCAAGAGGTAATCAAACTTCTGCCTTATATTCTGATAAAGCTAAGGTCAAGGACAAGTCAAAGAATAGGAAGAATGAAGATGAAGGAAGCTCTTTCCAAGCAAACTTTGCAGGTAGAGGAAGAGCTAGAGGAAGAGGCAGAGGTGGAAAGCAAGCCAGGGGGAGATTCCAATCATCTCAACCTTGCAACATATGTGGCTTATCTAACCATACTACTGAAGAATGTTTCAGGAATCCAAGGAACTCAAGAGGAAGAGGATTCAATAGAGGTGGCTATGGATCAAATAGAGGTAGGTACAATGGAGGCTACAACAACAACAACTACTACAACAACAATTACAACAACAACAACAACTATCAAAGTGGCCATAGAGGAAGAAGAGATTACAATAACTATGCAGAGGACCAAAGTCAAGAAGATTCATTATTGATTATGAATCTATCAACAAAGAAGGGTAAGGATGATGATCACATATTTTACATTGATTCGGGATGCTCGAACCATGTAGCAGGAAATGTGGCTTTACTTTCTGATTTGGAAGATCCTCATAACAAGCATGAAGTGCAGACAGGAGATGACACAAAGCACTCAGTGGAGAAGATAGGTAATGTGAAGACATCAGATGGGAATATGAACCTCTTAAGCAAAGTCTTGTATGTCCCTACAATTACCAAAAATTTAATAAGTGTTGGACAGATTGTTGAAAAAGGATTGCAGGTTAGATTCAATCGATTTGGAGCATATGTTGAAGACCCAAGGCAAGGCTTTCGAAGGATTGCCAAAGGAGAAAAGACAGGAAGGCTTTTCACTTTTGAAGTGGAAGATACAAAGAACATAGCTTTGTTTAGCTATGGATCTCAAACTCTAACAGAGTTGGAGATATGGCACAAAAGGCTTGCTCACATTGGTGAGAGGACACTCAAACAGATTTGCAGGGACCAAAGTGTACTTGGTTTGCCTAATATCACAAGGCAACACATGATTTATAAGTGTGAAGCTTGTCAACTCGGCAAGGCTCATAGACAACCTTTCAATAAGAAAGGATATATGTATCAAAATCCTTTGGATCTAGTGCACACAGATGTGTGGGGTCCAAGTAAGGAGCCATCTATATCAGGCTCAAGATATTATGTGTCTTTCATAGATGATTGTAGCAGGTGGACCATTCTGTTTTTCATGAAGCACAAGGATGAAGTGTTTAATTGCTTTAAGAAGTATATTGCTCTTGTTGAAAATCAAACAGGTAGGACTTTGAAAAGACTCAGATCAGATGGTGGAGGAGAATACTTCTCTTCTGAATTTGATGCCTTCTTGCATGAAAGAGGCATTAAAAGGGAAGTCACTACAAGGTATACACCCGAACTCAATGGTGTAGCAGAGAGGAGGAATAGAGCTATCGTCGAAGCTGCAAGGTCCATGCTCAACGAAAAGGGATTGCCGAACTACCTATGGGCAGAGGCTGTGTCGACAGCTACATATCTCATAAATAGACTTCCATCTAAGTCACTAGATGGAACCACTCCATATGAAGTGTGGAATGGAAGAAGACCTAGTCTAGAGCATTGTAAAATCTTTGGATGCTTAGCCTATGCTCACATTCCTTCTCAAGTAAGAGGGAAATTGGATCCCAAGGCAGAGAAGTGTGTATTCATTGGTTATGATCAAAACCAAAAAGGATATAGATTGTACAATCCAACCAATAAAGGATTTTCTGTGAGTAGAGATGTAATTTTTGATGAAAACAAATCATGGTTTGATGATGACAGGAAAGTGAAGCTGCCGTATGACTTGGATGAAGACTTTCCCTCACTTCAACCGAAGGAGCCAAAGCAGATTGAAGAAAGTGATTCGGAGATTGACCTAGAAGACTTGGAAAGACTAAAGCTATGGAAGAACAAAGGTAAAGCAAAGATGCAGGATGCTACATATGGACCCGAGAGCTCACATCAACCACTTAGAAGGTCTTCGAGGGAGAAGAAGAAACCAGAGAGGTTTGGTTATGATACTTCTTTGGTCACCAAGCACTCAATCTACATTGCAAAGGATTCAACCAATGAAGAACCTACCACATTCGAAGAAGCACAAAGCAAGAAAGCTTGGAGAGATGCAATGGATGAAGAAATGGAAGCCCTGAAGGAGAATGACACTTGGGAGCTTGTACCTAACAAGCCATCTATGAAGATAATCGGATCTCGATGGATATACAAAATCAAGAGGAATCCAGATGGAAGTATAAATAGACACAAAGCAAGGTTAGTTGCTAAAGGGTTTGCTCAAACCCATGGTATTGATTATGAGGAGACTTTCTCTCCTGTTGCAAAAATGCCTACAATTAGGGTTCTCATAAGTCTTGCTGCATCTAGAAATTGGAATCTTTATCAACTTGATGTAAAGAATGCTTTCTTGAATGGATGGATTTCTGAGGAAGTGTATATGGCACAACCTCCTGGATATGAGGATGCACATCATCCTAACTATGTATGCAAACTAAAGAAAGCTTTGTATGGATTGAAGCAAGCTCCAAGAGCTTGGAATTTCAGATTGGTTACTTATTTGCAGGACCAAGGATTCAAAGCTAGCAAGGCGGATACCTCTTTGTTCATAAAGAGGAATGGATCTGAAGTGATCTATTTATGTGTGTATGTTGATGATATTATTATCACAGGCAATGATCTTGAAGGAATCAAACAGGTAAAGAGTCAAATGAAGGAGGAGTTCAAAATAAGTGACCTCGGACCACTCACTTATTTTCTTGGATTGGAGTTGATCTACACAGATTCAGGTATATACATCACACAAAGGAAGTATGTCCATGACATGCTCGTCAAGTTCAAGATGGAAAATACCAAGTGTGCAGGTACACCTATGGAGCAAAATCATAAGCTTAGTGCTTATGAAGGAGAGCCAATTGAAGACATCACAAGCTATCAAAGCTTGGTTGGAAGTTTGAACTATGCAACACTCACAAGGGTGGATATATGCTATAGTGTTAGCATATTGAGTCAGTTTATGCATAAGCCGAGAAGACCACATATGGAAGCGGCCAAGCGAGTCCTCAAGTACCTAAAGGGGACCATGAATGAAGGTTTGTTTTATTCATATACTTCAGATATTGAGCTAAAGGTCTACTCAGATGCAGATTGGGCCGGATCTAAAGATGATAGAAGAAGCACATCAGGGTATATATCATTTGCAGGCTCAAAAATCATTTCTTGGTCATCGAAGAAGCAACCAACCGTGGCATTATCTTCTACCGAAGCTGAATATAGAGGTTTGGCTAATGCAACTCAAGAAATCATGTGGTTAAAGTCTTTGTACACAGATCTTGGACTTCATTCTTCAACACCTCATATTTTTGGTGACAACACAAGCTCACTACATCTAGCAGCTAATCCGGTATACCATGCTAGAACAAGGATATTCAACTATCCTATGTCTCTACAGATATGCAATGTGCAGACATGTTGACGAAAGCTCTTGATGGTACAAAATTAAGTAGATTCAAGTTGATGATTGGCTTGCAGGAAATCAAGGACAATTGAAGACTTATTTGAAGGCCAAGCATGTTAGGCTTGAGGGGGAGTTGTTGGTGCATTTTACCCAAGCCTACATGCTTGATATATTTGATATTATCCTCATTTGTAAGTCACATGAGTAGTCATGTGAACACCTCTTGTAAAAGAGTACATTTTATCTCTTGTAAATGGAAAAAGAAAAAAGGAAAAGGATGGCTTACCTCATGCATGATGTAAAAGCAAATTTGTGGCTATAACTACCAAAATCACGAATTTTTGAGCTGAGGGAATCTCTCCTAACTTTGGGGATCACTTTTAGGTGGAGCCATTCGAATTCGAATTCAAAACTCCCTCCAAGAATAGCTATAAAAGGAGCAAGAAGGAAGAGGCGATTAGCAAGCCTTGTACGTGACCACTTCATGTCATTTTGTAGAGATTGAAGAGCTTACTCCATAGCTCTATCATTCTACTCCCATTGTGCAAAGATTCATTGCCAATGTGGTTGTAATCATATGTGAATCTATACATTTATTATCATCTACCTCTCTGTTTTGTTCTCTGCTATACTCACTCAGAGCAGTAACTTCAGAAGGTCATATCTCGAGTTTTACTGAACCTTCTTCAGTGTTTTAAAGTGCGTTGGATAGCTCTCACTGTCTAGTTTCTACCTATAAATTTTCAAGGTCATTGGATTTATACGTTTGGAGATATCTGCATTTTACGGCTTACTGGTCTATCTCTGCAGAGCCCCGAGAATTGTGGGAATGTTCCAGAACTTGATGAAACTTGTTCTCAGTGCTCAGTCCATCATTTGAAGTGTTTTAACTTGGAATAGGAAGCTTGCTAAGTCTATTTGCTATGCCCAAAAGGAATTTTTCTAATTCCTTCCAGGTTGAGAGCACTGTTCATTTTTTCCAGCAGGTGTATGTCCAAAAATAGCAAGTTTTGGGAGCTAGTCATTTCGCAACTAGTCTGTCTTGACTTAAACTTTTGGGATACATGTTCCAAAGTACTTGGCTGATATTTTGGTGGATTTAGGAAGCTCAAAGGGTCTACTAATCAACTCTGAAGTCTCAGTTGGCTGGTGTGAAGCTGGTTGTAGCGGCACCTACTCATCTTTGGATTGCATCCACCATCTCTCTTCACAGTGGTATCAGAGCATAGTCAAGCAACATGGGAGATGGATTTCCATCAACAATTGACAAATTGGATCGAAACAACTATCCGGCATGGTCTCTAAGGATGGAGGCTTACCTTCAAGGGAGGAATCTATATGGATTCATATCCGGAGATGAAGCAATGCCAACCATGAGGAACAAAGGGCAACCATCACATGAAGAAGTGGAAGGACTTTCAAATTGGTGTTCGAAGGATGCACTTGCAAGGTCCTATATTCTAAACTCAATCTCTGATTTTCTTTTACCTCATGTCAAGGGATGCAAGACATCAAGAGAAACCTGGAATGCACTTGCTTCTTTCTTCTCTTCCAACACTCGAGCAAGGAAGAACCAATTGTGGATGGAGTTCACAACAATGAAGAAAAGCCCGAAGCAAAATGTGACTGATTATGTCACAAAGATGAAGGAGATTTCCGACCAACTTGGAAGCATTGGAGAGGTAATTGAAGAGGAGCAAATCATTAGACAAATCATGAATGGAATCAAAGCAGACGACAAGTGGGAGTCATTCACAACAGCCATGGATTTATACATGGATATGCATGTACCCGACCTCAACACACTCATGGGCCAACTCTTCACTCATGAAGCAAAGATTAGCAAATGTGGTGAGTCCTCAAGAGGTAATCAAACTTCTGCCTTATATTCTGATAAAGCTAAGGTCAAGGACAAGTCAAAGAATAGGAAGAATGAAGATGAAGGAAGCTCTTTCCAAGCAAACTTTGCAGGTAGAGGAAGAGCTAGAGGAAGAGGCAGAGGTGGAAAGCAAGCCAGGGGGAGATTCCAATCATCTCAACCTTGCAACATATGTGGCTTATCTAACCATACTACTGAAGAATGTTTCAGGAATCCAAGGAACTCAAGAGGAAGAGGATTCAATAGAGGTGGCTATGGATCAAATAGAGGTAGGTACAATGGAGGCTACAACAACAACAACTACTACAACAACAATTACAACAACAACAACAACTATCAAAGTGGCCATAGAGGAAGAAGAGATTACAATAACTATGCAGAGGACCAAAGTCAAGAAGATTCATTATTGATTATGAATCTATCAACAAAGAAGGGTAAGGATGATGATCACATATTTTACATTGATTCGGGATGCTCGAACCATGTAGCAGGAAATGTGGCTTTACTTTCTGATTTGGAAGATCCTCATAACAAGCATGAAGTGCAGACAGGAGATGACACAAAGCACTCAGTGGAGAAGATAGGTAATGTGAAGACATCAGATGGGAATATGAACCTCTTAAGCAAAGTCTTGTATGTCCCTACAATTACCAAAAATTTAATAAGTGTTGGACAGATTGTTGAAAAAGGATTGCAGGTTAGATTCAATCGATTTGGAGCATATGTTGAAGACCCAAGGCAAGGCTTTCGAAGGATTGCCAAAGGAGAAAAGACAGGAAGGCTTTTCACTTTTGAAGTGGAAGATACAAAGAACATAGCTTTGTTTAGCTATGGATCTCAAACTCTAACAGAGTTGGAGATATGGCACAAAAGGCTTGCTCACATTGGTGAGAGGACACTCAAACAGATTTGCAGGGACCAAAGTGTACTTGGTTTGCCTAATATCACAAGGCAACACATGATTTATAAGTGTGAAGCTTGTCAACTCGGCAAGGCTCATAGACAACCTTTCAATAAGAAAGGATATATGTATCAAAATCCTTTGGATCTAGTGCACACAGATGTGTGGGGTCCAAGTAAGGAGCCATCTATATCAGGCTCAAGATATTATGTGTCTTTCATAGATGATTGTAGCAGGTGGACCATTCTGTTTTTCATGAAGCACAAGGATGAAGTGTTTAATTGCTTTAAGAAGTATATTGCTCTTGTTGAAAATCAAACAGGTAGGACTTTGAAAAGACTCAGATCAGATGGTGGAGGAGAATACTTCTCTTCTGAATTTGATGCCTTCTTGCATGAAAGAGGCATTAAAAGGGAAGTCACTACAAGGTATACACCCGAACTCAATGGTGTAGCAGAGAGGAGGAATAGAGCTATCGTCGAAGCTGCAAGGTCCATGCTCAACGAAAAGGGATTGCCGAACTACCTATGGGCAGAGGCTGTGTCGACAGCTACATATCTCATAAATAGACTTCCATCTAAGTCACTAGATGGAACCACTCCATATGAAGTGTGGAATGGAAGAAGACCTAGTCTAGAGCATTGTAAAATCTTTGGATGCTTAGCCTATGCTCACATTCCTTCTCAAGTAAGAGGGAAATTGGATCCCAAGGCAGAGAAGTGTGTATTCATTGGTTATGATCAAAACCAAAAAGGATATAGATTGTACAATCCAACCAATAAAGGATTTTCTGTGAGTAGAGATGTAATTTTTGATGAAAACAAATCATGGTTTGATGATGACAGGAAAGTGAAGCTGCCGTATGACTTGGATGAAGACTTTCCCTCACTTCAACCGAAGGAGCCAAAGCAGATTGAAGAAAGTGATTCGGAGATTGACCTAGAAGACTTGGAAAGACTAAAGCTATGGAAGAACAAAGGTAAAGCAAAGATGCAGGATGCTACATATGGACCCGAGAGCTCACATCAACCACTTAGAAGGTCTTCGAGGGAGAAGAAGAAACCAGAGAGGTTTGGTTATGATACTTCTTTGGTCACCAAGCACTCAATCTACATTGCAAAGGATTCAACCAATGAAGAACCTACCACATTCGAAGAAGCACAAAGCAAGAAAGCTTGGAGAGATGCAATGGATGAAGAAATGGAAGCCCTGAAGGAGAATGACACTTGGGAGCTTGTACCTAACAAGCCATCTATGAAGATAATCGGATCTCGATGGATATACAAAATCAAGAGGAATCCAGATGGAAGTATAAATAGACACAAAGCAAGGTTAGTTGCTAAAGGGTTTGCTCAAACCCATGGTATTGATTATGAGGAGACTTTCTCTCCTGTTGCAAAAATGCCTACAATTAGGGTTCTCATAAGTCTTGCTGCATCTAGAAATTGGAATCTTTATCAACTTGATGTAAAGAATGCTTTCTTGAATGGATGGATTTCTGAGGAAGTGTATATGGCACAACCTCCTGGATATGAGGATGCACATCATCCTAACTATGTATGCAAACTAAAGAAAGCTTTGTATGGATTGAAGCAAGCTCCAAGAGCTTGGAATTTCAGATTGGTTACTTATTTGCAGGACCAAGGATTCAAAGCTAGCAAGGCGGATACCTCTTTGTTCATAAAGAGGAATGGATCTGAAGTGATCTATTTATGTGTGTATGTTGATGATATTATTATCACAGGCAATGATCTTGAAGGAATCAAACAGGTAAAGAGTCAAATGAAGGAGGAGTTCAAAATAAGTGACCTCGGACCACTCACTTATTTTCTTGGATTGGAGTTGATCTACACAGATTCAGGTATATACATCACACAAAGGAAGTATGTCCATGACATGCTCGTCAAGTTCAAGATGGAAAATACCAAGTGTGCAGGTACACCTATGGAGCAAAATCATAAGCTTAGTGCTTATGAAGGAGAGCCAATTGAAGACATCACAAGCTATCAAAGCTTGGTTGGAAGTTTGAACTATGCAACACTCACAAGGGTGGATATATGCTATAGTGTTAGCATATTGAGTCAGTTTATGCATAAGCCGAGAAGACCACATATGGAAGCGGCCAAGCGAGTCCTCAAGTACCTAAAGGGGACCATGAATGAAGGTTTGTTTTATTCATATACTTCAGATATTGAGCTAAAGGTCTACTCAGATGCAGATTGGGCCGGATCTAAAGATGATAGAAGAAGCACATCAGGGTATATATCATTTGCAGGCTCAAAAATCATTTCTTGGTCATCGAAGAAGCAACCAACCGTGGCATTATCTTCTACCGAAGCTGAATATAGAGGTTTGGCTAATGCAACTCAAGAAATCATGTGGTTAAAGTCTTTGTACACAGATCTTGGACTTCATTCTTCAACACCTCATATTTTTGGTGACAACACAAGCTCACTACATCTAGCAGCTAATCCGGTATACCATGCTAGAACAAGGATATTCAACTATCCTATGTCTCTACAGATATGCAATGTGCAGACATGTTGACGAAAGCTCTTGATGGTACAAAATTAAGTAGATTCAAGTTGATGATTGGCTTGCAGGAAATCAAGGACAATTGAAGACTTATTTGAAGGCCAAGCATGTTAGGCTTGAGGGGGAGTTGTTGGTGCATTTTACCCAAGCCTACATGCTTGATATATTTGATATTATCCTCATTTGTAAGTCACATGAGTAGTCATGTGAACACCTCTTGTAAAAGAGTACATTTTATCTCTTGTAAATGGAAAAAGAAAAAAGGAAAAGGATGGCTTACCTCATGCATGATGTAAAAGCAAATTTGTGGCTATAACTACCAAAATCACGAATTTTTGAGCTGAGGGAATCTCTCCTAACTTTGGGGATCACTTTTAGGTGGAGCCATTCGAATTCGAATTCAAAACTCCCTCCAAGAATAGCTATAAAAGGAGCAAGAAGGAAGAGGCGATTAGCAAGCCTTGTACGTGACCACTTCATGTCATTTTGTAGAGATTGAAGAGCTTACTCCATAGCTCTATCATTCTACTCCCATTGTGCAAAGATTCATTGCCAATGTGGTTGTAATCATATGTGAATCTATACATTTATTATCATCTACCTCTCTGTTTTGTTCTCTGCTATACTCACTCAGAGCAGTAACTTCAGAAGGTCATATCTCGAGTTTTACTGAACCTTCTTCAGTGTTTTAAAGTGCGTTGGATAGCTCTCACTGTCTAGTTTCTACCTATAAATTTTCAAGGTCATTGGATTTATACGTTTGGAGATATCTGCATTTTACGGCTTACTGGTCTATCTCTGCAGAGCCCCGAGAATTGTGGGAATGTTCCAGAACTTGATGAAACTTGTTCTCAGTGCTCAGTCCATCATTTGAAGTGTTTTAACTTGGAATAGGAAGCTTGCTAAGTCTATTTGCTATGCCCAAAAGGAATTTTTCTAATTCCTTCCAGGTTGAGAGCACTGTTCATTTTTTCCAGCAGGTGTATGTCCAAAAATAGCAAGTTTTGGGAGCTAGTCATTTCGCAACTAGTCTGTCTTGACTTAAACTTTTGGGATACATGTTCCAAAGTACTTGGCTGATATTTTGGTGGATTTAGGAAGCTCAAAGGGTCTACTAATCAACTCTGAAGTCTCAGTTGGCTGGTGTGAAGCTGGTTGTAGCGGCACCTACTCATCTTTGGATTGCATCCACCATCTCTCTTCACAGTGGTATCAGAGCATAGTCAAGCAACATGGGAGATGGATTTCCATCAACAATTGACAAATTGGATCGAAACAACTATCCGGCATGGTCTCTAAGGATGGAGGCTTACCTTCAAGGGAGGAATCTATATGGATTCATATCCGGAGATGAAGCAATGCCAACCATGAGGAACAAAGGGCAACCATCACATGAAGAAGTGGAAGGACTTTCAAATTGGTGTTCGAAGGATGCACTTGCAAGGTCCTATATTCTAAACTCAATCTCTGATTTTCTTTTACCTCATGTCAAGGGATGCAAGACATCAAGAGAAACCTGGAATGCACTTGCTTCTTTCTTCTCTTCCAACACTCGAGCAAGGAAGAACCAATTGTGGATGGAGTTCACAACAATGAAGAAAAGCCCGAAGCAAAATGTGACTGATTATGTCACAAAGATGAAGGAGATTTCCGACCAACTTGGAAGCATTGGAGAGGTAATTGAAGAGGAGCAAATCATTAGACAAATCATGAATGGAATCAAAGCAGACGACAAGTGGGAGTCATTCACAACAGCCATGGATTTATACATGGATATGCATGTACCCGACCTCAACACACTCATGGGCCAACTCTTCACTCATGAAGCAAAGATTAGCAAATGTGGTGAGTCCTCAAGAGGTAATCAAACTTCTGCCTTATATTCTGATAAAGCTAAGGTCAAGGACAAGTCAAAGAATAGGAAGAATGAAGATGAAGGAAGCTCTTTCCAAGCAAACTTTGCAGGTAGAGGAAGAGCTAGAGGAAGAGGCAGAGGTGGAAAGCAAGCCAGGGGGAGATTCCAATCATCTCAACCTTGCAACATATGTGGCTTATCTAACCATACTACTGAAGAATGTTTCAGGAATCCAAGGAACTCAAGAGGAAGAGGATTCAATAGAGGTGGCTATGGATCAAATAGAGGTAGGTACAATGGAGGCTACAACAACAACAACTACTACAACAACAATTACAACAACAACAACAACTATCAAAGTGGCCATAGAGGAAGAAGAGATTACAATAACTATGCAGAGGACCAAAGTCAAGAAGATTCATTATTGATTATGAATCTATCAACAAAGAAGGGTAAGGATGATGATCACATATTTTACATTGATTCGGGATGCTCGAACCATGTAGCAGGAAATGTGGCTTTACTTTCTGATTTGGAAGATCCTCATAACAAGCATGAAGTGCAGACAGGAGATGACACAAAGCACTCAGTGGAGAAGATAGGTAATGTGAAGACATCAGATGGGAATATGAACCTCTTAAGCAAAGTCTTGTATGTCCCTACAATTACCAAAAATTTAATAAGTGTTGGACAGATTGTTGAAAAAGGATTGCAGGTTAGATTCAATCGATTTGGAGCATATGTTGAAGACCCAAGGCAAGGCTTTCGAAGGATTGCCAAAGGAGAAAAGACAGGAAGGCTTTTCACTTTTGAAGTGGAAGATACAAAGAACATAGCTTTGTTTAGCTATGGATCTCAAACTCTAACAGAGTTGGAGATATGGCACAAAAGGCTTGCTCACATTGGTGAGAGGACACTCAAACAGATTTGCAGGGACCAAAGTGTACTTGGTTTGCCTAATATCACAAGGCAACACATGATTTATAAGTGTGAAGCTTGTCAACTCGGCAAGGCTCATAGACAACCTTTCAATAAGAAAGGATATATGTATCAAAATCCTTTGGATCTAGTGCACACAGATGTGTGGGGTCCAAGTAAGGAGCCATCTATATCAGGCTCAAGATATTATGTGTCTTTCATAGATGATTGTAGCAGGTGGACCATTCTGTTTTTCATGAAGCACAAGGATGAAGTGTTTAATTGCTTTAAGAAGTATATTGCTCTTGTTGAAAATCAAACAGGTAGGACTTTGAAAAGACTCAGATCAGATGGTGGAGGAGAATACTTCTCTTCTGAATTTGATGCCTTCTTGCATGAAAGAGGCATTAAAAGGGAAGTCACTACAAGGTATACACCCGAACTCAATGGTGTAGCAGAGAGGAGGAATAGAGCTATCGTCGAAGCTGCAAGGTCCATGCTCAACGAAAAGGGATTGCCGAACTACCTATGGGCAGAGGCTGTGTCGACAGCTACATATCTCATAAATAGACTTCCATCTAAGTCACTAGATGGAACCACTCCATATGAAGTGTGGAATGGAAGAAGACCTAGTCTAGAGCATTGTAAAATCTTTGGATGCTTAGCCTATGCTCACATTCCTTCTCAAGTAAGAGGGAAATTGGATCCCAAGGCAGAGAAGTGTGTATTCATTGGTTATGATCAAAACCAAAAAGGATATAGATTGTACAATCCAACCAATAAAGGATTTTCTGTGAGTAGAGATGTAATTTTTGATGAAAACAAATCATGGTTTGATGATGACAGGAAAGTGAAGCTGCCGTATGACTTGGATGAAGACTTTCCCTCACTTCAACCGAAGGAGCCAAAGCAGATTGAAGAAAGTGATTCGGAGATTGACCTAGAAGACTTGGAAAGACTAAAGCTATGGAAGAACAAAGGTAAAGCAAAGATGCAGGATGCTACATATGGACCCGAGAGCTCACATCAACCACTTAGAAGGTCTTCGAGGGAGAAGAAGAAACCAGAGAGGTTTGGTTATGATACTTCTTTGGTCACCAAGCACTCAATCTACATTGCAAAGGATTCAACCAATGAAGAACCTACCACATTCGAAGAAGCACAAAGCAAGAAAGCTTGGAGAGATGCAATGGATGAAGAAATGGAAGCCCTGAAGGAGAATGACACTTGGGAGCTTGTACCTAACAAGCCATCTATGAAGATAATCGGATCTCGATGGATATACAAAATCAAGAGGAATCCAGATGGAAGTATAAATAGACACAAAGCAAGGTTAGTTGCTAAAGGGTTTGCTCAAACCCATGGTATTGATTATGAGGAGACTTTCTCTCCTGTTGCAAAAATGCCTACAATTAGGGTTCTCATAAGTCTTGCTGCATCTAGAAATTGGAATCTTTATCAACTTGATGTAAAGAATGCTTTCTTGAATGGATGGATTTCTGAGGAAGTGTATATGGCACAACCTCCTGGATATGAGGATGCACATCATCCTAACTATGTATGCAAACTAAAGAAAGCTTTGTATGGATTGAAGCAAGCTCCAAGAGCTTGGAATTTCAGATTGGTTACTTATTTGCAGGACCAAGGATTCAAAGCTAGCAAGGCGGATACCTCTTTGTTCATAAAGAGGAATGGATCTGAAGTGATCTATTTATGTGTGTATGTTGATGATATTATTATCACAGGCAATGATCTTGAAGGAATCAAACAGGTAAAGAGTCAAATAAAGGAGGAGTTCAAAATAAGTGACCTCGGACCACTCACTTATTTTCTTGGATTGGAGTTGATCTACACAGATTCAGGTATATACATCACACAAAGGAAGTATGTCCATGACATGCTCGTCAAGTTCAAGATGGAAAATACCAAGTGTGCAGGTACACCTATGGAGCAAAATCATAAGCTTAGTGCTTATGAAGGAGAGCCAATTGAAGACATCACAAGCTATCAAAGCTTGGTTGGAAGTTTGAACTATGCAACACTCACAAGGGTGGATATATGCTATAGTGTTAGCATATTGAGTCAGTTTATGCATAAGCCGAGAAGACCACATATGGAAGCGGCCAAGCGAGTCCTCAAGTACCTAAAGGGGACCATGAATGAAGGTTTGTTTTATTCATATACTTCAGATATTGAGCTAAAGGTCTACTCAGATGCAGATTGGGCCGGATCTAAAGATGATAGAAGAAGCACATCAGGGTATATATCATTTGCAGGCTCAAAAATCATTTCTTGGTCATCGAAGAAGCAACCAACCGTGGCATTATCTTCTACCGAAGCTGAATATAGAGGTTTGGCTAATGCAACTCAAGAAATCATGTGGTTAAAGTCTTTGTACACAGATCTTGGACTTCATTCTTCAACACCTCATATTTTTGGTGACAACACAAGCTCACTACATCTAGCAGCTAATCCGGTATACCATGCTAGAACCAAGCATATTGAAGTCCACTACCATTATGTAAGGGAGAAGTTAATGAGCAAGGATATTCAACTATCCTATGTCTCTACAGATATGCAATGTGCAGACATGTTGACGAAAGCTCTTGATGGTACAAAATTAAGTAGATTCAAGTTGATGATTGGCTTGCAGGAAATCAAGGACAATTGAAGAATTATTTGAAGGCCAAGCATGTTAGGCTTGAGGGGGAGTTGTTGGTGCATTTTACCCAAGCCTACATGCTTGATATATTTGATATTATCCTCATTTGTAAGTCACATGAGTAGTCATGTGAACACCTCTTGTAAAAGAGTACATTTTATCTCTTGTAAATGGAAAAAGAAAAAAGGAAAAGGATGGCTTACCTCATGCATGATGTAAAAGCAAATTTGTGGCTATAACTACCAAAATCACGAATTTTTGAGCTGAGGGAATCTCTCCTAACTTTGGGGATCACTTTTAGGTGGAGCCATTCGAATTCGAATTCAAAACTCCCTCCAAGAATAGCTATAAAAGGAGCAAGAAGGAAGAGGCGATTAGCAAGCCTTGTACGTGACCACTTCATGTCATTTTGTAGAGATTGAAGAGCTTACTCCATAGCTCTATCATTCTACTCCCATTGTGCAAAGATTCATTGCCAATGTGGTTGTAATCATATGTGAATCTATACATTTCTTATCATCTACCTCTCTGTTTTGTTCTCTGCTATACTCACTCAGAGCAGTAACTTCAGAAGGTCATATCTCGAGTTTTACCGAACCTTCTTCAGTGTTTTAAAGTGCGTTGGATAGCTCTCACTGTCTAGTTCTACCTATAAATTTTCAAGGTCATTGGATTTATACGTTTGGAGATATCTGCATTTTACGGCTTACTGGTCTATCTCTGCAGAGCCCCGAGAATTGTGGGAATGTTCCAGAACTTGATGAAACTTGTTCTCAGTGCTCAGTCCATCATTTGAAGTGTTTTAACTTGGAATAGGAAGCTTGCTAAGTCTATTTGCTATGCCCAAAAGGAATTTTTCTAATTCCTTCCAGGTTGAGAGCACTGTTCATTTTTTCCAGCAGGTGTATGTCCAAAAATAGCAAGTTTTGGGAGCTAGTCATTTCGCAACTAGTCTGTCTTGACTTAAACTTTTGGGATACATGTTCCAAAGTACTTGGCTGATATTTTGGTGGATTTAGGAAGCTCAAAGGGTCTACTAATCAACTCTGAAGTCTCAGTTGGCTGGTGTGAAGCTGGTTGTAGCGGCACCTACTCATCTTTGGATTGCATCCACCATCTCTCTTCACAGTGGTATCAGAGCATAGTCAAGCAACATGGGAGATGGATTTCCATCAACAATTGACAAATTGGATCGAAACAACTATCTGGCATGGTCTCTAAGGATGGAGGCTTACCTTCAAGGGAGGAATCTATATGGATTCATATCCGGAGATGAAGCAATGCCAACCATGAGGAACAAAGGGCAACCATCACATGAAGAAGTGGAAGGACTTTCAAATTGGTGTTCGAAGGATGCACTTGCAAGGTCCTATATTCTAAACTCAATCTCTGATTTTCTTTTACCTCATGTCAAGGGATGCAAGACATCAAGAGAAACCTGGAATGCACTTGCTTCTTTCTTCTCTTCCAACACTCGAGCAAGGAAGAACCAATTGTGGATGGAGTTCACAACAATGAAGAAAAGCCCGAAGCAAAATGTGACTGATTATGTCACAAAGATGAAGGAGATTTCCGACCAACTTGGAAGCATTGGAGAGGTAATTGAAGAGGAGCAAATCATTAGACAAATCATGAATGGAATCAAAGCAGACGACAAGTGGGAGTCATTCACAACAGCCATGGATTTATACATGGATATGCATGTACCCGACCTCAACACACTCATGGGCCAACTCTTCACTCATGAAGCAAAGATTAGCAAAGGTGGTGAGTCCTCAAGAGGTAATCAAACTTCTGCCTTATATTCTGATAAAGCTAAGGTCAAGGACAAGTCAAAGAATAGGAAGAATGAAGATGAAGGAAGCTCTTTCCAAGCAAACTTTGCAGGTAGAGGAAGAGCTAGAGGAAGAGGCAGAGGTGGAAAGCAAGCCAGGGGGAGATTCCAATCATCTCAACCTTGCAACATATGTGGCTTATCTAACCATACTACTGAAGAATGTTTCAGGAATCCAAGGAACTCAAGAGGAAGAGGATTCAATAGAGGTGGCTATGGATCAAATAGAGGTAGGTACAATGGAGGCTACAACAACAACAACTACTACAACAACAATTACAACAACAACAACAACTATCAAAGTGGCCATAGAGGAAGAAGAGATTACAATAACTATGCAGAGGACCAAAGTCAAGAAGATTCATTATTGATTATGAATCTATCAACAAAGAAGGGTAAGGATGATGATCACATATTTTACATTGATTCGGGATGCTCGAACCATGTAGCAGGAAATGTGGCTTTACTTTCTGATTTGGAAGATCCTCATAACAAGCATGAAGTGCAGACAGGAGATGACACAAAGCACTCAGTGGAGAAGATAGGTAATGTGAAGACATCAGATGGGAATATGAACCTCTTAAGCAAAGTCTTGTATGTCCCTACAATTACCAAAAATTTAATAAGTGTTGGACAGATTGTTGAAAAAGGATTGCAGGTTAGATTCAATCGATTTGGAGCATATGTTGAAGACCCAAGGCAAGGCTTTCGAAGGATTGCCAAAGGAGAAAAGACAGGAAGGCTTTTCACTTTTGAAGTGGAAGATACAAAGAACATAGCTTTGTTTAGCTATGGATCTCAAACTCTAACAGAGTTGGAGATATGGCACAAAAGGCTTGCTCACATTGGTGAGAGGACACTCAAACAGATTTGCAGGGACCAAAGTGTACTTGGTTTGCCTAATATCACAAGGCAACACATGATTTATAAGTGTGAAGCTTGTCAACTCGGCAAGGCTCATAGACAACCTTTCAATAAGAAAGGATATATGTATCAAAATCCTTTGGATCTAGTGCACACAGATGTGTGGGGTCCAAGTAAGGAGCCATCTATATCAGGCTCAAGATATTATGTGTCTTTCATAGATGATTGTAGCAGGTGGACCATTCTGTTTTTCATGAAGCACAAGGATGAAGTGTTTAATTGCTTTAAGAAGTATATTGCTCTTGTTGAAAATCAAACAGGTAGGACTTTGAAAAGACTCAGATCAGATGGTGGAGGAGAATACTTCTCTTCTGAATTTGATGCCTTCTTGCATGAAAGAGGCATTAAAAGGGAAGTCACTACAAGGTATACACCCGAACTCAATGGTGTAGCAGAGAGGAGGAATAGAGCTATCGTCGAAGCTGCAAGGTCCATGCTCAACGAAAAGGGATTGCCGAACTACCTATGGGCAGAGGCTGTGTCGACAGCTACATATCTCATAAATAGACTTCCATCTAAGTCACTAGATGGAACCACTCCATATGAAGTGTGGAATGGAAGAAGACCTAGTCTAGAGCATTGTAAAATCTTTGGATGCTTAGCCTATGCTCACATTCCTTCTCAAGTAAGAGGGAAATTGGATCCCAAGGCAGAGAAGTGTGTATTCATTGGTTATGATCAAAACCAAAAAGGATAGATTGTACAATCCAACCAATAAAGGATTTTCTGTGAGTAGAGATGTAATTTTTGATGAAAACAAATCATGGTTTGATGATGACAGGAAAGTGAAGCTGCCGTATGACTTGGATGAAGACTTTCCCTCACTTCAACCGAAGGAGCCAAAGCAGATTGAAGAAAGTGATTCGGAGATTGACCTAGAAGACTTGGAAAGACTAAAGCTATGGAAGAACAAAGGTAAAGCAAAGATGCAGGATGCTACATATGGACCCGAGAGCTCACATCAACCACTTAGAAGGTCTTCGAGGGAGAAGAAGAAACCAGAGAGGTTTGGTTATGATACTTCTTTGGTCACCAAGCACTCAATCTACATTGCAAAGGATTCAACCAATGAAGAACCTACCACATTCGAAGAAGCACAAAGCAAGAAAGCTTGGAGAGATGCAATGGATGAAGAAATGGAAGCCCTGAAGGAGAATGACACTTGGGAGCTTGTACCTAACAAGCCATCTATGAAGATAATCGGATCTCGATGGATATACAAAATCAAGAGGAATCCAGATGGAAGTATAAATAGACACAAAGCAAGGTTAGTTGCTAAAGGGTTTGCTCAAACCCATGGTATTGATTATGAGGAGACTTTCTCTCCTGTTGCAAAAATGCCTACAATTAGGGTTCTCATAAGTCTTGCTGCATCTAGAAATTGGAATCTTTATCAACTTGATGTAAAGAATGCTTTCTTGAATGGATGGATTTCTGAGGAAGTGTATATGGCACAACCTCCTGGATATGAGGATGCACATCATCCTAACTATGTATGCAAACTAAAGAAAGCTTTGTATGGATTGAAGCAAGCTCCAAGAGCTTGGAATTTCAGATTGGTTACTTATTTGCAGGACCAAGGATTCAAAGCTAGCAAGGCGGATACCTCTTTGTTCATAAAGAGGAATGGATCTGAAGTGATCTATTTATGTGTGTATGTTGATGATATTATTATCACAGGCAATGATCTTGAAGGAATCAAACAGGTAAAGAGTCAAATAAAGGAGGAGTTCAAAATAAGTGACCTCGGACCACTCACTTATTTTCTTGGATTGGAGTTGATCTACACAGATTCAGGTATATACATCACACAAAGGAAGTATGTCCATGACATGCTCGTCAAGTTCAAGATGGAAAATACCAAGTGTGCAGGTACACCTATGGAGCAAAATCATAAGCTTAGTGCTTATGAAGGAGAGCCAATTGAAGACATCACAAGCTATCAAAGCTTGGTTGGAAGTTTGAACTATGCAACACTCACAAGGGTGGATATATGCTATAGTGTTAGCATATTGAGTCAGTTTATGCATAAGCCGAGAAGACCACATATGGAAGCGGCCAAGCGAGTCCTCAAGTACCTAAAGGGGACCATGAATGAAGGTTTGTTTTATTCATATACTTCAGATATTGAGCTAAAGGTCTACTCAGATGCAGATTGGGCCGGATCTAAAGATGATAGAAGAAGCACATCAGGGTATATATCATTTGCAGGCTCAAAAATCATTTCTTGGTCATCGAAGAAGCAACCAACCGTGGCATTATCTTCTACCGAAGCTGAATATAGAGGTTTGGCTAATGCAACTCAAGAAATCATGTGGTTAAAGTCTTTGTACACAGATCTTGGACTTCATTCTTCAACACCTCATATTTTTGGTGACAACACAAGCTCACTACATCTAGCAGCTAATCCGGTATACCATGCTAGAACCAAGCATATTGAAGTCCACTACCATTATGTAAGGGAGAAGTTAATGAGCAAGGATATTCAACTATCCTATGTCTCTACAGATATGCAATGTGCAGACATGTTGACGAAAGCTCTTGATGGTACAAAATTAAGTAGATTCAAGTTGATGATTGGCTTGCAGGAAATCAAGGACAATTGAAGACTTATTTGAAGGCCAAGCATGTTAGGCTTGAGGGGGAGCTGTTGGTGCATTTTACCCAAGCCTACATGCTTGATATATTTGATATTATCCTCATTTGTAAGTCACATGAGTAGTCATGTGAACACCTCTTGTAAAAGAGTACATTTTATCTCTTGTAAATGGAAAAAGAAAAAAGGAAAAGGATGGCTTACCTCATGCATGATGTAAAAGCAAATTTGTGGCTATAACTACCAAAATCACGAATTTTTGAGCTGAGGGAATCTCTCCTAACTTTGGGGATCACTTTTAGGTGGAGCCATTCGAATTCGAATTCAAAACTCCCTCCAAGAATAGCTATAAAAGGAGCAAGAAGGAAGAGGCGATTAGCAAGCCTTGTACGTGACCACTTCATGTCATTTTGTAGAGATTGAAGAGCTTACTCCATAGCTCTATCATTCTACTCCCATTGTGCAAAGATTCATTGCCAATGTGGTTGTAATCATATGTGAATCTATACATTTATTATCATCTACCTCTCTGTTTTGTTCTCTGCTATACTCACTCAGAGCAGTAACTTCAGAAGGTCATATCTCGAGTTTTACTGAACCGTTTTCAGTGTTTTAAAGTGCGTTGAATAGCTCTCACTGTCTTGTTTCTACCTATAAATTTTCAAGGTCATTGGAGTTATACTTTTGGAGATATCTGCATTTTACTGCTTACTGGTCTATCTCTGCAGAGCCCCGAGAATTGTGGGAATGTTCCAGAACTTGATGAAACTTGTTCTCAGTGCTCAGTCCATCATTTGAAGTGTTTTAACTTGGAATAGGAAGCTTGCTAAGTCTATTTGCTATGCCCAAAAGGAATTTTTCTAATTCCTTCCAGGTTGAGAGCACTGTTCATTTTTTCCAGCAGGTGTATGTCCAAAAATAGCAAGTTTTGGGAGCTAGTCATTTCGCAACTAGTCTGTCTTGACTTAAACTTTTGGGATACATGTTCCAAAGTACTTGGCTGATATTTTGGTGGATTTAGGAAGCTCAAAGGGTCTACTAATCAACTCTGAAGTCTCAGTTGGCTGGTGTGAAGCTGGTTGTAGCGGCACCTACTCATCTTTGGATTGCATCCACCATCTCTCTTCACAATTACCCCTACGAGAGCTCAGATACGAGTGAATCAGAAATGGCATTTAGCACAGAAAGACTAGAAGGAGGGTCAAACGTAGCATATTAGAAAAACCAGAAGGACCCTATAGAACTCAGTTAGAATTTCTCCGAACCAACCACTTAGGTGCCCGCATCTATGAGGATGGTTTGCGAAGACAAGTGGTGCAAATGCACAATCCAGACCTACCCATTGGATTGGAACGTCCAGTGGTGAAATTCGAGCGAGACGCATACATAGACAAGGAAGGAACGATGTACATCTTAAGTACGCAGCCAAACAATACCAATGAGTTTGGCGTAATTCAGTTAAAGACGGAAGCGAGATCTCAAGGAAAAGAACTATTAGAAGAACCTAACACCTAGATGGAAATCTGTACTGACACGAGTACTAGTTCCAGAGTGGATCCCTCAAGACAACAGAAGCATAGAGTTGTTTGTAAATAAAGAAACGGACGAAGCATTTTGGAGATATAGAACGGAACAACCTAGTGAGGTAGGCTCCATTGTAATCTACGAGTTCAAGGACCCAGATACACCTGGAAAGGTTGTATATCTGGATGAAACTTTAGAAAGAGTATTTGTGGTACCTGACCACGCTAGAAACACATACACATGGAGAGGCGAATTAGTATTCTCTCCATCTCGAGCCAACGTAAACGCGAGCCAACAAGGGACATGAACATCCTCAGCCCATGGCATGCAAAGAGACAAGAACAGAGAGAGACCCGAAGTAAGCTTCAATCACCCCATAGGGAGAGATAGAACCACCATAGACCCCGATAGAGTGGAAAGACAAAGAATACCAGGTGGTAGAGATGATTTTCCTCTACCTAGACCACGTGAACACGCAAGAATATTAAGACCCACTCAGTTAGTAAAATCCATGAAAAACTATTTTGATGGGACTGGAGATCCCTATGACCATGTAGCGGAATTTAAGCAAGTGCTACGAGCAGAGCAGGTAGAAGACATGTTCACGCAATATAACGCATTTAGACTAACGTTAAAGAATACCGCTTTAACTTGGTTCCAACCATTGCAACAGAGGCAATTTAGGGACATCCATCACTTTTTAGAGTCATTCATCACTGAATTCTCTAAAAGTGGGATCAGACATGACACGTCTTCATTGATTCATAGTTTCAAACAGACCCCTCAGGAAACAGTAAGATTGGCAGGATGTAGGTTTAGACAATATGTTGAGAGATGTCCAATGCAAGAGCTACCCTCACAAGCCAAGCAAGTGTCATTGTTTCTAGATGGCTTGTTGAGCTCTAAACTACGCTCCTACGTGTACTTGAAGGAACCCAGAACGCTAGAGCAATGTGTAAGAATTTGCATAGACATTGAGGACAACTTAGGAGACGAGTTGGAACTCTCAAAGCTCTATAAGGACTCTGACTATTCATCTCTAGCATCCACAAAATTGTCTAGCTCAATAGAGGACATAGCAGAAAAAGTGGCCCAGAAACTAGGAGTTTCTAGTAAACAGATGCCTAGGTTAACAACAAACAAGCGTTGTTACACCTGTGGTGGTGATCATTTGGCAACTGTGTGTCCCAATGCAACACAAACACAAGCCAACCCTAGTGGCCAATATTGTACAATTGAGAGAAGATACACAAATCACACGGCTCAAGACTACCCTTATAACAAACAAGCAGTGAGACAAAAGTACCTGCAAGCATACCAACAGCCAGGTAGGTATCAAGGCCAATACAACGCTCAGCCATATTACTATAGGCCTCCTCAGAACTATCCATATCAGGCTCAACAGAGACCTCAACCTGTCTTAGCTCAGCAGCCACCCCCACCGGCTAATGTTATCTCAGTTAAATATGCTGCTACAGAAGAGAACCTAAGTAGGGCGTTAGTTCCCTCTTCACCCTTAATTATCGAGAGTGACCCGAACTCAAAGAGTTTTGACTCTACTCATGTAGATAGTCCACCCGCATATTACACAGAGTCACCAGAACATGTGGAGACATATCATTACGATAGTCCACCAATGGAACCTAGTTGAGAGCCCGACTATGCTAATGTGATGTACACAAACCCAAATCCACGACCCCAATTGAGACAGCAAAGACCACAAGGCCCTAGAGGACCATGCTTTAGGTGCCAAGGAGATCATTTCATAAAGGATTGCCCACATCCTCCAATATCAGGACAATCACAATACTATAACATACAAGGATTTTGTGCCGACTGTGGTAAAGAGCACATAATCAAAGATTGTCCTAAGAACCCAGTTAACGCTTCAAATGTGACACCAATCAATGTGATAGGTATTGTAAACAACACAAATGGATCCAATCCTACATACGTTCCTATCCAAGCTATAACAAGAGCCCAGGTGCTCTTACAAAATCAATAGCCTAATGTTGAGAAATAGCCGGAACTAGTGAAGTTGCAGAATCTAGCAGTAAAAAGACAAATCTTGGAAAGATTTTAGAGAAAGGATCAAGAGAAAGTGGAGTAAAAAGATAACAGAGTTGGAAGGAAGTCTCAAGGAATCTAGAGCCAAAATCCTAGAGTTGACTTCGCAAGAATTGAATCAAGAAAACCTAGCTAAAAAATCAGGATCAGTTCTAGTGGAACCCATATCAAAAAACCTAGACATGATGTTTCGTGCATATCAGGCTAGAATAAAAGAAGGACCTCAAATAGCTGAAATGAGTAAGAACTACCCTCAAGCAGACTTAGAAATTGAAAGGACTAAACTTTGCATGAAGATGGTAGAATTAGCACAAGCGATGTTCGAAGCCTCTAGATATCTAAATTGGAATAACATGGTTGTTTGTTATTGATCTTTGGAGTTGTCCTCTCCAATCATTTAGCATAATGAATCAACAATACATCTTTATTTTGTCAATCCTGGAAGTATTCATGAGACCACAACCCCTTCTAGATGATAGAATCCAAGAAATAAGAGAATAATGGCTGGATTTCTGAGAATGGTGAAAATGAAGAGGAATTTCTAGGGTTTGGATTATCTTGAGCAAATCTCCACCATTTTCCACAATCTTGGTGTCTAATACATGCTATTTTATCAGCAAAACATAATTATGAAGTCAAAACTAAAAAATATTACCTGCACCATACAGACAAGACAATCGCGATTTTGTGAAAACAGACGATTTTCATCTCCAGCACCTTTCTTCATCAACTTATCACTCAACACATCAGTATTCAGCTCTCTTCATACACATTCAACAGAATTACACAATAGAAGCTCACAAATCTCCATAGATACACAAGAATTAGACTCACAAATCAAAGAAACCACACAAAGAGGAGAAAACACAATTTTCAGCAAAAAACTCCTTCTCTATTCACTTGGATAGCATGTAAACAAATGATTAACCAACCCCCTCATAATAGAGAAAATTATCTTATATACATTTTCAAGTGTCCCTTTTCACACTTGAATTTTGGTCCTTTCCTCTATTATTCTAAAATAGTGCTATCTAGGAGTTTCCAAAAATTCTAGAAAAATTACATAAGATTCTATCCTACATAAGGAAGACTCTTCCTTATTTTTACAACAGTTGCATAAATATTTTTACAAGTTTTTGTCATTTTACAATTATTTTTCTTCCAAAAGACTTCAAAAAATACGGGCAAGAAAACAACATGGAAAATTTAAATGAAACAAATGAGCCCATTGAAACTGGGGATTATAGAAATATCCTCAAATACATGTATACAAATAGGTTTTTCACCTATGTATATCAGGATGGAACGCATAAGTTTCTCATTAGACTGAGAAACTTAGAAGTTCCCCTAAACATAACACCAGTAGCTCAGTTCAAAGATGGGAGATATGAGGATAGGCAAGGGTGTGTGTACATCTTCTCCCAAGACCCAGAAAATACAAATGACTTAGGGCAATGTGCTGAAAAAGGACCTTGGGAACATAACATGGGACAACCAGATTTACCTAGACCACATGAAAACCACACTAGTACTGAGCAACAAGGGAGGAGGATACATGCTTCCCCAAATCCTTTTGAAAAGGAACCAGAAGGATATAATGAATATTCACTTAGAAGAAGACATCATTGGCAACCTCAGGGCAGAATGCTTAGACCATATCAAGTAGCCAAATGCATGAAAAATCAATATGAAGGGTATTCTGATCCTCATGCTCATGCTGGAGAGTTTAGACAATTAATTAGAGCTGAGGAGGTGGAAGATTACAAAGTTCAATTTGAAGCATTTGGTCTAACCCTAACAGGACCAGCATTATCTTGGTTCATCCCTTTGAGAAAAGAAATGTACCTAGATATTGAATCCTTCCTAGAAGCCTTTAATGGAGAATTCTCAAAGACAGGAATAAAACATAGCACAGCCACTCTGATACACAGTTTTAAACAACAAAAAGATGAAAATGTCAGAGAGGCAGCCAAGAGATTTAAGCAATATATTGACAGATGTCCTAGAGAAGAAGTACCTTCCATGGCTAGACAAGTATCCCTATTCATAGAAGGGTTAAGAAGTGCTCAATTAAGAACCCTAGTGTACTACAGGAGATGCCCTGATCTAAGAGCTTGTGTAAAAGAAGCAATAGATTTGGAAGATAACAAAGGCCAAGATCTGTTAGCATTCGATCAACCCAGATCAAATGAAGATAAAATCCCTCCAGCAGAAGAATTGGCTCAGGCCATTGCTAAAGCCCTAGAGGTAAGCACTAAAACCAATTTGATAAACTCCAGGATAAACACAAATAAAAAATGCTACAATTGTGGAGAAAGTCATCTAGTACAACATTGCCCATATCAAAAACCTCCACATTTGCAAGATAGAAAAACACTCAAATATTGTACACTAGAGAGGAAATGGACAAATCATACCAGGGAGGAATGCTTCTATAATAAACAACCCATAAAGGAGAGAGACTATGGGAGCCAAAGAGAATCAGGATATATTGAGCAACCAAGACATGTGCTTGGGCAACAACCTCCTATACCAACAAATGGGGTACCAATCAAATACACACCAATAGAAGAGGGAAACTCAAGAACAAAGTCACCATACAAGGAAGATTATCAATGGAATGAAGGATATCAAGAAGAATGGGAAGGTTATGAATTAAGAGAACCAGAATTACAAGCCCTAGACTTGGGAAACGGAAGAATTGAGATGGACATTGCCACTTTCATGTATATAACCAATAATTATATGTCCAATCAAAAACCTCAATTCAAAGGGGGACCAAAGATAACTTGTTATAGATGTGGGGGAGATCATTTCATTAGAGACTGTCCACAACCTCCTACATTAAGAATAGAAGGAGCATATTGCAAGGATTGTGGCAGGGAGCATTTAATTAAGGATTGCCCAAAAAATCCTCAAAAACAACAAAACACACCTAATAACATACCACTAAAAGCAGTCAGTATCATGGAACAGGAAGAATTGAGTGACATTGACCAAGTAAATGTAAATGCTATAACAAGGTCACAAACAAAACAACAAAGAACAACTAAGGAACAGAATGAAGGTTCAATCTCAAAGGTGAAGAAAAATAGACAAAAAGGGAAATGGGAGAGGAAACAAAAAATGATTAAAAATATTGAAAAAGAAAATAGGGAACAATCAAACAGTACTTCTCGTCAAAAGACACAAACCCAGTTGGAAATAGGAAATTCACAAAGTCTAGACACTCTAATAAAAGCATACAAAGGAAGAATTCAAGAGGGACCAAGCCCTGCTGATCATACAATGGCTTATCCTATGCCAGACTTAGAACATGAAAGAATGCAGAAGAGTAAACAAATCATACGGGAAGTGCAACTCAAAATGGGGGAAGAAGACAATTCTCAAAAAATAGTTGAGGAATCCGAGACAACAAAAACAAGAGGAAATAGTATCAAGGAAGAAAACCCACAAATAACACTCCAGGTGAATATAAATAAACGATGCACAATTCTTTATCATACCACATGGGAAGAGTTAATGAAACAAAATCCTCGCCTACAGAACCAAATGAAAAAATGGGAAACAACACAAGAAAATCTTCACCCACAACTACAGGAAATGGAGGAGTTATGGTATATTCCCATTGATAAGATAGGGGGATATTGTGAAGGAGAAGAGGGAAACTCAACCTTAAAAATACAATTTGGTAAAAACCAGGCCAAAGCTATTCTGGATAGTGGATCGGGAGTGGCCATCATGACTAAACAAACTTGGGAGAAATGGGGAAAAAATGAATTATTACCCACCAAAATGAGATTACAACTTGCAGATGGACACATAGAAAAACCCCTAGGAATATGGGAAAAAGTGATTGTGGACATATGTGGAATAGAGATAGAACATACCTTTGCTATAGTTGAATTCCCACAATCCACTTCATATGAAATTATCCTAGGAAGACCATTCATGAGACAAATGCAAATTGTGCAAGATTGGAGTAATGATTGCTTATACCTGCAGAGCAAAGGAAGAATAACCAAAGTAAATCTAAGAAACGGGCACTACTGTGACATATCTCCTCAAGAAGGTATAAAATTCATCAGAATCAAGAGTTGAGTGAGGAATCAGAAATAGAAGACCAGGATGAGGCTGAATCAGTAGTATGGAAGTGCAATATGATAAGAAATCTTACCAGTAGGAAAAGGAGATTAAGAAGAGAGGATTGTGTGGAAGGAAGGAAGTTACAAGATGAGAATTATGTACCACAACAATTCAAGGATGAAGAATTTGAGCCTTATGGGTGGAATCAAGTTTTGGCTACCATGGATCTAGCCACTGATGAATATGTGGGAGTAGAATTTCAAAATGAAGAAGGGTATGATGTCTTTCACATTGGAATTCAAATGATAAAGGTATCTGGAACAGAAGAGGACAAAGAGCAAGAAATGATATTAGAAAAAGGGAAGACACAATTTTTGGAAGAAGTAAAAGTTGAAGACGCCATTAAAGATAAAATCTCAGGCAAGTACAAGAAAAACAAACACAAGGAAATAGAAGAAAATCAGGAGGATGAGAAGAAAACAAGGGAAACGAACAAAGAGCAACAGTTTGATGTACCAGAAAATTTCAAGACTTATGAAGTAGAAAACAGACTACTTCTCAAGAGGAAACCAAAGAGGGAAAAGAAGAAAGGAGAGGCTTATGATAATGAGGAAGAAACCAAAAAGATCATGATCACTCAGGAGGAGGGAGAAGAAAGACACATTGTAGTGGCTGATGACATGACCACTCAGGAAGAGGAGGCACTAAGAAACTTGGCAAGAAACTATAGGGATGTGTTTGCTTATAGCTATAAGGATTTGAAAGGTATTGATCCTAAAATCTGTGAGCATAAGATTCCTATTACACCTGAAGCAAAACCTAGTAAATAGAGACATTACACATTCAATGATAAATACTCTACTAAAATAAAGGAAGAAATTGACAAGCTATTAGCTGCCAATTTCATCTATGAAATTGAGTATACAGAATGGATATCTCCTATAGTTGTGGTACCAAAAAAGAATGGGAAACTTAGGGTATGCATTAACTTGAAAAAGGTAAATACAACAACTATAAGGGAATTATCCACTACCTATAACAGATCATCTTCTAGAAAGAGTTGCAGGGAAGGAGGTTTATAGCTTTTTAGATGGTTTTTCAGGATACAACCAGGTTCCCATAGCATTGGAAGACCAACACAAAACTGCCTTCTCCACAAAATGGGGAATTTATGCTTTTAGGGTCATGCCCTTTGGGTTAACCAATGCTCCAGCAACTTTTCAGAGGTTGATGTGTCACATCTTCAAAGAGTTCCTGAGAAAGGTAATGGAAATCTATGTAGATGAACTTTGTACTTTTTCATTAAAAAGGCAAGATCGCTTGCAGGATTTAGAAAATATATTCAGGAAATGCAGAACCTACAGAGTATGTTTAAATCCAGAAAAATGTGTATTCTTTGTAAGACAAGGAAGAATGCTAGGTCACATAGTCTCTAAAAATGGAATTTCCACTGATGAGAAGAAAGTAAAAGCCATAATAGAGCTTCCAAGACCAACAAGTGTAAAGGAACTTCAAACTTTCATGGGACATTGTGGGTACTATAGGAAATTTGTACAAAAATTTGCTGACATAGCCAAACCCTTATATGCCCTAATTACAAAGTTTGAGTGGACTAAGGAGTGTGACCAAGCCTTTGAAACTCTAAAAACTTGTTTGGTAATAGCCCCAATTCTGAAAACACCTCAATGGGATAAAATCTTTCATGTCCATGTAGATGCTTCAAATTATGCTTTAGGATGTGTGTTAGCACAACCAATAGAAGGAAGCAAGTTAGATTTTCCACTGGCCTATGCTAGTAGGCAATTGAATCTAGCAGAGAAAAATTACACAACCACTGAGAGAGAGGGATTGGGCATGGTATTTGCTGTAAAAAAATACAGACATTACCTTTTGGCCAACAAATTTAAGTTCTTTGTAGACCATCAAGCTTTGTTATATTTGGTAAATAAACCTTGTCACACTGGGAGAATAGTCAGATGGTTTCTTTTGCTAATGGAATTTGAGTTTGAAGTGGTGGTCAGACAAGGGAAAACACACTTGAGAGCAGATCATTTATCTCGAATTCAGTCTAAAGAACCCAGTTCACCTTTAGATGACAATCTTCCAGACACTTATTTGTTTAAGGTAGAGAGTGTTCCTGAGTGGGCCATGACTTTAGTACCATTATTAACCATGGGACCTTGCAGAACAGTGGGGAACAATGCACACTTAGTGTTACAAAGCAAAAACTTTATGTTACTAGCTGGGCATTTGTACCATCTCAACCACACAGGCATATTGGAATATTGCACTCCTGAGGAAGAGCAACACGAATATCTGAGGAGAGCTCATCATTGGAACCCTTGCACTCATGCTTCTAGGGTAGTCACCCAAAGTAATCTCAATAGGATGGGGGTACATTGGCCTAATAAAATTCAAGATGTAACAAAATACATTACTAATTGCAGGAAGTGCCAAATATTGCAAGATTCAGAATTCATAACTCTATATTGGTTCTAGAAAAATCCAGATTGGAGTGAGAATATCATTGAAGAATTGAGAAGGAAAAAGAAAGGAAAACAAGTGATAGCTGGTACAGATTCAAAAAATTTACAAGTGATTTCTGAAGAATATCAATTGATAGGAGAACAGTTGTATAAGAGAGGAATGGATGAATACCTAAGAATTTGTGTTCTTGAGAATAAATATCTGGAAATGCTGGAAATGGCACACTCTGGAGTGGCAGGAGGACACTTCTCAAGTGATAGAACTGCTAAACTCATTTTATATTCTGGTTTTTGGTGGCCAACGTTATTTCCTGATGCAAGAACCTATGTAAAAAGGTGTGATGTCTGTCAAAGGGTAAGTCAACCAAATAGAAGAAATGATATGCCATTAGTTCCATTAATTTCAGCTCGAGCCTTTAGCAAATGGGGGTTGGATTTCATTGGACCTATACATCCTCCAGCAAAACAATCCCATGCCGAATACATCATAGTGGCTACAGACTACCTAACAAAGTGGGCTAAGGCCAAAGCCACAAGAAGAAATGATGCTCATACTATTGCCAGATTCCTATATGAAAACATTATCACCAGATTTGGACTTCCAATTGAACTAGTAAGTGATAGGGGGACCGATTTTGTAAACCAAATCATAGAAAACATCACTGAATATTTCTTGATCAGTCATAGAAAGTCAGCCCCATATCACCCACAAGCCAATGGGTTAGCAGAAAGTACCAATAAAGTACTTTGTACTGTACTATCAAAACTAGTAAACACAAACAGGAATGATTGGGATTTACAACTTAATCATGTCCTATGGGCTTATAGAGTGGCTTATAAAACTGCAATAGGAAACACACCATTCAATCTAGTATATGGACAAAATGCAGTTTTACCTATGGAATTCCTTATTCCAACATTAAAGGTAGGAAGTCACTACAACTGGACTGGACATGAACTATCAGAAAGAGTAATAGAATTGGAAAAGTTGGTAGCATCTAGAATTCAAGCCATTATGAGTTTATATGTGGATAAGAAAAGGCAAAAAGCTTATCATGATGTTCACATAAAAGAAAAAGGTCTACAGGAAGGAGATCTAGTCTTGGCTTACACAGTCAGAGAACATCAGAAAAAGTTCTAGAAAAAAGGACATGGACCATATATTATACATCAGATAAGCAACAGTGGAGCCATTCAACTAGCTAACATAGACAAAGAAATCATGCCAAACTTCATAAGTGGATGTAGAGTTAAGAGGTATGATTGCCCATTAACTGTTGATGAATGGAGAAGGTTGCAACAAGCTCAAAATAGGAAAAGAGAAGAGGAAGACATTAGAAAAGAAGCTCAACAGGAAGCTATGGAAAGGATAAGGAAAATCAAAGAGCGTAGGGAATTCTGTCTGTGTGAAACTCCTCTCAAACCAAAGGAACATGTCCCTGTGATGATAATGGATTTTCAAAATGAAAGCATTAGGGTTTTGATAGATTCAGGAGCACAAGTAAATCTGATTAGTTCAGCTTTGGTAAGTAAATTCAACATAAAAAGAACTAAAAGTAGAACCCTAATCAAAACTTTGGAGGGTCAAATAGTACAGAGCATGTCTTCACTGTCTATTGAAGTAAAGTTCAATGAAGAATATATGAAAATAGACTGTGAAGAATGGCCAGATCATTTGATGGCTGAAAAAGTGATTTTAGGTCAACCATGGCTCCAACAAGGTAAAGTGATTTTGGATTTTGAAAAAATGGAGCTTAAATTGAACATAAATGACAAAAGGTTTTTAATATTTTTAATGAGTAATGAAAAACAGGAAATTCCATCAGATGTTCATGATATACACTTGGAAGGATTCACCTTTGCATTTGAAGATACACAGACATTACCAATACAAATGTTAAATGATCAAGCTTCGTGTAATCAAAATCAGCAAAAGATTGGAAGAACAAAGAAGGGTGGAGAGATAGGAAGAATATGGCAATCATGGCATTGTTCAAAGAGTCAAAGCATCAGAACAAGAAGCACATGGAATCAGAGTTTACAGGAGGTCTACTCATCAAAACAGGAATCAAGGACAAAATGGATATGGAGACCAAAAACTCCTACAAAATGCTTATCCAAAGGGAATGGTTGTTTGTCTAAAACCAGAACAATTAGAGTCAGGAAGTATTGGGTCAAAAAATGAGAGTTGTTCCAATGGAAAAAAGATCATCCATATTTGATCTGTTTTTAGAAAATCATAACATGTTGAAAAAATTATGAAATATATATAGATATATTTGACCTGATTCTCTTTTCTACAAAAGAGAATTAGGAGGGGAAGAAAAGAAATAGAAAAAAATTATTATTATTATTTGAAAAAAAGTGGGGAAGAGAAAATATATATATAAAGAAAAAAAAAAACAGAAGGAATCATTGTAAAGAAAAAAAAAAGAGAGAAGAAGAAAAGTTGAGAAAAATTTGTTTATTCTCCCTTCTTTTTTACAAGAAATTATATAAGCACAAAGCAAGATCTAGGTAGAAGAGTAGTAGAGCTGGATATAAATATACAATGCTGTGTCAAGAGTTCTACAGGTTCCAAAGAGTTGCTGTCAATATGAAAAGATGGAAGGCAATAGGATTGCACAAAATATTGGAAGAGCCTATCTTTTTCATTGATTTTGAGAGAGTGGCACAAGTAATGGGCAGTCTGATGGAAATAGGAAGAGGGAATGATGCCTATTTCAGGTGTAAAGTCAAGAACACGGATAATCAGGAGGTGGGTATCACTATCAAGGTAGAACATATCAGAGCAGCATTACAATTCTACCCAATGGGAACCAAGCTTGATCCAAGCTTTTCCTTGCCCAACTTCACTTACTCAATCTTGATGACATCTCTTGTAATTATCTTTCTCTAAAAACCAAAATATGCTGAAAATTCCAAAAAATTTCTTTTACAGAAAATCGTGATTTTGTGCAGAGAATCGTGTTTCTTCTGTACTTATTATTTTGTGCAAATTTGAGTATTCTTTTCTCTTGTTCCCCTTCAATACCCTCTACTAATTTCAATTCACCAGATTCCTGTACTTTTGCATCAAAATCACAACATTACCCAGAAAATCGCGATTTTGTGCAGAAAATCGTGTTTTTTCTATACTTCTTATTTTGTGCACTTTTGAGTATTCTTCTCTCTTGTTCCCCTTCAGCACCCTTTACCAACTCCAATTCAACGATCACCTGCAATTTTACCTCATAGTCACAACATTACTCAGAAAATCGCGATGTTGTTCAGAAAATCGTGTTTTTCAAATCTTATAATTTTTTGATAAATTTTTGCTTTTCTTTCACTTGGTCCCTATTACTCTTATCCACAAGACTTCAGTCCAACTTCCTACGAAGAAAAGAAATTTGTTTGATTGTTTTTGCTGAATTTTATGATTTTTTTTTTTTATAGTATTTTGCCCTAAATAAAGGTAAACACTTCACTTAGGGTTTCTTGTTTGGTGATCTACTGATCCTGTGTTCCTTGATTGGTTATAATCTCTTATGGCTTAGCTATCAAAACAGTTCATGAGAAAAACTTTCCAAAGAAAATGTGCTATGAAATGCAAGTATTAATTTTTGCAAAGATAAACCCAAACATAATTTTTTCAAAATGCAAATCAGCTTTGTTTCTCAAGATTTATGCTTTGATTTGGTTTACAATGAATCTTTTCTACTTGCATATAGCTACTTTACTTGACTTTTCCTTAGTGAAACCCTGTTATCTTCCCAAGATCAACAATATTGCCTGGTACTTGGTCAAAAAGAACTCTAAAAATGCAAGAATAGACACATGTTACCTCATCTTTAGCTTTCTTGATTCAAATTTTTTCACACACCTGCACTTTTACTTCAAAAATGAAATGAGCAACTATCAATTTACAAAAATTTTAGCACTTCCAATTCTAAAAGATGATCTATTGCTTTCTTTTCCCAAAAGAAAAACAAAAAACATCTACCTTTTCATGTTCACATTTCTTGATTAAAGAGTGTTACCTTTTCCATGTGTTTGTTACCATCAACAATAGAAGATCCAGCAAAGTCCAACTTCAATGAAGCTTTTGAAATACTCCCCGGCAACGGCGCCAAAAAATGTTTGTTATTGATCTTTGGAGTTGTCCTCTCCAATCATTTAGCATAATGAATCAACAATACATCTTTATTTTGTCAATCCTGGAAGTATTCATGAGACCACAGCCCCTTCTAGATGATAGAATCCAAGAAATAAGAGAATAATGGCTGGATTTCTGAGAATGGTGAAAATGAAGAGGAATTTCTAGGGTTTGGATTATCTTGAGCAAATCTCCACCATTTTCCACAATCTTGGTGTCTAATACATGCTATTATCAGCAAAACACAATTATGAAGTCAAAACTCAAAAATATTACCTGCACCATACAGACGAGACAATCGCGATTCTGTGAAAACAGAGGATTTTCATCTCCAGCACCTTTCTTCATCAACTTATCACTCAACACATCAGTATTCAGCTCTCTTCATACACATTCAACAGAATTACACAATAGAAGCTCACAAATCTCCATAGATACACAAGAATTAGACTCACAAATCAAAGAAACCACACAAAGAGGAGAAAACACGATTTTCAGCAGTAAACTCCTTCTCTATTCACTTGGATAGCATGTAAACAAATGATTAACCGACCCCCTCATAATAGAGAAAATTATCTTATATACATTTTCAAGTGTCCCTTTTCACACTTGAATTTTGGTCCTTTCCTCTATTATTCTAAAAATATGCTATCTAGGAGTTTCCAAAAATTCTAGAAAAATTACATAAGATTCTATCCTACATAAGGAAGACTCTTCCTTATTTTTACAACATTTGCATAAATATTTTTACAAGTTTTTGTCATTTTACAATTATTTTTCTTCCAAAAGACTTCAAAAAATACATCTTCTAACATTCTTCCCCTCCTAAACCTTTTGGCTCCTGACAAAAGACTTTCCTGCTCTTCTGCACTGATAGCTTTTCTTCACTTCTTCTTTCTTTGATAGACTTGGGACAACAAGTCATGAATTTTCCTTTCTGTAATGTTTAGATTATTGACCATTTAAAACAATGCCTTTCTCCATTGTACTGCAGCTTCTGGTTTATCAATGACGTCCTTTTTCAAGTACTCTGTATAGGCGGCTTCATGTGCTGTGAGTCTGGATTTAGTAACAACTGACAAATTTCCAAAAATCTCAGATTCTCTTTCAAAAAACCCGTAATCAAATGCATCTTCAAAAATTTGTAAGTAATGACTGCCCAAAAATATCACTCTGCTGTAATATGCCATTAAGCAGATCCTATCAGGTGTTTCGCTCAGATCAAACAATAATGCATCTATTGGAGAATTGAAGCGAATATAATTTAATGTTCTGATATCTGTGTCGGTGTATGTTTCTATACAGGCCAAAATTAATCTCATTATTCTGATAAGTAGAATGCATGCAGGATCGTTTACATCTTTGTACGTAGCTATTACGGACTCAGCTGTATTCACCATGTAACTCTTTGTAGGCCATGTGCCTGCCTATATTACGATTTTTCTGGGCACTATAAAAATCTGGAATTGAAAGAAAAATTCATTTGAGTGAGTGTGAGAGAGAGAGAGCAAGGAAAAATCGCGACCTTCTGCAAATTCAGGTCTTGAAGAGTTTTTTGAGTCAAGCAAGCAAGGTGAGTGGTTTCTATATCATTTCAATTACATACCTTTAAATTTTCATGATCATTAAGCATAGAAAAGTAGGAAAATATCAAAATCACGAAATCGTGATTTTCTGAGTTTTTGATTTTCAGTAAGAAAATATTATTTTCTGGATAATTTTTTTCATTGCGTGGTAAAAACTTGATAGGCCGATTCTAATAGAAGAAAGAAAAACTTGAAAATCAATACTTTAAAATCTTCAAAAAAGTGTTCAGAATCGCGATTCTGTAGTCAAACACAAAATCGCGATTCTCTGAACTAAGGACAAGATCGCGATTCCCAGAACACGATTTTCATAAGAAAATCGTGTTATTTACAATTGTGAGCAATCACGATTGTCCGGGAACAGAATCATGAAAAACATGATTTTGAGCACAAAATCGTGAAAATTACGATTTTGAGCACAGAATCGTGAAAAATACGATTTTGAGCACAGAATCGTGAAAAACACGATTTTAGTCATAAAATCGTGAAAAAACACTAGCTTAGTAAGAAAATCGTGAAAAACACGATTTTGAGCACAAAATCGTGAAAAATACGATTTTGAGCACAAAATCGTGAAAAATACGATTTTTAGCACAGAATCGTGAAAAACACGATTTTGAGTAGAAAATCGTGAAAAACACGATTTTAGTCATAAAATCGTGAAAAAACACTAGCTTAGTTAGAAAATCGTGAGAAACACGATTTTGAGCACAAAATCGTGAAAAACACGATTCTGACCACAGAATCGTGAAAATTAGGTGAATGATCCTTAGGTCTGGGAACAAACTAAATTCACATACTAAGCAAGACCTAGGTAGGAAGGAGATAGAGTCAGTAGTAGGGGAAGTGCAAAAAAGAAATTTAGGGCAAGAAAACAACATGGAAAATTTAAATGAAACAAATGAGCCCATTGAAACTGGGGATTATAGAAATATCCTCAAATACATGTATACAAATAGGTTTGGCACCTATGTATATCAGGATGGAACACATAAGTTTCTCATTAGACTGAGAAACTTAGAAGTTCCCCTAAACATAACACCAGTAGCTCAGTTCAAAGATGGGAGATATGAGGATAGGCAAGGGTGTGTGTACATCTTCTCCCAAGACCCAGAAAATACAAATGACTCAGGGCAATGTGCTGACAAAGGACCTTGGGAACATAACATGGGACAACCATATTTACCTAGACCACATGAAAACCACACTGGTACTGAGCAACAACAAGGGAGGAGGACACATGCTTCCCCAAATCCTTTTGAAAAGGAACCAGAAGGATATAATGAATATTCACTAAGAAGAAGACATCATTGGCAACATCAAGGCAGAATGCTTAGACCATATCAAGTAGCCAAATGCATGAAAAATCAATATGAAGGGTATTCTGATCCTCATGCTCATGCTGGAGAGTTTAGACAATTAATTAGAGCTGAGGAGGTGGAAGATTACAAAGTTCAATTTGAAGCATTTGGTCTAACCCTAACAGGACCAGCATTATCTTGGTTCATCCCTTTGAGAAAAGAAATGTACCTAGATATTGAATTCCTAGAAGCCTTTATTGGAGAATTCTCAAAGACAAGAATAAAACATAGCACAGCCACTCTGATACACAGTTTTAAACAACAAAAAGATGAAAATGTCAGAGAGGCAGCCAGAAGATTTAAGCAATATATTGACAGATGTCCTAGAGAAGAAGTACCTTCCATGGCTAGACAAGTATCCCTATTCATAGAAGGGTTAAGAAGTGCTCAATTAAGAACCCTAGTGTACTATAGGAGATGCCCTGATCTAGGAGCTTGTTATTGATCTTTGGAGTTGTCCTCTCCAATCATTTAGCATAATGAATCAACAATACATCTTTATTTTGTCGATCCTGGAAGTATTCATGAGACCACATCCCCTTCTAGATGATAGAATCCAAGAAATAAGAGAATAATGGCTGGATTTCTGAGAATGGTGAAAATGAAGAGGAATTTCTAGGGTTTGGATTATCTTGAGCAAATCTCCACCATTTTCCACAATCTTGGTGTCTAATACATGCTATTTTATCAGCAGAACACAATTAAGAAGTCAAAACTCAAAAATATTACCTGCACCATACAGACGAGACAATCGTGATTCTGTGAAAATAGACGATTTTCATCTCTAACACCTTTCTTCATCAACTTATCACTGAACCCATCAGTATTCAGCTCTCTTCATACACATTCAATAGAATTACATAATAGAAGCTCACAAATCTCCATAGATACACAAGAATTAGACTCACAAATCAAAGAAACCACACAAAGAGGAGAAAACACGATTTTCAGCAGAAAACTCCTTCTCTATTCACTTGGATAGCATGTAAACAAATGATTAACCAACCCCCTCATAATAGAGAAAATTATCTTATATATATTTTCAAGTGTCCCTTTTCACACTTGAATTTTGGTCCTTTCCTCTATTATTCTAAAAATATGCTATCTAGGAGTTTCCAAAAATTCTAGAAAAATTACATAAGATTCTATCCTACATAAGGAAGACTCTTCCTTATTTTTACAACAGTTGCATAAATATTTTTACAAGTTTTTGTCATTTTACAATTATTTTTCTTCCAAAAGACTTCAAAAAATACATCTTCTAACAATGGCAAAACCTGAATTACACTTTCAAGGATTAATGGAGAGGCTAGAATACTTGATTGATAGCAAAGAGAAAAAGGATCAGTATAGGAATCCTATCATCCCAGAGACACAGGAAAGAAATGCACCATCCTTGTCTCAAGTACCCGATACAGAAAGTCAAGACAACCTGTCTTCCATTCATAGGTATGTTGGAGTTTATTGACCTCCAAAGTATAGCAGGAAGTAGGTGGAACCCCCTAGGAACAAGTTGACCTTCTCACAAACTTCATCATAGAAAACCAGTCATGCTTGCAGAGCTTACTACTCTCTACTCACTCAAAAGTTTTTAAAACTGTTTTAAACACATATACTAGAGACCAAGAGCTTTCCAATGAGCCAAAGAACACTCAATTTGGATAAATACTCAATGAGCTATGACCTCTGCAATATGCAGCTTTAATGGAGACCTTGAAACAGAGATGAACCTGAGGACATACATCACTTGCAGAGACTACTGCTCTTAACTCACAACTCCAATGAATCTGAAAATTTCCACAATACAAATAGACTTGGAGAGCTTTCTAACAAGCCAAAGAACACATGATTTGGATACATACACAAGGAGATATGACCTCTGCAAGTTGGATGTTTAATGGAGACCTTCAGCAGGGATAAAAAACAGAGAACACACACTACTTGCAGAGAGTGTTGCTCTCAGCTCACAAATCCAATGATTATGAAAATTGGTACTATGAAAATAGACAAGACGAGCTTTCAAATGAGCTATCAAACATGTAATTTGGATATATAATGAGGGAGATACAAGCTCTGCAAGCTCTGCATACAAAAACTAGAGTAGCATAGAGATACTCTCTTGGACATCCCACAAGATCACGACTTTTCTCCTCTTTTTATAGCATGGGAAACTAATCTAAAACCTTCCTAATACATCTAAATTCGTGGTAGACACTTGAATGGAGGTATTACATGACTCAAGTGCTCAAATAAGCAAAGTATTGATGGACTTTGAGAACTAGCCACATCGACCTTCCACTAGGACACCACTGAAGCTCCCTTGTGACTCACTAATTTGACTCACCATGTTCTAGAACTCACGTGGTATTTTTGCTAAATTTTATGAATAATATGAGCCTTCTTGAAGTATTTGAAGACTTCCCAAAGGTATTTACATAATTTGAAACTTGTACCCTACATAAAACAAATGTTTGCAACATTCTCCCCCTCAAGTTTCAAAGGGTATTTCCTTCATGCCAAGAATATAGTTGAATCTTTGAAGCTTTGGTCCATCCAAGGATTTGGTGAAGATATCTGCAACTTGATCCTTTGTTCCAACAAAAGAAACCTGCACTTCATTGTTCATGGCCTTCTCTCGAACATAATGATAGTGAACCTCTATATGCTTTGTTCTAGCATGAAAAATAGGATTTGAGGTCATATGAATGCTGCTCAAGTTATCCCCATATATCAGTGGTACATCAACCTGCACATTCAAGTCATGAAACAAATTTTTAAACCACATAACCTCAGTAGTAGCCAATGCTAAACCTCTATACTCAGCCTCTGTAGAAGATAAAGCAATTGTAGGCTGTTTCTTTGAACTCCATGTTAATGTCTTGTTTCCTGCTATTACCACATATCCACTTGTGGATCTTCTGTCATCTTTGCTTCCAGCCCAATCTGCATCACTAAAGACTTTAAGAGTTAGATCAACATCATGACTATAAAATAATCCTTCGTTCATGGTACCTTTCAAATACCTAAGCACTCTTTTCGCTGCATGCATATGAGGTACTCTAGGTTCATGCATAAACTGTGACAATACTCCCACTGCATAACATATATCAGGTCTAGTTTTTGTTGCATAAATCAAAGATCCTACCATGGATCTATATACATTCATATCATGCAACTCATCACCTTCCCATGCACTCAGCTTTACATTACATTCCATTGGAGTAGAAACAAATTTACATTCCTGCATACCAAACCTTTTCAGCATATCACATATATACTTTCTTTGTATCAACCACATACCTTCATCGCTATACACAATTTCAATCCCAAGAAAGTATCTGAGCAAACCAAGATCTGAAATTTTAAATTCCTTTCCCAAATTACCTTTTATCTCATCAATTGCTTTTGCATCATTCCCTGTAATCAACAAGTCATCCACATAAATGCATACATAGACACACATGCCATCTACATGTTTTACATAAAGTGAAGGATCAGCATGACTCGTTGTGTATCCTTGCAGCATAAGATACTTTACCAACCTTGCATTCCATGCCCTTGGTGCCTGCTTAAGACCATACAATGCCTTCTTTAACCTGCATACATGACTAGGATATTTTGCATCCACATAACCATCTGGTTGTGACATATACACTTCTTCATTTAACTCACCATTAAGAAAGGCATTCTTTATATCGAGTTGATATATATTCCACCTTTTACTTGCAGCTAAAGCCAACAAAGTTCTCACCGTTGCCATATTTGCTACTGGACTAAATGTTTCCTCATAGTCCACACCTTGAGTTTGATTATATCCTTTTGCTACAAGTCTAGCCTTATATCTAGACACACTACCATCACTATTTCTTTTAATCTTAAAAACCCACTTGCAACCAATTACCTTTTGCTTTGGTGTACTTGGAACTAAATTCCAAGTCTTGTTATCCTGAAGTGCTTCCATTTCTTCTCTCATTGCTTTCTCCCACTTTTCATCTCCTTTGGCCTCATCATAACATGTGGGTTCATTTTCCTGCTCAACTTTTGTCATAAAAGCATAATGAGTATTCATGAAAGATTCATAAGTATACCTTTGAGGTTGCTTACTTACTCTTGAAGTTCTTCTTACCTCCAATGTAGATGCTCTTCCTTTCTTATTAGGAACCTTTGATGATTCTCCATACTCACATACATCACTAATTTCCTCTCCTTCATCATTAACTTCAACAAGTTTGAGTTTACCTTTACTTTTAACACTTGGAGGTGACTCTTGCCTTAATCTTCCATTGAAAGGTGATCCTCTTTCTTCATCTAGACCACTCCTTTCATCATTTAAACTTCCTGATGGCTGAACTATGCATTCATCTCCTTCAACCACACCTTCTTCATTTTCATCCATGTCCTGCAAACAATTCTTATCTGCATACCATGAAAGTGATTCATCAAAGTTTACATCTCTTGACACAACAACCTTGTTGGTATGAGGATTATAGCATCTATATCCTCTTTGAGTATCTGCATAACCAATAAATATACATTTTTCTGATTTTGCATCAAGTTTAGATCTCACCTCACTAGGTACATGTACATAACATACACAACCAAATACTTTCAAATGACTTACACTTGGTTTCCTTCCATGCCATACCTCATATGGTGTCAAATGATGAACTCCAGCAGTCGGAACTCTATTCATAATGTAAACACTTGTGCTAACAGCTTCAGCCCAAAAATAATTAGGCAAACACATATCATTAAGCATACTTCTAGATGCTTCTGCTATGATTCTGTTTCTTCTTTCTGCGACTCCATTTTGTTGTGGAGTATACCTGCATGTAACTTCTCTTTTGATACCTTCATCATACAAAAAATCAGTAAAAACTTGAGAGAAATACTCTCCCCCTCCATCAGACCTTAGCTTCTTAATATACCTTCCTGTTTGCTTTTCGACATATGATTTGAACTTCTTGAAACAATCAAAGACCTCACTCTTATGTTTAATGAAATACACAAATGTCATTCTACTATGATCGTCAATGAATGAAACATAGTACTTATTACCAACCAAGGATGCCTCTTTAGTAGGTCCCCACACATCTGTGTGTATGAGATCTAGCAAACCATCACTTACATAGCTTGAATGCTTGAAAGGTTGTCTACTCTGCTTACCCATTTGACATGCTTCACAAAGATGCACCATATGTTGCTTAGTAAGATCAGGTAATCCTTCAACAATCCTCTTCTTTGATAGCTCCTTTAACCTGTGTACATTCATGTGTCCAATCCTTTTGTGCCATAGATCAAGCTCTGCTATTCGATGCATACCATAAGAGAAATAGTTTGTATGATTTGGGTTTACCTTGAATGTAAACAATCTACCTTGTTTTTGACCTCTAGCAATTAACCTCCTTTGCTTTGGATCCTCAATGAAGCAACCTGCATGATTAAATCTCACTTGTAGACCTTTTTCTACCATTTGACCAACCGACATCAAATTCTTAGTGATCGTTGGCACATAAAGTACATCCTTCAAGCAATTTTTCTTGCTCTTATCCTGCATAACAACATCTCCAACCTGCATAATCTTATGTGTTGTATCATCTCCTGTTTCAACATGACCTTTACATGATGGATTATGCATATTAGAAAACCATGAAGCATCATGAGACATGTGATTAGAACAACCACTATCTACATACCATACATCACTATTGGAATTCATCTTAGTTTCTACATTCATCATAAGAAGAGAATCATAATCATCACTTTTACCTTCAACTGCATAATTTCCTTGTTGTTTACCTCTTCTTGAATAGCCTCCTCTTCGATTACCACCTTGATTATTTTCATTTTGATAACAATCTTTGGCATAGTGTCCATACCTTCCACATATATAGCAATTGTTCTTATTATCTTCACTCCTTTGTCTTTGGTTGTAGTTGTAGTAGCCTCTCGTACCTCTAGCGCTTGATCTTCCTCTTCCTCTTGTGTTGAAGAAGCCACTTGAAGTCCTTTGATCATCGATCCTTCTTCCTCGACCTCTATTTGAACCTCTTCCACCTCTGTTTCCACCTCTTGATGATCCTACATAAAGAGCTTGTCCTTGAGATCCTTTTTGATTTGAAGTAGAACCATTTAGATTCATCTCCTCCGTGACCATGAGGGCAATAAGTTGATCAAAATCTGGTAATTCTCCTCTGACATAAACTGAAGTAATGAAGGGTTTCCATCTCTCATCATCTTTGAGTCCGTTGAGAGTATGTGCAACCAAGTCGTCGTCCTCCACATGAGCTTGAATTGATCCTAGTTGATCTGCAATCTCTTTAACTTTCAATATGTAATCATTGACCGATGTCCTTGTATCTTTCTTTATGTTATTCAACTCATTTTTGAGTTGAATCTTCCTTGCTCTTGTACCTGTAGCATACAACCTTTCCAATGCAAGCCAAACATCTCTACTTGTGTCTAGATCTTGTATGTGTCCTACCATTGAATCTTGAATATTTTGTGATAAAATGAATATAACCCTTTTGTCTCTCTCATTCCAAAGTCTAAACTCCCTCAATTGTTGCTGATTTGGGTCCTCTGGTAATGTGGGTTTGATATCTGTGCCGTCAATCAAACCATACAAGCCTCTACCTTGCAAGTATGCTGTGATTCTAAACTTCCATGCCTGATAATTGGTCTTATCAAGCTTCTCTATTTGTGCATGTTGGTCTCCCATAATACAAATGCTAAGCTTCCTCCTTTAAGCCTCCTTTCCAATGTGTGTGATGAGAAGAAATATAATATTTACCTTGTAAATGAGGTATGTGCACCTTTCTTTGCTTGGATGTTGCTTCAGATGCCTCCTTGCAATCTTCTTCTACCTTTGTGTAGTGTTGATGATGAACTGCTTCTTTGATAGCTTCAAATTCTTCGTCAAGGTATGATAACCTTCTCCAAGTCTCCAAGTACTTGCTCTGATACCACTGTTGGAGTTTATTGACCTCCAAAGTATAGCAGGAAGTAGGTGGAACCCCCTAGGAACAAGTTGACCTTCTCACAAACTTCATCATAGAAAACCAGTCATGCTTGCAGAGCTTACTACTCTCTACTCACTCAAAAGTTTTTAAAACTGTTTTAAACACATATACTAGAGACCAAGAGCTTTCCAATGAGCCAAAGAACACTCAATTTGGATAAATACTCAATGAGCTATGACCTCTGCAATATGCAGCTTTAATGGAGACCTTGAAACAGAGATGAACCTGAGGACATACATCACTTGCAGAGACTACTGCTCTTAACTCACAACTCCAATGAATCTGAAAATTTCCAGAATACAAATAGACTTGGAGAGCTTTCTAACAAGCCAAAGAACACATGATTTGGATACATACACAAGGAGATATGACCTCTGCAAGTTGGATGTTTAATGGAGACCTTCAGCAGGGATAAAAAACAGAGAACACACACTACTTGCAGAGAGTGTTGCTCTCAGCTCACAAATCCAATGATTATGAAAATTGGTACTATGAAAGTAGACAAGAAGAGCTTTCAAATGATCTATCAAACATGTAATTTGGATATATAATGAGGGAGATACAAGCTCTGCAAGCTCTGCATACAAAAACTAGAGTAGCATAGAGATACTCTCTTGGACATCCCACAAGATCACGACTTTTCTCCTCTTTTTATAGCATGGGAAACTAATCTAAAACCTTCCTAATACATCTAAATTCGTGGTAGACACTTGAATGGAGGTATTACATGACTCAAGTGCTCAAATAAGCAAAGTATTGATGGACTTTGAGAACTAGCCACATCGACCTTCCACTAGGACACCACTGAAGCTCCCTTGTGACTCACTAATTTGACTCACCATGTTCTAGAACTCACGTGGTATTTTTGCTAAATTTTATGAATAATATGAGCCTTCTTGAAGTATTTGAAGACTTCCCAAAGGTATTTACATAATTTGAAACTTGTACCCTACATAAAACAAATGTTTGCAACAAGGTATTCACATGAATTTTTAAGAGAAATCCAAGAAGAGAAATGGAGAAGAGAACAAAGAACCCATCCTCCTATTCAAGAAATAGACGACTTGCAGGAACAATTTCCCCAAGATATCCCCTCTATTTACGATGATGTAGAGGAAGAGCAACTGAGTGAACACATAGCTTTTGAATCCAATTCTTTACAAGAATTACAATGTAATCTCACTCTAGAGGAGTTGTTAAAGGTTAAACCAGAACTGTGGAAACATGTAGGAAATCAATTCCCTGAGCTTGCTAGTACTCCCTCACAGATAGGATCACATAAGAAGGTACTAGAGATACGAGTAGAAAAGATCGGAGATGTAAGCGAAGGAGAGGAAGGTAACACTTATCTTCCAATAACCCATCAAGGCTACACCACGAAAGCCATCTTAGACTCAGGAGCCGGAGTAGCCATCGCTACCACCGCTTTATGGAAACGTTGGGGTAAGCCAGCACTAAGACCCATCAGGATGAAGCTACAAATGGTTGATGGACACATAGAAAAACCATTAGGCTTACTAGAAGGCATATCTCTCACCACTTGTGGTGTGGAGTTTGAGCATACCTTTGCCATTTGTGATTTTGCAAAAAATCATGCTTATGAGATGATATTGGGACGACCATTCATGCGTCAGTTGCAAATTGTACAAGATTGGGGAACTAATTCTTTGTACTTGCAACATTTAGGAGTGACTACTAAAGTCAATCTTAAAGACTATTCACATCGAGATGTACCCCCAATACAATGGAACACCATCCATAAGACACAGGTAGAAACGGAATTGGTACACTCATTGGAATGAGATCCTTCATGGTTGCATGAGGACACTCATTTATGGATGTTTAAGGTAGCCAAACAAGAGGAAGAACGGTTGGAAGCCAGGACCTTAGGTGCAGAACAACACCCAAGAACCCTTCAAGACCTAGCTTACGCACCTGTGGTGTTTCCAGACGAAGAATTCGAACCTCAAGGTTGGGTAGAAATCCTAGCAACCATGGATGTAGCCATCAATGAAGAAAAATGGACACCCCACTGTGACAAAGATGGCTATGATATTTCAGTTTTCACAATAGAGCCAATCATGTGTGATTCAGTTATAGAAGAATGTGAACCGAGCATTGATGCATTTGAGGATGCAAGTGACTTCGATTTAGATTCAATTATTATGGATCCGCCTTTTGCATCAGAAGAAGAATATTTCTACGAAGTAGAGACTCATCCTCCGAGACACGAAGAAATTACGAATGAGGTGAGGATAGCCACACAAGTGACTGACAAAAGTGAAGGTAAGAAAAGAAAGAAGAAAGAAACCATGTCAGAAAAAGAAGAATCCTTGTTTGAGGTTCCCAAGAACTTCAAGAAATATGAAATAGAAGATAGAAGAATAATGGTACGAATGCCTAACAGAAAAGATGACGTCAGAGAAGTATATGATAATCGAGAGAAAACCAAGAAAATCATAGTAGCCATAGAAGGGGAAGAAGAAAAATGTACCTACATAGGGCATGATTTGACAAATGAAGAAGAAGAAGAATTAGTTGCCCTGTTGCACGAATATAGAGATGTGTTCGCATGGAGTTACAAAGACCTAAAAGGAGTAGATCCAGATATATGTTCCCATAGAATCCCTATGACTCCAGATGCAAAACCTACGAAATAGAAACCATACACGTACAATGATAACTACGTTGCGAAGGTTAAAGAAGAAATAGATCGCTTGATAGAAGCAGGATTCATATACGAAATTGAGCATACCGAATGGGTATCCCCCACTGTGGTTGTGCCCAAGAAGAACGGAAAATTACGTGTGTGTGTATTAACCTTAAAAAAGTTAATGCCGCCACGATTAGAGACAGTTATCCTCTTCCTATCACGGAACATCTATTAGAAAGAGTCGTGGGCAAGGACGTTTACAACTTTCTTGATGGATTCTCAGGCTATAATCAAGTAGCCATTGCTCCAGAAGATCAACACAAGATGGCTTTTGCCACAGAATGGGGCATATTTGCATTTCGTGTGATGCCTTTTGGCTTAACAAATGCACCCGCTACTTTCCAGCGACTCATGTGTCATATTTTCAAGGAATTGTTACGCAAGAATTTGGAAGTTTATGTCGATGACTTATGTGCTCATTCAAATGTAAGACAGACACATATCCCACAGTTAAAACAAATATTTGACAAATGTCGAGAATATCAAATTTGTTTGAACCCAGAAAAATGTGTTTTCATGGTCAGACAAGGCAAAATTCTAGGACACATTGTGTCAAAGAATGGAATCTCTACGGATGAAGAAAAAGTGGAAGTAATTGCAGATCTACCTAGACCAAATAATATAAAGGAAGTACAGACATTTATGGGCCATTGCGGTTATTATAGACGATTCATACACATGTATGCAATCATAGCCAAGCCTTTGTACTCTCTTTTGACCCATTTTGAATGGACAGATGAGTGCGAGAATTCATTCAATGAACTTAAACGACATTTGTGCTCATCATCTATATTGACCACCCCAGATTGGAGTAAGCCATTCCATGTACATGTGGATGCATCCAACTATGCCATAGGATGTGTGTTAGCACAACCCACGAATGAAGGTAATATAGACCTCCCCATAGCTTACGCGAGCAGACAGTTGAACGCAGCAGAAAGAAATTACACCACTACGGAACGAGAAGGATTAGGAATGATATAAGCGGTAAAGAAATTCAGGCATTATTTGTTGGCAAACAAGTTCAAGTTCTTTACAAATCATCAAGCCCTATTGTACTTAGTCAATAAACCATGTAATACAGGAAGATTAATACGTTTGTTTCTGTTGGAAGTGAGGTAGGCCCTTAGGCTCATGTCACAGGTTCATGGTTCCATAGTTCTAGTCATGTACAACATTAATTCCAGCAATCTTCCATATTGACAAAACATGAACATACCACAACTTAATCATACAGATGATGAGACAAAGATAGAGAAAGAATAGACGTCATGTGTAAGGTGTTACGTAAGCCATCGCTTACTCATAGTATCATATATACCAATGTTCAATGTACAATGTGGGAGCAAAATTCTCAATCATTCTATGTGATGAGAAATAGATGAATGAGTGAATGTACAATGTAACAAACATATTCAGATGTGTGGGCAGTAATCTGAATATACATGAGATGTGTGACCTAATAGGTTATAGAAGAGTGAATATGAGTGACTGAATGAGGAAGGATCAGTGTGAAACTGATGGTCAACAAACCTACATCTAAACTTAGGCTATGGAAGACCCTAAGTCAGATACGTGTGTGAAAAGATCACATACTTATAAAGTAGCATAGAATGCTAACAAGATTGTTGCCGGAAATCCTCAAACTCATGTGAACACACCTTCTCAAACACCTCATAAAAATATGCATAAAGCATATAAGTACTGATTCTCTTGTACCTATGCCGAATAGGACTCCTCCTGATATGAACGCCACAACCTCCATAAACTTCAAGTAGTACCTGTGTGCATAAAGAGAATATGTACCTGAATACTTAACATAAGATGTGAATCTTATGTTAATCACCATCTAATGTCTTTGAAGTAGCCCGACACCTTCTTGTAGAAGACAATCTTCAACCTAATATCTTCCTGTAGAAGATAATCTTCAAAATCATGTAGATGGTCCCATCCAATGTCTTTGAAGTAGCCAGACATCTTCTTGTAGAAGATAATCTTCAACCTAACATCTTCTTGTAGAAGATGATCTTCAAATACATCATGTAGATGGGCGATCCTCACCATCAAGCTGCTAATGACCAAGTCTTCTTGCCATGAACAAGAGATAACCTCCTCTCCATGAGGTAGAGTGTGAGCACACCCTTCATCTTCATCAAGAAGAATCACCAAGAAGAACTCCATAGCTGCTCCTCAACATGCTTCAAGTTAGCACCATGGCTTCCCCATGTGCTAGATGAAACACCACCTCTACTGAGGTCCAAGCTTCCAAAGCTTGTGTTGATATTGGTGAAGGATGAATACAATGAGCCCAAGACTCTTGTTTTATAGTGTTTGATTGTCCTTGAAAAGCACCCCTCCAAAAGCAATCGCTTCTAATAAAGCTACGAACGAACAATGATCGTTCAAGAATAAAGCACAATCGCATAATGATGCGTTTCGCGAATTCGTCCGTCGCTGTCCGTGTGACTATCAAAAGCATGGTTTAAAATCTTTATTTTCCACACGCTGCTGCCGTAGGGGATTGAACTCGCGTGGGCGCGTTAGGAGGCTTTTGCCTTATCCACAGCGCCTAAGCGCTTTTGCTATACAAGGGAATAGTATGATAGCAATACATGTTATGTAACCTGAGGAAAATTTGGCCCAATTGAACATTGTTTTCCAACAGTTTCTATTGTCATGGAGTACGATTTTGAAGTAGTAGTCAGGAAAGGAAAGACACATCTTAGAGCTGACCACCTTTCAAGACTAACCTCAGGAGAAGCTCCTCAAGGGATAGCGGATGAATTACCAGATGCATATTTGTTTAACCATGAGATAGCACCAGAATGGGCTAAGCCTATAGTCCCTATTCTCACATATGGACCATTCCTAGGATAAAGTTCCAGGAAGGAGAGATCACCAAGTCTCAGAGATATCAAATCATAGCAGGAAGCATATATGAACAGGATAATCAAAAGATTCTTGCTTGTTGTGTAGATGAATCAGAACATGCGAATTGGTTGCAATTAGCACATGTAGGTGCATTAAAGCAACATCATTCGAAACATCATACATTGCATACTCTGCATAGACTAGGAGTATATTGGCCTTCTATGGAAGCAGATGTCTACAAATTGTGTAAAGAATGCCATGTTTGTTGTGAAAGACCACCAGTAGAATATGCTACATTATATCACGTGTCTCTCACACCAGACTGGAGTGAATCTTTAGTGACGTACTTGAGGACGAAAACATTCCCTCAAGGAATGACTTTAGCACGACAACGAAGTCTAGAGCAGGAAGCTCAAGACTATTCATTGATTGGTGATAATCTATACAAACGAGGACGAGATGGATATTTAAGACAATGTGTTCATGAAAGCGATTACTTGAGCGTATTAGAGACTGCACACCAAGGTGTTGTAGGAGGTCATTTCGGACCAGATAGGATAATCAAAGCCATCCTCTTTGCAGGATTATGGTGGCCCACTCTTCACATGGATGCACATACCTATGTAAAGAGATGTGATGTGTGCCAAAGAACTCAGTTTCCTACTCGCAAAGATGAAATGCCATTGAAACCCATGATGGGCGGACGTGCATTTTCTAAGTGGGGTATAGATTTCATAGGACCCATCAACCCCCCTACAAAAGGTACAAATGCTGAATACATTATTGTTGCGACAGATTATCTTACCAAATGGGTAGAGGCAAAAGCCACGAAAAAGAATGATGCATATTCTTATTTGAAAATGTCTTTACAAGATATGGATTGCCTATAGAGTTAGTGAGCGATCGAGGAACTCACTTTCTAAACCAGGTCATTGAATATTTGTTACAGGATTTTATGGTGATTCACAAGAAATCCGCACCATATCATCCTCAGGCCAATGGTCAGGCTGAAAGCACTAACAAGATCCTATGTAATGTACTGACGAAACTCGTGAACAACAAACGTTCAGATTGGGACAAATAGTTACACCACGCTGTTTGGGCATATCAAGTGGACTACAAGTCCGTACTCAATGCAACTCCCTTTCAGATGGTTTTTGGTCAGAATGCTGTGCTTCCTTTGGAATTCTTGATACTGACCCTTAAGGTTGCACAAGAACATCAGTGGACCAGCCATGAATTATCAGCAAGAATAATGGACTTGGAACGATTAGGAGAAACTAGGCTGAGAGCAGCAGCAGGAATATATGCAGCAAAGAAGTGACAGAAAGCATATTTTGATGCACATGTGAAAGATAAAGGTTTGAAAGAAGGAGATTTATTCCTAGTATATACGCTAAAACAACATGCACGGAAGTTAGAAAAGCGAGGTTATGGACCTATGATCATTAATAGACTCTCGACAAGTGGAGCAGTACAGTTAGCCACCTTAGAAGGAGATATAATGCCTAATTACATTAGTGGTTGTAGAGTCAGGTTATACCGAGAACCTCTTACTGAGGATATGCTTAGACGACTCACGTTGGCAAAGAAGCGTAAGGAGGAAGAAAATAGAATACGAGCTGCAGCTCGGGCAGAAGCTATAGAACGCATTAAGCGCATGAAGCTAATAAGACAAGGACTAGGGAGAGAACATTATAATCATCTGGAAACAACACCCAGATACCCCATGGCCATGTGTCAAGTAAAATCAAGCACTCATCCTAGCATAGTGGATAGGAGACCATTCATTACAGTCAAGCTGGAGCACGGCAACCCTTGCCAAGAGCTCAGGGCTTTAATTGACTCAGGTGCTGCGACTAGTGCGATTAGATGGTCCTACTATAAGGACTTAGGAATAGAAATGCGGCCAATTGAGGCATACCTCATAGGGCTAGGAGGCATAGAAACCCCTTGCATGGGTGAGGTGGACCTTCCTATCCTCATAGACGAAGTGACCTTGATAGTAAAGTTACTAGTGTGCCATGACGAGGACCTGATAGAACCCCTAATCCTTGGACAAGATTGGCTATACGATCACTCAGTGGACCTAAATCTTAGACAAGGCTCCTTGCAGATTGGAACCTTAGATCAGAAGCGAATGATCCGCTTGACTTCCCTAACGGCTGTTCGCTTGAAGTACGCGATCCTAGACCCTATGAACAACATGCGATGGAAGACCGAAAGATCTTTTGTCATATCAGTCACGTTACGTCTACACCAACCCACTCGGGCTTGGCAATGGACAATTGTCAATCAGAAGGACGTCAGGAGATTTTCCCTTAGGCTTCCTGCAAATTAGAAGGGTCACCCGCCCAACCGCTTGGACAAATGGGGACCATTAGCGGCCAAATGGGCACAATCAGCAGATAGATGGGGACGATCAGCGGTCAGGTGGACTTCATCAATGTGCACATGGGCAAAACAACCTGCGGTGCCCATCCTTCCACACTTACTGCGGACTGGCCTAGATTAAAAGTACAAAATGGAGCACTTCCTAATGGGTAGGTTTTGCAAGTGTTGGACCTCCCTTCTTTTCCAAAGTAGAGTGTCCATCCAACCTCTCAACCTCAACCACAAAAGAGTCAACCACGAAAAAGGAACCCAGACCGACGACAATATCAGACAACCCAGAGAAAGCATCAGTATCAACACCACAGAGCAAAAGGCACAAGACAAATATGGGTGCCAAAAGGACAGAAACCATGACAAGTTTCAACAATGCAAACAATGACAAGAAGAAGTTTTAGCAGAAGCAGAGACAGTATCCAAAGTCTTTTGAACATTCTTCTACGAATACAAACATTCGACAAATTTGGATCGCCAAGAAGTACCTTACGAACCGACCCACACCTATGCAGATTTGGGTACCCAAACAGTGTATTATAGCTCAACCCTCAAGCCATGTAATATATACCCCTCAGAAATCTCTTCAACCCTCAATACCACCACATCCAATATCACCTTTTGTCCCTTAGCAGAAACCTATCTCCCGTTTAGAAACTCTTAGGAAGTGGATACCGAAACGTATCCAGAAGTCTTCTCCTAACCCATTGTCTAACATAACTCCCACCCCGACTAATCTACAACCTTGTAATAACTCATTCATGACTCAACCTTGTATAAATCCACACACTATAACCCAACATCACCTGTAATAACACCTCATCAAGAAATGTATGCATCATCTGAAGCATGTAGGTGTCTAGAGACCTGCATTAGTTTGCAAGAAATCATTCCATAAACCACATCACGACACTCGGCTACGCGGGTTACACATCGGTTATGGAAGGAAATTGCAGTCTCACTTTCATGGGATCATGATTAATTTCCATACTAATGTGTTAATCTTATGTAGCAGATCTACTACGCACTCGCATCATACATCATGCAGGCAGAAGGACCATCAGAAGCTGGCCCTAGTGCACCTAGGGCCAATATTGGAGAACTACTAGCAGAGCCCCATCCTACAGCTCAGCCCCCAGAATTCCAAGGATTTCTCGGACCTATGCCGATCAACGATCCTCCTAGAGGTTATACGGAGAAGATTCATCGCAATTCTCACTGGTTTCAAGGGCTAGCAGGACCATTGGCGGATGCCGATTTTATATTTGAGGCCAATTTGACTTTTGATGACCGTACCTGGGGCAAATATCAGTTCTTCTCTAGAGAGTTCAAAGGACTACAGAACACAGAAGACCTAACACATGTTTGGGCAAGAGCAGGGTTTACAGAGTATTTCAGTGACCCTTTGCCTAAACCTGACTTCTACAGATGTTACTATTTAGTCATCGAACAAAGATTTGCCAGGCACCTTCATTTTGCCATCCTTAGTGAACGATCCACCATATAAAAGATTTTATCTTTCTAAAGATTTGATTAGAGCTGCCATTAAGATTCATGGAACACATACTCCCACAGATCGCAAAAGGTTAATCCCAGAGCCAATGAAACGTGGGGGCGTTACTAAGTGGGAAGACATTTCAACAATCACACCTGAGCTATCTAAACCATTGAGGATATGCATGCAGCATTTTGCTTTCCCCGCTCAGGACAGATTCACAATGCCTCACAAGCGCATATGGTTTGGCTTATATTTAGCATGTACTGGATCCCAAACATTTGATCTAGCAAGCTGGATCATTGATCAGCTCTACTTAGCCCAACATAGATGGGAAAGAAAGAAGGTCATCAATGGATGTTGCGCGCTGACTAGAATTGTATATATGTGCTTAGCATATGACTTGCCGATCGAACGTGCATTGACAAGCGAGGAGCTAAAAGCGTTTAAAGGAACCACAAAGAAAGCTAGGAAGGCTAGCAAAGGAAGAGCAGGAAAGCGAATGAGAGGAACTATCCCCTACCTTCAGGTGCTAGAATCACCCTCACCACAACCCTCTCCAGAGCAGTCTCCGACAGAAGCCACTCCAACAATACAACCTATTCGCATACGATTATCAAGACCAGTTGTAATGGAAGGCACTACCAGCACAGTCACTCCTCAAGTAGCCAGTGTCCCAGGACCTACCACCACTGGAGCAGAAGTCCCCACCACTATTGGTGCGGAAGCTTTTTCTTTTCTGATACCTAACTTGGAAGTAGAGCCACTAGATACAACCTTTGATTTTGAAATGCAAGATGCTTTCTCCAATGAATTTCAGTTTTCAGAAGGCCAGATCTTCTCTCAGGAATATGAAAGGCCCAGCTACCCTACCACACCGCGAGATCAACCACAAGGACAAGTAGTGTCTAGTTTCGAGGAAGAAAGAACAGAAACCGACGAAGATGAAGGCGATGACAAAGCCAGTGAAGGAACTCATGAATCCCAAGAACATGTGCAAACAGACGAACAAGGACAACAAACCGACACCCAAGGTGACACGAGCACATACAAAGAAGAAACATTCGAAGCAGCAGCTTATACACTAGCCATCAAAAAAATGTATCGAACCATGGAGAAAGTTGTGAAGAGAGATGGTGGATGCAATCCAAAGATGAGTAGGTGCTGCTACAACCAGCTTCACACCAGCCAACTGAGACTTCAGAGTTGATTAGTAGACCCTTTAAGCTTCCTAAATCCACCAAAATATCAGCCAAGTACTTTGGAACATGTATCCCAAAAGTTTAAGTCAAGACAGACTATTTGCGAAATGACTAGCTCCCAAAACTTGCTATTTTTGGACATACACCTGCTGGAAAAAATGAACAGTGCTCTCAACTTGGTAGGAATTAGAAAAATTCCTTTTGGGCATAGCAAATAGACTTAGCAAGCTTCTCAATCCAAGTTAAAACACTTCAAATGATGGACTGAGCACTGAGAACAAGATTTATCAATTTCTGGAACATGCCCACCATTCTCGGGGCTCTGCAGAGATAGACCAGTCAGCAGTAAAATGCAGATATCTCCAAAACTATAAATCCAATGACCTTGAAAATGGATATGCAGAAACTAGACAGTAAGCACTATCTAACACACATTAAATCACTGAAAAAGGATTAGTAGAACTCGAGATATGACCTTCTCAATGTACTGCTCTGAGTGAGTATAGCAGAGAACAAAACAGAGAAGTGAATGATGATAAATGTATAAATTCATATATGATTACAACCACATTGGCAATGAATCTTTGCACAATGGGAGTAGAATGATAGAGATATGGAGTAAGCTCTTCAATCTCTACAAAATGACATGAAGTGGTCATGTACAAGGCTTGCTAATCGCCTCTTCCTTCTTGCTCCTTTTATAGCTATTCTTGGAGGGAGTTTTGAATTCGAATTCGAATGGCTCCACCTAAAAGTGATCCCCAAAGTTAGGAGATATTCCCTCAGCTCAAAAAGTCGTGGGTTTTGGTAGTTAGAGCCACGAAATTGCTTTTACATCATGCATGAGGTAAGCCATCCTTTTCCTTTTTCTTTTTTAATTACAAGAGATAAAAATGAACTCTTTTACAAGAGGTGTTCACATGACTACTCATGTGACTTACAAATGAGGATGATATCAAATATATCAAGCATGTAGGCTTGGGTAAAATGCACCAACAAAAGTTTGGGCGCGTAAGAAATTGAATGAGGAAGAGAGCCAAGCACTTATAGAACAGGAACTTGTCTCAGGCGGATTCGAAGAAGTATACATCAGAGGCTTCCGAGAACTTGTCAAATCAGTGGGATCCACAGAAGCCTTATGATATTTGCAGAGGAAACCGTTACTGCACTATGACCCTCGCAGAGTCCGTTTACTAACCAAACCTGGTGAATACATTCGGGTACCCACCGGCGGTCAATCTTCAGAACAGGCCAGGGAAGCACGTCTCGTCCCTGAAGGCTCAGTGACAGAAGACACCATTATCATCGACTCCCCACCTCGTACTACTGTTGTACATACTACCACAGTTACGGAAGTACCTACCACCCCAATCGCTCCTCCTTCACCTCCCATCCATCCCGTCTCCCCCATACACCCTCCTTCTCCCAGAACAACATCCTCCTTCTCTGGTGGAGTAGCAGAAGTCGTCCTTACTCCCATCCATCCCACAATTCCCGCACCCACTCAACCTAGTCTACCCCCTAACACATCCACCTTTCTATCCAACCCCTTTCTCCATCCATCTTTTCCATCCTTCCCCACACCTCCAAGACCCCTTTTCCCATTCCCACCTCCATTAACCTTCTCCCCAGTCTCACCTCCCCGACCCACCGTAACCCCTCTTTCCCCTTTCCACCAAGCCGTCCAAGACAACCCCTCTGTAAATTACTCTTCAACCTTTGTAAATCCTGTATTTACACCCACGCACTTACCCACGATCACACCACTATTCACAGTCACTGCACTCGACACCACATCCAGTGACATGGATATCTCACCACCTACCGCACCACCACTCACTTCATTCATGGCACAACCATACATAAGCACACCACAATTTTCACAATCACCACAGCATCCACTTTCCCACCCCCATTCCCTTTGCATCTACACCTACTGCATCTTCGCTTAGCACACCATTAATATTATCACCCACTGTAGATACTGCATTCCGACAGATGTTCACATGCATGGCTCAAGTAAGAGATGAGTTCACATCTCTTAGACATAATTATCAGACGCTGCAGAGGACAACCAACGACTTACAGTTGCAGCTTCATTGTTGATCGAGAATGCCTCATTGAATACTCGCTACCAAGAACTACGAGAGGCATATCATAAACTGGAAGTAGAAAGTGAAGAAAAGACGAAAGAAGCTGTCACCGAGCTCGATAATTTGTTAAGGACAGACAATTTGCAATGCGACGCTTACACGGAACATGGGCTTACTCAGAAGACACTTGGCAGTAGCAAAAGAAGAAAACCAGTGCCTACAAGAACAGAACAGAGAAAATTTAGAAGCTGCCCTTGATCAACCTGACCAACCATTAAGCCCTAGTCGCTTTAAGGTCATGCCCTCAGAATCAATGAAAATGTTGTTAGAAGATCATGTCAGATTGTTAGATGACTACGACAGCATGAACGAGGAGTTTCAGAAGCTCAAGGAGGAACACAAGACATTGCAACTAAGAGTACCAATACCACAAGGACTACCACCCCCTACGGACCCATCTTCTGACATCCTAGAGGAACTCAACGCATTACAGGCCCAGGTATCTACTCTTCAATCACGGATAGAAGTATATGAAGCACCACCCAGACCAGACTCCCCACCGGACCTACCAGCAGAGGAAGAAACAATGACTATTCCGGTGGAGGAAACTTTTGAAGAAGTGTACGAACCACAACCCATCCCAGGCGGACGCGTCACGACTGAAGGCCAGACGACTTTTGAACTTCCAACTCCCACATGGATGAAGACAATTGAAGAGCTTGGAACAACCCACTTAGCACGAGTAGAGGCACAATTGCACGCAATGGCAATGATTGAGGAAAGAATTTTACAGTCACCATACTTTGCTCATTTGGCCCCGTGCAAATACATATCAGGGCATGAGCTACAGTATAAACCTTATTTTATGTTAATGGCGGAATATCAGTTGGCCATAGAGAAAGAAACAGGCAAGAAACCGTCTCACGCGACACAATTTGAGCCAGAAGATTTGCCAGTGGATGCACAGCGCGGAGAAATCTTTCAACCAGATTGGCGCAAGGATCTATTACAAGAATATCCTGAGATGATGAGTACTTGGGTTAAGGCACCAGTACACTTAAAATATAACCCATGTTGGGGACCAGTGCCACGTCGCCGTTCCTAGAAGGCATTTGCCATTAAAATACATAATAACAAGCAATGCCAGGATTGGCTAAACTACCCATACTTCAGGCCACCTACAGGACCACCTACAATCGGATACATGATGGCCACGATTCGCTACTGGCTCCCTCGCTTGAAACATATGGACGATATAGCAGCGCATATGACTGTCAAAATCTTTGACATGATGCAAATGGTTTTCAAAGTCTTCCGTCGTGTTAAGGCTCCTCATGTAAACACCTCGGGCTTCGAGCATGGCAATCTAGATCTTGCATATGATATGAGTACAACGCCATCGCTACGGGTGTGTTATGCCTGGCATTGCATAATTAAATACCTACCGGCGTGCTACAAGCAAACCTTCGAAGAAATGTTCACAACCAGTTTCTGGGAATACCATTCAGAAGTGTTCATCAGCAGGCCCACACATTTGCTTCAATTATTCACTTGTGAACAGATGGTTTATTCCACACATTATCGACTCCCACCACCTGATGAACCGCAACCAATTGATTGGGAGAAACTCGAGGCAGATTTGGCCCGAGGCATTCGAATATCAGAACACATCCTCGCTTAGGAACTACTACAGAACTACATCCGACAGACCGCACAACAAGGTTCTTTCGCGGATGACAGAAGCGAGAGGGAGGGGGGTGTTGGCAGTAGCCAGAGGCATAGAAGACGCGGAAGCATGTAAAGACAGAGCAGGGAGTCAGTCGAATCAATTTTTCAAAGATTATGTTTTATAAATATTCTTCAAAAAACCTCCAACGGTGATTTTCATCACTATTGTAACATATGTAACATAGAAAAACCCTTTTTGTAATCCATAGCTCTATTTTGTGCAAGCCGAGGAGTCCTCGAGCTTGAGGAGCTCAGGTAGAATGAGCGTATCAATTAGGTTTTTTTTAGACATCGTTTACCCCTTCAAATAGCACTTAGGACCTATTTTTTAACTATGCCGGTCACTAGATGTGAAACGGGTCAAAACTAGTCTAGAATCTATAAAAAGAGCTAAAGAGCTCATTTTTGAGGTTAGCTTGTTTGAGTAGAGAAGAGCTTAGATTTATTTTGAGCTTGTAAGAGTGTTCTTGAGCAATAGAGTTGATTTCCCACCTTCCATTGTATCTTGCTTGTCTCTTCGTAGTGTGTGTGTGCATCTCTATGCTTCTCACCTTCACTCTCACTTCATCTCACATTCACGATCTTTATATCACTCCTATCTCTTCCGCGGATTGACATTAAAGAGGTGAAGCTTCTTAGCGTGGTTCTCACCATTGTGCTAGAGCAACATATGTATATCCATTACCATCTTCTGCTTCAAAGATGATACGGACCATATATCAGGTTTTGGCCACTCCAAGCTAAGAAGAGAATGTACTTCAATTCTCTCTAACCATCCAAAACCATTCATTGTAGAGGGTACAACATATCTATGAGTGTAAAAGAAAACTCTATCATGGTAAAGTTGAGCAGGAGATATTTCTGGAAAGACTAGTGCACCAATATCTGCATGCAATGCTAGGAAAGTACCTGTAAGACTATGAAGTGGTTTCTCTTCCACCAAAGTAGAAGGAAATATATCTGAAACAAACAAAAACATATCTAAATAGTTCAAAAATATATCCAACACAAGAAAACATAAAATATTGTAGAGTAATAGTTACAATTCACATGATATCTCATTCTACTAGAGTTTTCAAGTTTCATAGTTTCCATTGTAAAAACATGTTGTACAATAACAACCATCCCATTGTCTTTGTGCTCCTTGAAGCCAAGTATCTTTCCCTTCCAATGGAGATTTAAGTTTCCACGATCTCTAACTCGATGAGGGTTGCATGTACACCCATGCACCTTTGGAGTACTCATGTGATAGCCACTGTCCATCTGTGGCTTTGATATTGTGACATCTTAATGTGAGGATTTCATCTTTTGGTCACCTAGAAGCTTTAGCTATTGCCATTGAAGCTAAAGGTCTTCAAGCTACAACATTAATTCAAGATAGGAGATGCAGGAAGGTTGGAGTGTTGAAAGAGGAGCTTCAATGGTGTGCTACAGAGTGAAAGTAGTGAGAAAATATGACTTTTTGGGACTTGGGTATGAAAATGTGAGGTTTAGGGGGGAAATAACTCTTTTTTGAGTATTTTTGAAAAAACCCATTTTTTTTAGCTCAAAACATGCACGGATTTTGAATTTGGGGTCAAAAAGAGTACGTTTGACCCTAAAAAGTAATGGGGGGTCCATTTTCAAGTGTTATGATGAGTTTTTTAACTTTTTAAAAATTTTGAATTTTTAGGCCCAATTGAGTTACGAGATTCCTTTTCCCTCTAGAGGCAGCTCATTAAATAAGGAAGAAATATGTCCCCTCTTCCCCCTTCAGCCTAGTATTTTATAGGGCATAGACTATGGCCACCACCTCTTCTGATTGGTCCATCACTAATCACTCCTTAATCTAAAAGGCCCATTCAGGGTTCATTTTTGATGTTGGGAAATCCAAGTACACTTTGATCCTTGCATATTTGTTTTAAAGTTCTTTCACCAATATGAGCAAGCCTTCTAGCCATACCTCTAATCCAGAGAGTGTTTGAGATCCATAGCTAAACAATGCTATGTTCTTAGTATCTTCCACTTCAAATGTGAAGAGTCTTCCTATCTTTTCTCCTTTAGCTATCCTTTTGAATCCTTGCTTTGGGTCTTCCACATAGGCTCCATGTCTTGTAAATCTCACCTGCAATCCTTTCTCCACATTTGTCCAACACTTATCAAATTCTTAGTTATTGTGGTTACATAAAATAAGTTGCTCAGAAGATTCATATTTCCATCTGATATGTTGACATTACCTATCTTTTCCACTGAGTGCCTTGTATCATCACCTGTTTGCACTTCATGTTTATTCTTGGGATCTTTCAAGTCAGAGAGCAATGCTACATTTCCCGATACATGATTGGAGCATCCTAAGTCAATATAAAAGACATGATCATCATCCTTACCTTGCTTCAGTGATAGGTTCATGAGAAGGAGTGAGTCTTCTTGACTTTGATCCTCAGTTTAAGTGTTGTAGTCCTTCCTTCCTCTGTATCCATTTTGATAGTTGTTATTATTGTTGTGATAGTTGTTGTTATATCCTCCATTGTATCTGCCTCTATTAGATCCATAGCCACCTCTGTTGAATCCTCTTCCTTTCTTGGATTCTTATAACACTCTTCAATAGTGTGATTAGAGCAACTACATATGTTGCAAGGTTGAGATTTTTGGGGTCTCCCCGTTCCTTGCTTTCCTCCTCTACCTCCATCTTCATTCTTCTTTGACTTTGACTTGTGTTTAGCTTTAGCTTTATCATAGTATAGGGCAAAAGATTTATTACCTCTTGAGGTTTCACCATTTTTTTTGTAGCTTTTCTTTGTGTGTGAAGAGTTTGCCCATTAGAGTATTGAGGTCAGGCACCTGCATGTCCATGTATAGATCCATGGCAGTTGTGAATGATTCCCACTTGTCATCAACTTTAATGCCATTGATGATTTGCCTTATGATTTGATCTTCTTCAATCACCTCTCCAATGCTTCCTAATTGATCAGAGATGTCCATTTTTCTGACATAATTAGTCACACTTTGCTTGGGGCTTTTCTTCAATATTAGTAAACTCCATCCATAACTGATTCTTCTTTGCTATAGTATTAGAAGAAAAGAAGGCAGAAAGTGAATTCTAGGTCTCCCTTGAGGTCTTGCATCCTTTCACATGAGGTAAACGAAAATCAGAGATTGATTTTAGAATATAGGACCTTTCCAATGCATCCTTTGAACACCAAGTTGTAAGTCTCTCATGCTCTTCAAGTGATGGTTGCCCTTTGCTCCTCATTGTTGGCATGAGTTCATCTTCAGATATGTTGTAGCTCAGTGATGAGTAGCACCTGCTTTAATGTCAATCTGGGAAGACATGAGGATGGTATGAAGACCTTGAACAAGTGATGGCACAAGTATGTGAGTGAGAAGCACACTAACATGCACACACATACACACACACATGCGGCAAGACAAAGAGAGAGAAACAATGAAGTTCTTAGATTACTCAAAAGTGCTCTTGTAATCAACTCTACAACAAGCTAACCTCAAACATGAGCTCTCTAGCTCTTTTTATAGTTTTTGACTAGTTTTGGCCCTGTTCAGACCTAGTGTCCAGCCTAGTTCAAAATTAGGTTCTAGGGCCTATTTGAGGGCTCAAATGGAGGGGTACTTCTAATGCTCCTCAAGCTTGAGGACTCCTGAGCTTGAACAAAATAGAGTTACAAAAAGGTGAAATGGTATTTACAATGATTGTTAGTGATAAGAATCACTGTTATCAGGAGGTTGATTGGAAAAATTTAATGGCCTACTTGCCACATCTGCATTGACTGCTTTGCCTGCTTGTGCCTTCCCTCTGCTCAGACTCCCTTCGTTAACTTCCTTGTCATGTAAGTCCTTGACTGCCCTGACCAATGCCAACACTCCCCCCTCTCTCACGTCTGTCGTCTTTGACAGACCCTTGTTTGGCTGAGCGTTTCACATAATATTCAACCACGTCAGTGGCTAAGTGGTGCTCTGCTAGCCTCAACCCCTTTGCTAAATCTGTTAGGAGGGCATCCCAATCCGCTGGACCTGGAACATCTGGGTGTGGCAAACACAGTTTTTCCGAATGTAAGGTTTGCTCCGTTGCAAAGAGGTGGAGGAGATGGGAGGGTCTGGGAACAAAGATTTCAGAGTGGTATTCCCAAGATCTTGTGATGAACATCTCTCCGAATGTTTGCTTCTAGCAGGCTGGGAGCTATTTAATTCGTGCGTGCCATGCATATATCACCTGAATGGAGGGGTTGTACTCATATGGTAGACCAAGTCGAGGTTACCTGCTGTGAATCCAACTCCTCAGAAATGTGGATCTTTAATATTTTTGAAGGTTCTCAAGGTTACTAGCATCAACTCGAATATTTTCATGCACATTTGTGCCATTACATCTGGGATGTTTCACAGTTTGACTCCCTAGTGGTGGATGGTAGAGATCATGTATGCCACCATAGCTTGTCCTCGTGGCGATGCCAGGTATACATAATTGAGCCACTTTGCACAGCCTTTAACATTCTTCACAATGATGGAAAAGTCAGGCCATGTGCATCTGCTGAGGATGGGAGCATAACAGGGATTATACTTGATGAATAGTGGCATATTATTCCAAGTTCGAACCATCTCGGGGTAAGTTTATAGGAGTCGCAGCTGCCAGGTAGGTTGAAAAATGGATCCTTGTGTCACACTTTCAGGTATATCATCGGGGCCGAATTGAGTGGCAAAGGTTGGCACCTTGCCACATCGTCGTTGAATTTTTGCGTTGTAATCTACTAAGAGCACACAATAGGGCACAAATTGATCATCATTTGTGCCTATCCATCGGTGATAAGGCATACTTGGGAAATATTCTGATTTGATAATAGTGTCCTCAATCTTAGACATTGACTCAATATGGACCACTACTCGATCGTCATGCGTACTAGCCGTTTTCTTGAGTGTCTGCATCCATTCTAAGGCTTCTACCTCTAGTGTGTCCAATCCCTTAGAGGTTTTTTGGCCACTCGACATTGGCATAGGAACATATGGCTCCTCATAAGACTCGTCAACTTCTATGGGTACCGATTCTTTCGCTTCTCGTTCGATGATTGGGGAAGGTTGTCGTTCATACTGAAGGACCTTCCTTTGCAATTCTTCTACTTGCTCTTTTAGATGTTTTACCTCCTTTGTAGGTGATGTTGACTCTGTGATCTTTGGTTGTTCTCCTTGTTCCGTTAGTTGTCAGCATAGTATGTCTCATTCTTTTTCTACCGAAGTGGATTGTGCAGTGAGAGATGAGGAGTGTGGTGATGGTGGTGCCTCATGATGTTCTTCCGTCAGTGTGGTATCTCCTAGTGCCAATACATTTATGTGGATTTGTTTTCCGAAGTGAAGGGGATGGGTAGGCACTCGTTTCTCAAAGCGATGAATGTAAGCCATAGCTGAATGAATGGCTTCATCTAGGCCCAGCGCGTCTGCATGTAGGTTCAATGATTCAATAAACAGTTTGTCCACTCCTTCTTCTCCTAACATCTGACTTATTAGCATCTTTCCTGTTTCCAATGACAGCTTGTGATGCTCTTGGACTTTGTTCATAGTCTCATATAATCTTTTGATTTGCGCAATATAGACTGGGGCACTCGCTAGTTCTGTAATTTCTTCTTGCTCTTGTTCATGTTCCTCGTCTACCTCCTCTTCATCAGCCTCTTCTTCATCTTCATCGACAACCACTATTTCATGTTGGAAATGAGCTGAAGTCCGTGTGGTAGGTTGTGGTCCTCGTGTATGGGCTTCCTCCGTCTCAAGATTCGCCACATTAATCATTCGGGCAATTTCTTCATCTGTCAAATCCTCCAACGTGTAACCTAGTGGAAACTCCAAGTCAGAGGGGACATGAGGGAAAACAAGATTGGTCCCCTCCGCACTTAGCCTGGGAAGACGAATAGTAAACGGACGGATACGTCTTGTTTGTGGAGGCATTACCTCTGGTGTGAGTGTGGCACCCCTTGTCCGTGCACACGGTAGTTGAACTGTTCCTCTCATTTTCTTAGATGGGGGCCCTGTTGTTGATGGCCTTCTCTAGAATTCCTGAGGTCTGGACCACACCAGTGCCCTTTGAATAGGCACATCATATGCTAAGCATCTGTAAATGATCCTTGTTAGCGTGCAGTGGCCATGAAGCACATTCTTATGTTTCTTATTCCACCGTTGATGTGCCAAGTGGATTTGGTCGATGATCCGATGGGGTATATTGAGTGTGAGGTTCTCTGTTTCTACGAGGTACAAGCTAAACCAAATTCTTTTTGGTGGCATAGTAAAGCGTTCTTGAGTAGGAAAGGCGAAGTGTTGCATGATCGTGCATAGGTGGAGGGCGATGGTTGGTGTCATAGCTACCATAAAATTTAGTTTGTTAAGATCTTTATGTTTCATCCTCCCAGGAATCAAAGTTTCTTTTTCTATAGGAATGTGCATTCCCTTCATGTCCAGTGCCTCCCTTACTAAGTTGAGGGTAAGCTTGAACCTCTTGAGCTCATGACCTGCTGTGAGGGAGGGAAGTACAAAGGTGCTATCTCCTCCTTTGGCTCTACTAGGGGTTATCGTACTGATTAGATAGGAGCAACATAAGAAATATGGCTTAGGTAAGAGCGCCTGAAAGTAGCTATCCAAGCCCGCTTTGGTCCATACAGATCTCATTAATTTCGCATTCTGATATTTTTCGAACTCACGGGTAAAGAAGTGGTATCTTCCCCACTTGCCATTGAATTCAAGTTTTGTCTCCCAGAAGTAAGTACCTTCTCCAAGGGGTCTTGCAACATCGCTGAACCAATGTGCATGCTTTCCAACTTGTGAGGTATGCCCCTATGGAGGGTCTTGAATCGTGATCATGTGGACTGCCCTGAGTTCTTGAAGTCTCTTAGTTAATTGGGTCTCCAGGGGAAGATTTTCAATGTCCACTATCTGGGCGCTTGACCCCGCTTGGGAACTGGTGCCTCCTGCTTCTGCCATGTTACTGTTTGTGTGCTGGTTCTGTGAGAATATAGAAGCATGTGTTAACATTGTAATGGACAAGATAGAACAATTTTTGTCCCCATTACAACATTAACATGAGTGCTTAGTGAGAGGTTAGGTTGTCAGTGAGTGCTCGGTGATTCTATGTGTAGTTAGTGAATGACTAGTCCTATGAGCTAAATGGAAAGATGCAGTGTGAGGATGATGCTGTTAGTAGATGGAGATGAATTTACAAATGGGGGTCAAGGGGTTTATTACAAGCTTTGGGCTGCCAAACACAGTGGATGGATTTCGGTTTTGACTTTGTGGAGACTCTGGAGGGCTTTATGAGAGCGTCTGCTTGGAAATGAGGCTTTTTAGGGACCCATTTACAAGTGATTATGCTCATGGGCATGGGCGAATATGTGTTCGTGCATGTCGAACGAGAGTGGGTACCAACTGTCCAAGTGAGGGAACCTGTTGTACATGTTGTGGTCTCTATGTGGCCATTTGAGCCCCCAAGCAAGCCTTAGGCACCCAAATTTGTCATGATTGTGGGTCAGCCCTCAGTGACTTCTTGGGTACCTAGATAGTCTTTACTGCCATAGAAGAATTTTTGAAGGACTTCTTATTAGTGTCCTGTCGTTGAGCACTAATATGACATTGAGCTAGTGGTTGTGGCTTGACTGCAACAGGATGCGCGCCTTTTCGCACCCATAATTTTTTTGGTGGTTGAGACACCGTGCTTTGTACTTTCTTTTGACTTCGAGCATATGCCGCATGATTCCTCTGCATTCCATATTCCTTCGGTTGCCATGTCTTGATCACCTTTGGAAAAGAAGGGAGTTCCGTTGTATCCTTGAATTCTTTGTTGAGAAAATCATCCTTCTGCATCACATAGTTTTGGGCAAGAATAGCATCGTCATCTTCATGTGTACTCCTGGAAGGACCAAGAGTTTGTGCTTTCCCAAATCCTTGAGTGCTTCATTTTCTAACTCAAGTGTAATGCGGTTCTGGTTTACCCAGACATGAAGAAGTCCACTTCTTAGGTTTAGGTTGACTGCTTGGTCATAAATCCAGTCTTGACCCAACACAAGAGGCTCAATGAGGTCCTTGTCTGACACACTAGCACCTTGACTGTCATAAGAACATCTTGAATATAGAGGGGAAGTTCCACTTCACCCATGCAAGAGGTTATTACACCTCCCAATCCTATGAGATATGCTTCTACAGGATTGACACTTAAGTTCAATTCTTGACAGTACAAAACTTTAAGAGCACGAGTTGCTGCACCTAAGTCAATCAAAGCCCGTACAGTCCTTGCGCTATTTCCTTGTCCTATCTCTAAGGTTACAAAAGGACGTCGGTCAATTATTTTATTGGAACTTACACCTGAGACTTCGCACATAGCCATATGATATCCTGGATCTGCATAGGCATCTTTTCTAGGCTGATCTCTACCCTGTCTTCTCAATTTCATTCTTTGGATGTGTTCCAATGCTTCTGCATGTGCTTCGTCTCGAATTTGCTTTTCCTCTTCTTTACGTTTCTTTGCAGTATTGAGTCAATTTAGCATCTCCTTCGTGAGAGGTTCCTGGTATAACTTGACTCTACATCCAATGATGTAATTTGGTAGGATGTCGCCTTCTAGAGTGGCTAGTTGAACTACTCCACTTGTGGAGATCCTATTGATAATCATTGGTCCATAGCCTCTCTTCTCTAATTTCCTTGCATGTTGCTTCAATGTGTAGACTAGTACTAGGTCTCCTGCCTTCAAGCCCTTATCTTTCACATGTGCATCAAAATATGCTTTTTGTCTTTTCTTGGCTGCATAAATTCCTGTTGTAGCTCTTAATCTTGTTTCACCTAATTGTTCCAAGTCAAATATTCTAGATGAAAGCTCATGGCCTATCCAATCGTGCTCTTGTGATACTCTCAATGTAGGTATCAAGAAGTCCAACGGTAGCACTACATTCTGGCCAAACACCATCTAAAAGGGTGTGGCTTGGAGTACCGTCTTATAGGAGACTCGATATGCCCAAACAACATGGTGTAGGTGTTTGTCCCAATCAGAGCATTTATTATTCACTAGTTTGGTTAGCACATTACATAGAATCTTATTTGTGCTCTCAGCTTGCCCATTAGCTTGTGGATGATAGGGGGCAGACTTCTTGTGTATCACCAAGAACTCTTGGAGAAGATTTTCAATAACTTCATTCAAGAAGTGAGTGCCTCTATCACTTACTAGCTGGATAGGTAGCCCGTATCTAGTGAACACATTCTCAAATAAGAACTTAGTGGTCATCTGAGCATCATTCTTTGTCGTAGCTTTTACCTCTACCCACTTGGTTAGATAATCAATGGCCACAATAATGTACTCTGCATGTGAACCCTTAGCTTGGGATTAATAGGTCCAACAAAGTCTATTCCCCACTTAGAGAATGCACGTCCACCCATCATAGGTTTCAATGGCATCTCATCTTTGCATACAGAATACTGCGTTCGCTGACAGACATCACACCTCTTCACGTAGGTATGTGTATCCATGTGTAGTGTTGGCCACCACAAGCATGCAAATAGTATTGCCTTGATCACCCAATCAGGTCCAAAATGTCCTCCTGCTACACCCTGGTGAGCAGTTTCCAAGATCTTGAGGTATTCGCTCTCATGGACACATAATCTGAGGTAACCATCTTTACCACGCTTGCATAGATTATCACCAATGAGTGAGTAATCTAGGGCTTCTTGTTATAAACTTCTTTTCCTAGCCAAAGTCATGTCTTGAGGGAATGTTTTCATCCTCAGGAAGGCTACTAGTGGTTCACTCCAATCTGGTACTAGAGACACTTGGTACAGTGTAGCATGCTCCACAAGTGGTTTAAGACTACAGCCTGGAGATTCTTTACACAACTTATGGACATCTACTTCCATAGTCGACCAATGCACTCCGAGTCTCCTTAGTGTCTGTAGGGTTTGGTCCCTTGAGTAATGTTGCTCTAATGCACCTACATGTGCTAATTGCAACCATTTTGTGTACTCATCCTCTTCCACACAACAAACTAATATTCCCTGATCCGTATGCTTGTACATACTCCGTGCCATAATATGGTATTTCTAGGCTTTTACTACTTCCCTATCGTGAGTGTTTACTACTTGATGTTTAGGCCCCTATGTCAATATTGGAACTAATGTTTTAGCCCACTCAGGTACAACTTCCAAATTAAACAAGTAAGCATCAGGCAGGTCATCTGATACTCCTTGCGGGGCCTCTCCGGATGTGAGCCTAGAGAGATGGTCTACTCTCAAATGAGTCTTGCCTTTCCTCACCACAACCTGAAATTCATATTCCATTAGTAAGAGAAATCATCTTACTAATCTACCTGTATTGCACGGCTTGTTTACCAAGTACAAGAGTGCTTGATGATCAGTAAAGAATTTAAACTTATTTGCAAGCAAATAGTTTCTAAACTTCTTAACCACATATACCATGCCTAGTCCTTCTCGTTTGATGGTTGTATAGTTTTGTTCAACTGCATTCACCTGTCTACTAGCATAGGCAATTGGAAGATCCATATTACCTTCACCAATAGGTTGTGCTAGCACACATCCAATAGCATAGTTGGATGCATCCACATGCACATGAAAGGGCTTGTTCCAATCTAGTGTTGTTAAGATTGGTGCTGAACATAATCGTCATTTAAGCTCATTGAAGGAGTTCTCACATTCTTCGGTCCACTCAAAGTTAGTCAAAAGTCCGTACAGAGGCTTTGCAATGATGGCATACATGTGTATAAAGCGTCGGTAATAACCACAATGCCCCATGAAAGCTTGGACTTCCTTCACATTCTTTGGCCTAGGTAACTCTGCTATGGCTCTCACTTTCTCTTCGTCAGTGGATATGCAATTCTTTGACACTATGTGTCCTAGAATCTTGCCTTGCCTGACCATGAAAACACACTTTTCTGGGTTCAGGCAGACTTGATAATCTCTACATTTGTCAAAGATTTGCCTGAGTTCAGGTATATGTGTCTGTCTAATGTTGGAATGCGCACAGAGGTGATCAACGTAGACTTCCAAATTCTTCCTCAGGAATTCTTTAAATACATGACACATTAGTCTGTGAAAGGTAGCTGGCACGTTGGTAAGACCAAATGGCATTACTCGAAAAACGAATATGCCCCACTCTGTGGCAAAAGCTATCTTATGTTGATCTTCTGGAGCAAGGGCTACGAGATTGTAACCAAAAAATCCATCCAAGAAGCTGTACACTTCCTTTCCTACTACTCTTTCTAGTAGATGCTCAATGATAGGAAGCGGATAGTTATCTTGAATGGTGGCTGCATTAACCTTCTTCAAGTTAATGCACACACGTAACTTTCCATTCTTCTTGGGCACCACTACAATGGGGGATACCCACTCAGTGTGCTCAATTTCATAGATAAATTCAGCTTCAACCAAGCGATCTATCTCTTCTTTGATCTTGGTAGCATAGTTATCATTATATGTGTATGGCTTTTGTTTAGAGGGTTTGGCATCTGAGGTCATAGAGATAGTGTGTGAGCATATGTCAAGGTCTACACCTTTCAAGTCCTTGTAGCTCCAAGTGAATACATCTCTGTATTCTCTTAGCAAAGCTATTAACTCTTGCTCTTCTTCTTCCGTCACGTCATGTCCTATGTAAGTGTGTCTCTCTTCTCCTTCTTCTATGGGTACAACTATTTTCTTAGTGCTTTCTTTGTTATCATAGGCCTCCTCTAATTGCGCCCCACGTATAGGCATTCTTTTCACGACTTTCCTATCATCTATTTCATACTTTTTGAAATTCTCGGGGACCTCAAACAAAGATTCTTCCTCTCCTTGTGGGACTTCTCTCTTCTTCCTCTTCTTGTCTTCACTCTTGGCAGCCACTTGTGTGGTTAACCTCACATCATTTGTGAGCTCTTCATGTCTCTGAGGGTGAACTTCCACTTCATAGAAGTATTCTTCATCTGATGCAAAACGAGGGTCCATAATGATTGACTCTAGATCGGAGTCACTTGCATCCTCGAATGCATCAGTGCTAGGTTCACATTCTTGAAGAACCGAATCACCATGGCTCTATTGAGAAGATTGAAATGCCATAGCCATCCTCATCATAGTGGGGTGTCCATTGTTCTTCATGGATGGCTACATCCATTGTTGTTAAATTTTCTACCCAGGTGTGAGGTTCAAATTCTTCGTCAGGAAATACTATAGGTGCATAGGCTGGGTCTTGAATTGATCTATGGGTTTCCTTTGCACCTATCTCTCTGGCTTTTTCTCTCTTCTCTTCTTCTACTATGTTGCTCTAGCACAATGGTGAGAACCACGTTAAGAAGCTCCACCTTCTTAATGTCAATCCGTGGAAGAGATAGGAGTGATATGAAGATCGTGAATGTGAGATGAAGTGAGAGTGAAGGTGAGAAGCATAGAGATGCACACACACATACACACACACTACGAAGAGACAAGCAAGACACAATGGAAGGTGAGAAATCAACTCTATTGCTCAAGAACACTCTTACAAGCTCAAATTAGCTCTAAGCTCTTCTCTACTCAAACAAGCTAACACTAACTAATCCCAAAAATGAGCTCTCTAGCTCTTTTTATAGATTCTAGACTAGTTTTGACCGGTTTCACATCTAGTGATCGGCATAGTTAAAAAATAGGTCCTATGCGCTATTTGAGAGGGTAAACGGTGTCTAAAAATAACCAAAATTGATACGCTCATTCTACCTAAGCTCCTCAGGCTCGAGGACTCCTCGGCTTGCACAAAATGGAGCTATCAATTAAGAAAAGGGGTTTTCTATGTTACATATGTTACAAAAGTAATGAAAATCACTGTTAGAGGTTTTGAAAAGTATTTATCAAACATAATTCTTTGAAAAATGATTTGACTGGCTCCCTGCTCTGTCTTTACATGCTTCTGTGTCTTCTGTGCCTCTGGCTACTGCCACTGCCAACACCCCCCTCTGTTGAAGCTCAAGATCAAGGACAAAGAATGGAAGTGCATCAAGGAAGTGGACACACAAGAAGAAGGAGCAAGTAGGGAGCTCCAAGAAGCACCTGTCAAATTTTCAGATGAAATCCCTATAAAAATAGTGATTATTATCACTAAAAACCATTGTAAATACCATTTTCCATTTTTGTAACTCCATTTTGTTCAAGCCGAGGAGTCCTTGAGCTTGAGAAGTATTAGATCTACCATCCCACCAATTTTTATAATTTTTAGACTCTGTTTGAGCCCCCAAATAAGCCCTGGAACCTATTTTTTAACTAGGCCGGACACTAGGTCTGGACAGGGCCAAAACCACTCAAAAACTATAAAAAGGGCTGGAGAGCTCATTTTTGAGGTTGGCTTGTTGTAGATTTCAGTTTTGTAAGAGAGCTCTTTAGCAATCGAAGCTTTCCATTGTTCCACTCTTTGCTCTTACCTTGTGCGCGTGTGTGTGTATGTGTGTGCATGCTTGTGTGCTTTCACTCACGCACTTGTGCCATCACTTGCTCGCGGTCTTCATACCCGTCCTCACGTCTCCACGGATTGACATTTATGAGGTGTATCTCCTCACGTTGGTACTCACCATTGTGCTAGAGTGACACCAAATTTGGCGCCGTTGCCGGGGAGAGAGCTTGGAGGACGAGCGTGTGACGGTAAGACGTGGAGTAGCGACGTTGGAAGGTGAAAAATCGCCATTTTTCAGTTCAGTTTCTGAGTTTTTCTCCTTCTTCATCTTCATCATCATCACCATCTCCTTCCGTCTTCATATTCTCTGATTTTTTCCATTTTCGCCACTACATTCACTCGTTTTTTACTCGTGGCTGTGAGAAACAAGCTTAGGAGGAGCTGAGAACCAAAAGCGCTGAAGAAAATCACTTGGAAAACCTCTCAAAACTCCAAAAATTCAATTCAGTATCGCGCGGGCTGAAGCGACCTGCGCCTGGTATCGCGAGCTTCATATTGTGATTTTGGAGGGTGACTTTGCATCCACAGGCTGATAGGAGGGACAAGGAGGACACAAGGTACACAAACCTGCAAAAATTTTTGAATTTGGGTGTGAAAATCTCCAAGTATCGTGTCCGGTTGAGATTTGGTATCGCGATACCAGAACTCCCGTGTATCGCGATACTTGTCGAGGTATCGCATCGTGCATGCCCACTTGAGGTATCGCGATACCATTCTGGTATCGTATCGTCAAGTGCTGGTATCGCGATCGCGGTCGCCCGGTGGTATCGTATCGTGGTCCACCTGGTATCGTATCGTTGATCGTACAGTATCGTATCGTCTGATTTTTGGTATCGTATCGTTTGCTAACTAGTATCGTATCGTCGGGTACTTATTTTGGTAACGCGATACCATTCTGGTATCGTGTCCTGAGGTTGGTATCGCGATCTTACCTTACCTAGCAGTATCGTATCGCCCACTTTTCCACGGGTATCGCGATACCATTCTGAGGTCGTAACGTCCTGGTCCTCTGGTATCGTATCGTCGAAGTTTTAGTATCGTATCGCCTACTCCTCAAGGTAGTATCGCAATACTTGAAATAGTATCGTATCGCCAAGACTAGTGGTGTCGTATCGCTTCCTTACCAGGAAGTGTATCGCGATACCATTTTTGGTGTCGTATCGTGGTAAAACCTTGGTACTGTATCGTGATGTTGGTATCGCGATTTCAGTAATCCCGGTGGTATCGTATCGTCTAAAGTGGTATCGTGTAAAAAAGAGGTATCGTATCGTGGAAAATCTGGTGTCGTATCGCCTGTTCTGAGCTCCCAGAGTGATCCTGTTTCCCTGTTTTAACCCCCAAAACCCTGAACTGGCATAACTTTCTCATACGAAATCCGTTTGCTGTGATTTTGGTTTTGTTGGAAAGCTCGTGGGGAATACAACCAAAACATCGACTGGTTATGTCACAATTAATACCAGGATTATTATATAGGGTATTTTGAAGTTGACCCTCAGGGAAACTAGAAAACCAAGAAGTTCCAAAGGATTTTGAGCAATATAAGAGAACTTTGGGACTAGAAGCCAAGGCTTATGAACCTGAGATCTGGCAGACACTTAGGCAAGGATAGACAAAGCATTAGGTCATCTGAGGCTAGTGTCAACCATACATCCAAGTCTTGGGATCAACAGCTTAGTGGCTATCCTTACACACGAAGTTTAGAAACCAGTGACTCGGAAATGTCTTTTAGCATGGAAAGACCCACACGTAGCTCAGGCATTGCCTATTTACAGACACCAGAAGGTCCCTATAAGACCCAATTGGAGTACATCAGGACCAACCAATTAGGTGCTCGCATCTATGAGGATGGTCTAAGGCGATCAGTGGTTCAACTTAAAAATCCTGACCAACCCTTTGGACTTGAACACCCAGTGGTCAAGTTTGAAGAGGGTGCTTACATTGATAAGGAAGGAACCATGTATGTGGTTACCAACTTACCAGATAGGACAGATGAGTTTGGAAATATCATTCCTGAGAATGAGATAGGAGACCTAGAGCAAGGAGACCTAGGAGGAGAACCCAAGACCCCTAGAGGTAAGTCAGTCTTAACCAGAGTGCTCACTCCAGAATGGATTCCTCAAGATAATAAAAGCATAGAACTATTCGTGAATAGAGAAACGGAGGAAGCCTTTTGGAGATTTAGGCCAGATCAACCCTGCCCAGTAGTCACCATCTATGAATTCAAGGACCCAGAGACACCAGGGAAAGCTGTCTATCTAGATCACACCTCTCAAAAATTATTCTTGGTATCAGATCATGACAGACATGCTTACACTTGGCAAGGTGAGTCAATTTTCCCTCCACCAAGATCTAATGTTTCCCAGGGCCTCCAAGGAGCCGGATCATCCAAGGCTCATGAAACCCAGAGAGAAAGAACTAGAGAGAGACCGGAGGTAAGCTTTGCAGACACTATAGGTAGAGACAGATCAGGATATGGAACGGAAAGACTTGAAAGGGAGACATAGAGTTCATAGGCATCAAAGAGATGATCATGATTTCCCATTGCCTAGACCACGAGAGCACTCAAGAACCCTTAGACCGTCTCAAGTGGTTAAGACAATGAAGAACTACTTTGATGGATTTGGAGATCCTTATGATCATGTGGCAGAGTTCAAACAAGTGCTAAGAGCTGAACAGGTTGAAGACTTATTCACCCAGTTCGAGGCATTTGGGTTGACTCTTAAGGGTACTACCTTAGCTTGGTTTCAACCTCTAAACAGTCGCAACTATAGAGAGATAGGTCAGCTGCCAGAAGAATTCATTGTGGAATTTTCCAAAAGTGGTATCAGGCATAACACCTCATCCTTGATCCACAACTTCAAGCAGACACCCCAAGAAACAGTGCGACTTGCAGGAAGAAGGTTTAGACAGTACTTGGAAAGATGCCCTGTACCAGAATTACCCACATCAGCCAAACAGGTGGCACTGTTTTTAGATGGCCTATTGAGCACAAAATTAAGGTCATATGTATACTTGAAAGAGCCTAGATCCATAGAAGAGTGTATATGGATGTGCATTGACATAGAAGACAACTTGGGTGAGGAATTAGGACTATCCAAACTCTATAAGGATTCTGATAGTTCTACAAGTCATACCTCTAGAGCCTCCACTGAGATAGATGAGATAGCTGAGCAAGTGGCCAAAAAGCTAGGAGTTCAAAATAGACAAATGCCAAGGGTTACTTCAGTGAAGCGATGTTATACATGTGGAGGAGATCACATGGCTAATGTCTGCCCAATGATGACTCAACCCCAAGGAAACCCTAATGCTCTGTATTGCACCATTGAGAGAAAATACACAAATCATACGACCCAGGATTGTCCCTATAACAGACAGGCTGTTAGACAAAATTATCAGCAACCTTACCAGCAGGTTAGGTATCAGAATCAGTACCAACAGCCATATTATAGGCCACAACAATATCAACCTCAATACCAGCAGCAATATCAGGCACCATATAGGCCACAACCAGTCCTAGGAAACCAACCGCCAGCTCCTGCCAATGTGATCCCAGTTAAATATACGATGGTGGAGGAGAACCATAATAGAGCATTGGTGCCACTAACCCCATTGGTCTCGGAAAATGATTCTCACGCTCATGGTTCAGACTACTTCCATGAAGATAGTCCACAGGCTTATTATATAGAGTCACCTGAGCAAAGTGAGACTTCTCAGTATCAATATGAGGCACCACCTATGGAGCAAAATTGGGAGCCAGAATACTCCAATGTCATGTATACGAATCCAAATCCTAGGCCCCAATTGAGACAAGTAAGACCACAAGCCCCTAGAGGACCATGCTTTAGATGTCAGGGCGACCATTTCATTCGTGAATGTCCCCACCAACCAGCTCTGGGAATAGGACAGAACATCACAATACAAGGCTTTTGTCCTGAGTGCGGCAAGGAACATCTTCCTAGAGAGTGTCCTAGGAATCCCTCTAGTGCACCCAAGGTCACACCCATCAACGTGGTAGGCTTAGTGGCAGATTCAAGTTCAAGTAGCAATAATGTGGCTCCTGTACAGGTAGTTACTAGGGCACAGGCTGCACAACAAGCAAAACCATCTGAGCAATCGGAGTCAAGTGAGGCAGGAGAGCCTAGTAAGAGGAAACCAAGAACATGGAAGGACACCAGAGAGAAGGCTAATCGCAAGTGGAACAAAAAGTTATCCGAGCTAGAAGAAAGCCTAAGGGATACCAAAACAAAAATAGAAGACATTGCATCTCAAAGCCCCTCACATACCGAAGCTCCATCCACTCCACCCCATTCCACCCCACCACCCATTGTAAATAATCCACAACCAGGGTCTGTTCTTGCAGATCCAACCCCAGAAGGCTTGGACATGATGTTCAAGGCCTACCAGGCTCGTCTTCAAGAAGGGCCAACAGCTGCAAACCTAGACAAGAGTTACCCTAGAGCAGATTTAGAGATTGAACGGATGAAAATGTGCATGAAAATGGTAGAACAAGCTCAAGCTATACTTGAGACTAGTCAAAAGTTCAATCAGACAAACTCTGTCAAACCGGATTTGCATTTCCAGGGCTTACTAGAAAAATTAGAGCAGTTGGTAAACAAACCACAAGTTTCTTTACCTCCATAGGCTCAACCAGTTATTGAAAGAGGAAGCTCACCACCAATGGGAGCTTATGTTCCTAATTCCACGGATGCTGGAATACCTCCTTCAATTCAACAGTACTCTCAAGAGTTCTTGCGGGAAATACAGGAAGAAAAATGGGCCAAGGAGAAGGGTAATTCCCCTCCTATTCCTGAGATTGATGATCTACATGATCAATTTCCCCAAGACATTCCGTCTATCTATGGAGACCAAGCAGAGCAACAAGAAGATGAAAGATTAGATTTTGAATCTAATTTTTTACAAGAGTTGCCTCATTACACAGGCCCGTGGGAATCTGAATCTCTCCAGATCAGAGCTCCCACAATATTGGTAAGAAATGAAGACTCAGTGATTCCAAGAAACACTGATGTTGTGAAGAACACTAAGGTTCAATGTCATCTCACTGTGGAAGAGCTGCTCAAAGCAAAACCTGAGCTCTGGAATCATGTGAAGGATCAGGTTCCAGAACTTGAATCCAATATGCCAAAAGTAGGCTCTAAGCAAAAAGTTCCAGAGATACCTCTCGACAAGATAGGAGACATGAGCGAAGGTGAAGAAGGTAACACTTATCTTCCGATCACCTATCAAGGTTACACCACCAAAGCAATTGCAGATTCGGGTGCCGGCGTTGCTATTGCAACCACCTCCTTGTGGAAGCGATGGGGCAAACCCACATTAAGACCAACTAGAATGAAGCTTCAAATGGCAGATGGTCATTTTGAGAGACCTTTAGGATTGCTCGAAGGGATAACTCTAACCACTTGTGGTGTAGAGTTTGAACATACATTTGCTATATGTGACTTTGAGAAAAATAATGTCTACGAGATGATCCTAGGAAGACCCTTCCTACGACAATTGCAAATAGTACAAGATTGGGGAACCAACTCCTTGTACTTACAGCACTTAGGGGTCACAACCAAGGTCAATTTGAAGGATTACACCTTCAGAGATGTACCACCCCTACAGTGGAATCCTATCCACAAAGTGAAAGAAGATTCTATCACCGTGCATTCTGGAAGTTCACCTGATCCATCATGGCTGCATGAAGATACTCACTTGTGGATGTGCAAGGTCGCAGAGGAAGAGGACAAGCGCCTAAAAGCGAGAGAAGAAGGAACTCCCCCAGGAGATAGACCAATAAAAGACCCAGCCTATACACCGATGATATTTCCAGATGAGGAATTTGAACCTCATGGTTGGGCAGAAATCTTAGCTACCATGGACATAGCAGTCAATGAAGAACAGTGGACACCTCATTGTGATGAGGAGGGTTATGATATTTCAGTGTTCATGTGTCAGCCCTTGTTGGAAGAGTGTGATCCTAGTGAGTTCATAGAAGAAGAAGAGAATGACGATGATCTAGAATCCATTGTGATGGATACTTACTTTGACTCAGAGGAACACTATTTAGAAGACATAGGAGTGCTAACCCAAAAAGAAGAAGAACCCCTCACGAGTATCAAAACGATAAATTCAAAGGAAGGAAGTGAAGGAGGTCAAAAGAAAAAGAAAAGAAAAGCAGTGAAACAAGAAGAGGAAGAATCATTGTTTGAAGTACCAGAAAATTTCAAGAAGTATGAAGTGGAAGACCGAAAAATTTTGGTACGGATGCCTAAGAGAGAGGCCATTATAGGAGAAGCATATGACAATAAAGAAAAGACCAAGAAAATTGTAGTGACCATTGAAGGGAACGAAGAACGATGTACGTACATAGGAGATGACCTAAGTGCAAAAGAAGAAGCAGAGCTTGTAGCTCTATTAAGGGAATATAGGGATGTGTTCGCATGGCACTATAGAGACTTGAAAGGAGTAGATCCAAAGATTTGCTCTCATACGATTCCGATGACCGCTGATGCCAAGCCCACCAAACAAAAGCCATACACATATAATGACAATTATGCAGCCAAAATAAAGGAGGAAATTGACAGGCTGATTATAGCTGGATTCATCTATGAGATTGAGCACACTGAATGGGTGTCCCCCATTGTGGTGGTGCCCAAGAAGAATGGGAAATTGCGAGTGTGCATTAACCTTAAAAAAGTTAATGCCGCAACGATCAGAGATAGTTATCCACTTCCAATCACCGAACATCTATTGGAGCGTGTTGCAGGCAAGGAAGTTTATAGCTTCCTTGATGGATTTTCAGGTTACAACCAAGTAGCCATTGCCCCCGAAGATCAACACAAAACAGCCTTTGCCACAGAATGGGGAATCTTTGCATTTCGTGTGATGCCATTTGGGCTCACCAATGCACCTGCAACATTCCAAAGGCTCATGTGTCATGTCTTCAAAGAGTTCTTGCGGAAGAGCTTAGAAGTATATGTGGATGACTTATGTGCTCATTCCCAACAAAGAAGTTACCACATCCCTGAGCTCAGACAAATCTTCAACAAGTGTAGAGATTATCGAGTTTGTCTGAACCCAGAGAAGTGTGTGTTCATGGTACGACAAGGTAAAATCTTAGGTCATATTGTTTCTAAGAATGGAATTTCAACAGATGAGGACAAGGTAAGAGCGATAGCAGAGTTGCCAAGACCAAGAAATGTTAAAGAGGTACAGGCCTTTATGGGCCATTGTGGATATTACCGTAGGTTTATCCACATGTATGCCATCATAGCTAAACCTCTTTATGGGTTGTTAACAAATTTTGAGTGGAACGAGGAATGCGAGAATTCCTTCAACGAGCTAAAAAGACGCTTGTGCTCAGCACCAATACTGACCACTCCGGATTGGAGCAAACCCTTTCATGTCCATGTAGATGCCTCCAATCATGCAATAGGATGTGTGCTAGCACAACCCACAGGTGAAGGAAACCTAGATTTGCCAATAGCATATGCTAGTAGGCAATTAAATGCAGCTGAACGAAATTATACCACAACGGAGAGGGAAGGCTTAGGTATGGTATATGCCGTGAAGAAGTTTAGACACTATCTATTGGCCAATAAGTTCAAGTTTTTCACTGATCATCAAGCTTTACTATATTTGGTCAATAAACCTTGCAATACAGGCCGCTTAGTAAGATGGTTCCTCTTACTAATGGAATACGACTTTGAAGTTGTTGTCAGGAAAGGTAGAACCCATCTTAGGGCAGACCATCTTTCTCGTATCACTTCAGGAGAGCCACCGCAGGGAGTGTCTGATGAATTGCCCGATGCTTATCTGTTCAATTTAGAAGTTGTTCCTAAATGGGCAAATAAGTTGGTGCCAGTCCTAACCTTCGGACCTGCAAATAAAAATGTGAAAACAAGCAAAGAAGAAATTGTAAAATCACAAAAGTATCAAATATTGGCCGGAAGTATGTACAAGCAAGATACCGAGGGCGTATTAGCTTGTTGTGTTGAGGACGACGAACATACTAGTTGGATGCAACAAGCCCATGAGGGACTGCTAGGAAATCATTACTCTAAACAACGAACATTGCAGAATCTAAAACGTTTAGGAGTGTATTGGCCTAGCATGGACAAAGAAATACAGGAGTGGATCCAAAATTGTCTAGTGTGCCAGAAGAGACCCCCAGTGGAGCATGCCACTCTTTATCATGTGTCATTAATCCCAGATTGGAGTGCTCCATTGGTTGAGTTCATGAGATCGAGAACATTACCCAATCAGGTTAGTCTTGCAAGAAAACGGAGCATGGAGCAAGAGGCTCAAGACTATGCCTTGATAGGAGACAACCTATATCGAAGAGGCAAGGATGGTTACCTAAGACTGTGCGTTCATGAATCAGACTATTTGAAAGTCTTAGAAACTGCACACAGCGGTGCTGCAGGTGGACACTTTGGGCCTGACAGAGTAATTAAGACCATTTTATTCTCAGGACTTTGGTGGCCCACTCTTCATATGGATGCACATACTTATGTGAAGAAATGTGACACATGCCAACGTGCCCAATATCCGATAAGAAAAGACGAGATGCCTTTAAGGCCAATGATGGGAGGACGTGCATTTTCAAAGTGGGGTATAGACTTTGTTGGTCCTATTAACCCCCCAGCTAGAAACTCCCATGCAGAATACATTATTGTAGCCACAGATTACCTTACAAAGTGGGTGGAAGTAAAAGCCACGACAAAGAATGATGCTCAAACGACGGCTAAGTTCTTATTCGAAAATGTGTTCACTAGTTATGGGTTACCAATAGAGTTGGTTAGTGATAGAGGTACGCACTTCTTGAATGAGGTCATTGAAAATCTCCTCCAAGAATTCATGGTGATACACAAGAAGTCTGCACCTTATCACCCACAAGCCAACGGACAGGCCGAGAGCACGAACAAGATCCTATGTAACGTATTGACGAAACTTGTAAATAATAAACGCTCTGATTGGGACAAACAACTTCATCATGCTGTTTGGGCATACCGAGTTGCCTACAAAACGGTACTCAATGCTACCCCATTTCAGATGGTCTTTGGACAGAATGCCGTGCTACCATTGGACTTCTTAATCCCAGCCTTGAAAGTAGCACAAGAGCATGAGTGGAATGGACATGAGTTGTCTTCCAGGATCTTTGATCTAGAACGCTTAGGTGAGACAAGGCTACGGGCAGCAGCAGGCATTTATGCTGCAAAGAAAAGGCAAAAGGCATACTTTGATGCCCATGTAAAGGATAAAGGATTGAAGGAAGGAGATCTAGTGCTGGTTTATACGCTAAAGCAACATGCCCGCAAATTGGAGAAACGAGGATATGGACCCATGATCATTAATAGACTCTCCACTAGCGGTGCAGTTCAATTGGCCACTTTAGAAGGTGATATCCTACCAAACTATATTAGTGGATGCCGAGTCAAGTTATATCAAGAACCTCTTACAGAGGAAATGCTCATGAGATTCAACACTGCTAAGAAACGAAAAGAAGAAGAGTTAAGGGTTAGAGAAGAAGCACAAGCAGAAGCTAGAGAGCGCATCAGAAGAAATAAGTTACGGCGGCTAGGCCTAGATGTCAACACAAAAGCTCCAAAATATCACATGGACATGTGCCAAAAATCGGGCATAACTACTTCTCGAATAATTGATCGACGGCCCTTTGTGACTATAGAGGTAGGACAAGGAAAGAGTGTAAGGACTGTGAGAGCATTGGTTGACTCAGGAGCAGCAACTAGTGCAGTTCGGCTTTCATACTGCCAAGACCTGCATTTGGACATCAAGCCCATAGAAGCCTATCTCATAGGATTAGGAGGCGTGGAAACACCCTGTTTGGGCGAGGTGGAACTTCCCATCTACCTTCAAGATGTTCCTATAAAAGTCAAAATGCTAGTGTGTCATGATGAGGACCTCACAGAACCACTTGTCTTGGGTCAAGATTGGATTTACGACCATGCTGTCAACTTGAACCTAAGAAGTCAACTTCTTCAAGTGTGGGTATATAATCAATGCATTACATTAGAATTGGAGAATCACATGCCCACTGAAACTGACACCACACACTCTCTTTGTTCCTCTAAGGCTAATCTTCTTGAACAAGATGTTGTAGATGTCAAAAGCTCTATGATCCAAACAGACGCAATCACGGGAGGACAATCGCAAAGGCAAGATGAACCTTCTTCTTGTTTTTTAAAGAGCAAAGCATCCACAGGAGCTCAACCTCAGAAGCAAGCAAGACAGTGCAAGACAGCCAGTCTATCAAATAGACAACGAGCCCTCAAGAAGAAGGAAGTGTTGGGCATGAAGCAGATCTGGGTAAAGAAAAAAGTGCAACCATCGATGTTACCTCAAAGATTCCCACCCAACCAGATCGACCATGAAAAAAGAAGAACCAAGCACCTACGACAGGGTCAAGCACGACGAATCCATCAAATTTGGGTACCGAAGCTATCAATGAAGGCCGACCACAATCAGGTACAAATTTGGGTGCCTAAAAAATTAGCTACAGCTCAACAAGGGCGATTACAGATGTGGGTACCCAAGAAGCTCTTACGCGTACAAAGGCCTATGCTCCCCACCATGCAAAAGGTCTCAACAAAGAAGCAAAGGAAAACAAAGGGTAAGAACAGAGCACAAAGACCAAAAGAAGATAAACTTAACCCTTCTACAAAAATAAGCAGGCACTCACCCAGGATATGGGTTTGGAAGCCAAAAGCACAAGCAACATCCACAGAACCAAGGGGTCAACCACACTGGATACCAAAGTTTGGACAGCATCCACAGAAGAACTGGCCTGAGGTGATCTCTACAGGGCCAAATACTATTCGGAAATGGGTTCCCATTAGGAGGATTACATCATTTCGAGATCCAATCGACACCTCCAATCAAAGATTTCATCGAGTATACAAGTAACATCAAAAGCCTCGACCAGCAGCAACCATGTGCCTTTGGCATAACCAAGTCATTTGCACCATTCAGGTCATGCATTTCCAAAGTATGCATCAATATAGGGCCACCTTACAGGGCCGTGCATAGACACAATTGAGAAATCCCAGGCACATGAGACACAATTTTCACATGCAAAATATGTTATTGATACTAACCTCTTTCTTCTTGTGTGATGCCATTGTTCCAACAAAAAAAAAAAAAAAAAAAAAAAAAAACTATGTGCTTGAAAGTGCTCATCAGCGAACTTCCAGCAAGGACATCCCTCAACAAAAAGGACAAGCCGACGGTCAAACACCATGAGGGAACCACAACACGAAAAGATGAAGATCAACGAACCCTTCACCATGGTAAGACATGTCTGTTTCAACAACACTATAACCATGCTAGATTAGGAAACCTCTTCGTCAGCATACCCTTGAGCACTTAGCTCAAGACCCAATCTCTTGCACCATACTTCTTACCATGCATTGTCCAAGTACGCATATGTAGGGCCACATTACAAGGCCATGCACAAGGCACATATTTTGTTCAACCCAGGCACTAATGCACTTACCCACCATTCATTATGGGTTACAAGTACTTGGCATGAAAAACTATGAAAAGCCATCTTTGGAAGAACTAGACGACATCAAGATGACAACAACAAGAGCAAGGAAGCCATCCACCACCGAGAGTTGCTCCTAATCAACATTGAACACCTCCCTTGAGCAACTAGTAGTTTTGGAAAACTCACAAATGCACCACCCAGATGGAATACAAGGCAGAAGTATGTACAAAGGGACTACAAACTGCAAGAGATAACAGTGGCAAAGTGAAGAACCAGACAAACGACCAGGATACATGGAGAAGAGGGATCGCCCCTGTTGGACGCAAAGGACGCTACCTCTCAACGTACTACATGGAACGCCCACTACAACAAGGGTCTGTCAGGGATGACAGACTCAAGAGGGGGGGGGAGTGTTGAAGCTCAAGATCAAGGACAAAGAATGGAAGTGCATCAAGGAAGTGGACACACAAGAAGAAGGAGCAAGTAGGGAGCTCCAAGAAGCACCTGTCAAATTTTCAGATGAAATCCCTATAAAAATAGTGATTATTATCATTAAAAACCATTGTAAATACCATTTTCCATTTTTGTAACTCCATTTTGTTCAAGCCGAGGAGTCCTTGAGCTTGAGGAGTATTAGATCTACCATCCCACCAATTTTTATAATTTTTAGACTCTGTTTGAGCCCCCAAATAAGCCCTGGAACCTATTTTTTAACTAGGCCGGACACTAGGTCTGGACAGGGCCAAAACCACTCAAAAACTATAAAAAGGGCTGGAGAGCTCATTTTTGAGGTTGGCTTGTTGTAGATTTCAGTTTTGTAAGAGAGCTCTTTAGCAATCGAAGCTTTCCATTGTTCCACTCTTTGCTCTTACCTTGTGCGCGTGTGTGTGTATGTGTGTGCATGCTTGTGTGCTTTCACTCACGCACTTGTGCCATCACTTGCTCGCGGTCTTCATACCCGTCCTCACGTCTCCACGGATTGACATTTATGAGGTGTATCTCCTCACGTTGGTACTCACCATTGTGCTAGAGTGACACCCTCCCTCTCGCTTCTGTCGTCCTCGACAGAACCTTGTTGTGCGGTCTGTCAGATGTAGTTCTGTAGGAGGTCTTGAGAGAGGGTGTGCTTTGATATCTGAATGCCTCGGGCCAAATCTGCCTTGAGTTTCTCCCAATCAATTGGTTGCGGTTCATCAGGTGGTGGGAGTCGATAATGTGTGCAATAAACCATCTGTTCACAGGCGAATAATTGAAGCAAGTGGGTGGGCCTGTTGATGAACACTTCTGAATGGTATTTCCAGAATCCGGTTGTGAACATTTCTTCGAAGGTTTGCTTGTAGCACGCCGGTAGGTATTTAATTCTGCAATGCCAGGCATAACACACCCGTAGCGATGGCGTTGTACTCATATCGTATGCAAGATCTAGATTGCCATGCTCAAATCCCGGGGTGTTTACATGAGGTGCCTTGACGCGTCTGAAGACTTTAAAAACCATCTGCATCATGTCAAAGATTTTGACAGTCATGTGTGCTGCTATATCGCCCATATGTTTCAAGCAAGGGATCCAGTGGCGAATCGTGGCCATCATGTATCCAATTGTGGGTGGTCCTGTAGGTGGCCTGAAGTATGGGTAGTTTAGCCAATCCTGGCATTGCTTGTTGTTTTGTATCTTAATCGCAAATGCCTTCCAGGAACGGTGATGTGGCACTGGTCCCCAACATGGGTTGTATTTTAAATGTAAAGGTGCCTTAACCCAAGTACTCATCATCTAAGGATACTCTTGTAAAAGATCTTTACGCCAATCTGGTTGATAGATCTCGCCTTGCTGCGCATCCAGTGGCAAATCCTCAGGTTCAAATTGAGTAGCATTAGATGGTTTCTTATGTGTTTCTTTCTCTATGGCCAACTGGTATTCGGCCATTAACATGAAATACGGTTTGTACTGTAACTCATGCCCTGATATGTATCTGCACGGGGCCAAATGAGCAAAGTAGGGCGACTGTAGAATTCTTTCCTCAATCATTGCCATTGCGTGCAACTGTGCCTCTACTCGTGCGGAGTGGGTGGTTCCAAGCTCTTCAATTGTCTTCATCCATGCGGGAGTAGGAAGTTTGTAAGTCGTCTGGCCTTCAGCCGTGACTCGTCCGCCTGGGATGAGTTGTGGCTCATACGCTTCTTTAAAGGTTTCCTCCACCGGAATAGTTACATTTTCTTCATCAGCTGGGAGCTCTGTGTGGGGAATCTGGCCTTGGTGGTGCTTCATATATAGCTATCCATGATTCAAGAGTTGATACCTGGGCCCGTAATGCGTTGAGTTCCTCTAGGATATCAGGAGATGGGTCCGGGTGCTGGTAGTCCTTGTGTTGCTGGTGCTCTGAGCTGGAGTAGCTTATGATCATCTTTTAGCTTCTAATATTCTTCGTTCATTCGATCGTATTCATCGAGCAATCTGATGTGATCATCGAGCAACATTTTCATTGATTCGAAGGGCACTTCTTTGAATCGGCTAGGACTTAATGGTTGGTCTCGATGATCGAAAGCAGCTTCTAAATTTTCTCTGTTCTGCTCTTGTAGCCGCTGGTTCTCTTCCTTTGCTTCTGCTAGATGTCTTCTGAGTAAGCCCATGTTCCGTGTAAGCGTTGCATTGCGAACTGTCTGGGCCCTTAACAGATTGTCAAGATCAGCAGTGGCCTCTTTGGCTTTCTCTTCACTTTCCACTTCCAGTTTGTGGTATGCCTCGTGTAATTCTTGGTATCGAGTATTCAATGAGGCATTCTCAATCGACAATGAATTAAGCTGCGACTGTAAGTCGTTGGTTGTCCTCTGCAGCTGCTGATAATTATTTCCAAGAGATGTGAACTCATCTCTTACTTGCGTCATACACGTGAACATCTGTCAAAATGTTGTGTCTATGGTGGGTGATAATATTTCCGCACTTGAAGTTGATCGTTCCACGTTAAGTCTTTTCCTTTAAAGTTCTGAGTCACACACAGGTTATCTCTTGAACTTGATTTCTTAGATAGTCTTTGACTTTTCACGTGCATATCGTGTCCTGACTTACTCCTGGCACTACTCGAACTTAGCCTAATGTAGCTCAAGCGTAAGCACCACCTCCTTTACTTGTCAATCCGCGGAGACGTGAGGACCGGTATGAAGACCACGAGCAAGTGAAGGCACAAGTGCGTGAGTGAAAGCACACAAACATGCACACACATACACACACACGCGCACAAAGTAAGATCAAAGAGAGGAACAATGGAAAGCTTAGATTGCAAAAGAGTTCTCTTACAAAAGTTCTATTCTCTAACAAGCTAACCCCAAAAATGAGCTCTCTAGCTCTTTTTATAGTTTTTTGACTAGTTTTGGCCCTGTCCAGACCTAGTGTCCGGCCTAGTTAAAAATTAGGTTCCAGGGCTTATTTGAGGGCTCAAACGAAGTCTAAAAATTATGAAAATTGGTACGATGGTACTTCTAATACTCCTCAAGCTCGATGACTCCTGGGCTTGAACAAAATGGAGTTACTAAAAATAGATAATGGTATTTACAATGGTTTCTAGTGGTGAAAATCACTATTTTTGTAGGGGATTCTTCTGAAAATTTGACATACACTTCTTGGAGCTCCCTACTTGCTCTCTCTTCTTCTATGTCCACTTCTTTGATGTGCTTCCATGCTTTGTCCTTAACCTTGAGCTTCAACACTCCCCCCCCTCTCGAGTCTGTCGTCCCTGACAGACCCCTGTTGTAGTGGTTGTTCCAAGTAGTGCCTTGAGAGGGAGTGTCCCTTCTGTATGAACACAAGTCGTCCGACGTTCTTCATCTATCACTGTGAGTCTTTGCAGGTTGTAGTCTCTTGGTATGTGCTTCTGCCTTGTATTCCAGCATGACTGTGTCGTTGTGAGTCTCCGTTGATGTTTTCTAGATCTTCCAAAGTTGATCTTCATAGTAGTCATGCCAAGTACTCATAACCCATATTGAGTGATGGGTAAGTGTGTTCGTGCATGGGTTGAAAAAAGTATGTGCCTTGTGCACGGCCTTGTAATGTAGCCCTACGCATGCTTACTTGGAAAATGCATTGGAAGAAGTATGGTGCAAAAATTGCGGGTCTTGAGCTAAGTGCTCAAGGGTATGCTGACGAAGAGGTTTCCTAAACTATCATGGTTATGGTGTTTCCAGAGTAAAGATACGTACCATGGCGAAGGTTGATGGATGTTTGCCTCTTCGTGTTGTACACTCGGCCTTTGGGATGGAACCTTGTTGATGAATGTCCATGTTGATTGTTCACTGATGAGATCTTTTGAGTGGTGGATCCCCTCTCCTCTTTTCAAAGCAACATTTGTCACTAACAATGTGCATTTCTGAGCTTGGGCTCATGCACGTTCACTTCCCTATATTGACACTCAGAGGAATATTGGACACGTGCCGGTTTCTAAGAGATTACCATGCTGATTGACATAGACCATTCACCAGTGCTACTGTTCCATACTGGTTCAGGAAATACTGAGAATTGAATTGCTTTATATTCCTTGGCAAGCAACATCGGGTAACTACACCAAGCTGAGTTTCACATATGCTCTTTAGCTAACCATATGCAGGAGTCTTCTCCTCCAGAACTACCTTTTGCAGATATCTCCTTGGATGCTCTGGTACATGAAGTAGTTAAGCATCACGCAAGTTGCGGACCTTCAAGCTCTTCATTCCTACCATGGTAAGAGAAAATCATAGTTGTAGATGCCATGTTCATGCCAAATGCTTGTCCTCTACCAGATAAGGCAGCAATAATCTCACTGCTGGCCGAGACACACTGGGAACAAGCTTTCTCCCACTTCTCTTTTTTTTTTTTTTTTTTTTTTTTTTTGGAACAGGATATCACAAAACAAGAACACAAAAGTTAGTATCAATAGAAATGTTCGACATATGTCACTGTGCTCTTGTGCATGGGATTCTCAAGTGTGTCTATGCACGGCCGTGTAATGTGGCCCTATATTAATGCATACTTTGGAAATGCATGACCTAAATGGTGCAAAAGACAGGGTTGTGCAAGGAGCACATGGTTGTTGCTCGTTCGAGGCTTTCGATGTTATTTGTGGAGGTTGATGCCGGCCTTAGTGGAGGTATCCATTGAGTCTCGAACTGATGTAATCCTCCTTATGGGAGTCCATTTTAGAACATCATTTGGCACTGTAGAGGTCACTCCAGGCGTCTTTCTCTTTCGATGCTTTCTGAACTGTGGTATCCAGTGTGGTTGATGCTTTGGTTCGGTGGAGGCTACTTGCACTTTTGGCTTCCAAACCCATATCCTTTTTGCATGTCTTCCTACTAATGTTGAAGAGCTGATTTGATCTTCCTTTGGTCTCTGTACGTGGTTCTTACCCTTTTCTCTTTTTGGCCTCTTTGTTGAAACCTTTTGCATGTGGGAGAACAAAGGTTGTTGTGGTTGTAGGATTTTCTTAGGTACCCACATCTGTAATTGCCCTTGTTGAGCTGTAGCTAACTTCTTAGGCACCCAAACTTGTTGGATATCTTGTGATGGAGCTTGTCTGAGCTGCTTCCTTCGTCTTCTGGCTTGGTTAGTGTGCATGGATGGGATTTGTGGGGGTAAGGCTGGTGGTTGCTCTCCTTTGCGTACCCAGATCTGCTTCATGCCCAGAACCGCTTTTTTATCGAATGGTGTCTTTCTATTTGATGTAGCAGTTGTCGTGAACGGTTGTGTTTGCTTGTGTGGTGGGCTCACTACTGTGGCTACTTGAGTCTTTGGAGAAGAAGAAAGATCCACCCGCCTTCGAACCTGGTCTTCCACGATTGACTCCTTCTGCATCATAGAGCTTTTGACACATACAACATCTTCTTTCATATGATTAGTCTTGGAAGAACTAAGAGAGTGTGTGGTGCCATGATCTAGGAGCATGCAGTTCTCTAATTCTAATGTAATGCATTGTTCATGTACCCAAACTTGAAGAATTTGACTTCTTAGGTTTAAGTTAACTGCATGGTCATAGATCCAATCTTGACCCAAGACAAGTGGTTCTGTAAGGTTCTCATCTTGACATACTAGCGCTTTGACTTTCATTGGAACATCTTGAAGGTAGATGGGAAGTTCCACCTCGCCCAAACAAGGGGTTTCCACACCTCCCAATCCTATGAGATAAGCTTCTATGGGATCCATGTTCAACCCCAAGTCTTGGCAGTAGGAAAGTTTAACTGCACTACTTGCTGCACCTGAGTCAATCAATGCTTTCACCGTCCTTGCACCCTTCCCTTGTCCTATCTCTATGGTCACAAAGGGTCTTCGGTCAATGACCTGAGAAGTCGCAATGCCTGACTTTTGACACATATCCATGTGATATTTTGGGGCTTTTGAGTTGACATCTAGGCCTAATCGCCTTAACTTATTTCGCCTAATACGCTCTCTGGCCTCTACCTGTGCTTCTTCTCTCACTCTTAACTCTTCTTCTTTTCGCTTCTTCGCAGTGTTGAGTCTCATTAGCATATCCTCAGTAAGAGGTTCTTGATATAGCTTGACTCTACAGCCACTAATATAGTTTGGCAAGATATCTCCTTCTAGAGTGGCCAACTGAACTGCACCACTAGTGGAAATTCTATTAATGATCATGGGTCCATATCCTCTTTTTTCCAACTTACGGGCATGTTGTTTTAGTGTGTATACCAACACTAGATCTCCCTCTTTCAATCCCTTATCCTTGATGTGTGCATCAAAGTATGCCTTTTGCCTCTTCTTTGCAGCGTAGATGCCTGCTGCCGCTCATAGCCTCGTTTCACCCAAGCGTTCGAGATCAAAGATCCTAGAGGACAATTCATGCCCATTCCACTCATACTCTTGTGCTACTTTTAAGGCAGGGATTAAGAAATCTAATGGTAGCACAGCGTTCTGTCCGAAGACCATTTGAAATGGGGTGGCGTTGAGTACCGTTTTGTAGGCAACTCGATAAGCCCAAACAGCATGATGAAGTTGTTTGTCCCAATCAGAGCGTTTATTATTCACCAGTTTTGTCAATACGTTACAGAGGATCTTATTGGTACTCTCGGCTTGTCCGTTGGCTTGTGGATGATAGGGGGCGGATTTCTTATGTATCACCAAGAATTCTTGGAGAAGATTTTCAATGACTTCATTCAAGAAGTGTGTGCCTCTATCGCTCACCAACTCTATTGGTAGTCCATATCTCGTGAACACATTCTCGAATAAGAACTTAGCCGTAGTCTGAGCATCATTCTTTGTTGTGGCTTTGACTTCTACCCACTTTGTAAGGTAATCTGTGGCTACAATGATGTACTCTGCATGGGAGTTTCTAGCTGGGGGGTTAATAGGACCTATGAAGTCTATGCCCCACTTCGAAAATGCACGTCCTCCCATCATTGGCCTCAAGGGCATCTCGTCTTTTCTCACTGGATATTGTGCACGTTGGCATGTGTCACATTTCTTCACATAGGTATGTGCATCCATATGAAGAGTGGGCCACCAAAGTCCTGAGAATAGAATGGTTTTAATCACTCGGTCAGGGCCAAAATGTCCACCTGCAACACCACTCTCTGCAGTCTCTAAGACCCTTAAATAGTCTGATTCATGAACGCACAGTCTTAAGTAACCATCTTTACCTCTTCGGTATAGGTTCTCTCCTACTAAGGCATAGCCTTGAGCCTCTTGCTCCATATTTCGTCTTCTTGCTAGACTGGCCTCTTTGGGTAATCTTCCCGATCTCATAAACTCTACCAATGGAGCACTCCAATCTGGAATTAATGATACTTGATAAAGGGTCGCATGCTCCACTGGTGGTCTCTCTCTGCACATTGGACAATTCTTGATCCACTCATGTATTTCTTTGTCCATGCTAGGCCAATACACTCCTAAACGTTTCAAATTCTGCAATGTTCGTTGTTTAGAATAGTGATTTCCTAGCAATCCCTCATGAGCTTGCTGCAACCAACTACTATGTTCATCATCCTCGACACAACAAGCTAATACACCCTCAGTATCTTGTTTGTACCTGCTTCCTGCCAATATGTGATATTTTTGTGATTTTACAATTTCTTCTTGTGATGTTTTCACATTCTTATTTGCAGGGCCGAAAATTAGGACTGGTACCAACTTATTTGCCCATTTAGGAACAACTTCCAAATTGAACAGATAAGCATCAGGTAGTTCATCAGACACTCCTTGTGGTGACTCTCTTGAAGTAATGCGAGAAAGGTGATCTGCCCGAAGGTGGGTTCTACCTTTCCTGACAACAACTTCAAAGTCATACTCCATTAGTAAGAGGAACCATCTTACTAAGCGTCCATTATTGCAAGGTTTATTGACCAAATATAACAAAGCTTGATGATCAGTGAAAAACTTGAACTTGTTGGCCAATAAATAGTGTCTAAACTTCTTTACAGCATATACCATGCCTAACCCTTCTCGCTCGGTTGTGGTATAATTTCTTTCGGCTGGGTTTAGTTGTCTACTAGCATATGCTATGGGCAAATCTAAATTCCCTTCACTTGTGGGTTGTGCTAGCACACATCCTATGGCATGATTGGATGCATCCACATGGACATGGAATGGCTTATTCCAATCAGGAGTGGTCAATATTGGTGCTGTGCACAAACGTTTCTTCAGTTCATTGAAAGAATTCTCGCATTCGTCGTTCCACTCAAAATTAGACAACAAGGCATAAAGGGGTCTAGCTATGATCGCGTACATGTGGATAAACCTACGGTAATATCCACAATGGCCCATAAAGGCTTGTACCTCTTTAACATTCCTTGGCCTTGGCAACTCCGCTATGGCTCGTACCTTATCTTCATCCGTTGAGATTCCATTCTTAGAAACAATATGACCGAGGATTTTACCTTGACGCACCATAAACACACACTTTTCTGGGTTTAGACACACTCGATATTCTCTACACTTGTTGAAGATTTGTCTGAGCTCAGGGATGTGAACCCTTCTTTCTTGGGAATGAGCACATAAATCATCCACATACACTTCTAAGCTCTTTCGCAAGAACTCTTTGAAGACATGACACATGAGCCTTTGGAATGTTGCAGGTGCATTGGTGAGCCCAAATGGCATCACCCGAAATGCAAAGATTCCCCACTCTGTAGCAAAAGCTGTTTTGTGTTGATCTTCTGGGGCAATGGCTACTTGATTGTAACCTGAAAATCCATCAAGGAAGCTATAAACTTCCTTGCCTGCAACACGCTCCAATAGGTCTTCTGTGATTGGAAGTGGATAACTATCTCTAATCGTAGCGGCATTAACTTTTTTAAGGTTAATACACACTCGCAACTTCCCGTTCTTCTTGGGTACCACAACAATGGGGGACACCCATTCGGTATGCTCAATCTCATAGATGAATCCAGCCTCAATCAACCTATCAATTTCTTCTTTGATTTTGGCTGCATAGGTATCATTATATGTGTAGGGCTTCTGTTTGGTGGGCTTAGCATCAGCAGTCATGGGGATAGTATGAGAGCAAATTCTTGGATCTACCCCTTTCAAGTCTCTATAGTGCCATGCAAACACATCCCTATATTCCCTTAATAGAGCTATGAGCTCCATTTCTTCTCTTGCACTTAGGTCATCTCCTATATATGTGCATCTCTCTTCGTTCTCTTCAATGGTCACTACAATCTTCTTGGTCTTTTCTTTATTATCATATGATTCTCCTATGATGGCCTCTCTCTTAGGCATTCGTACCAAAATTTTGCGGTCGTCAACTTCATATTTCTTGAAGTTTTCTGGTACTTCAAACAATGATTCCTCCTTTTCTTGTTTCACTGCTTTTCTTTTCTTTTTCTTTTGACTACTCTCACTTCCATCCTTTGAGTTTACTGTTTTAATACTTGTGAGAGGTTCTTCTTCTTTCTGGGTGAACACTCCTATATCTTCTAGATAGTGCTGCTCTGAGTTAAAGCAACTATCCATCACAATAGACTCCAGATCATCGTCATTCTCTTCTTCTTCTATGACATCACTAGGGTCACATTCTTCTAGCAAGGGTTGACACATGAACACTGAGATATCATAACCCTCCTCATCACAATGAGGTGTCCACTGTTCCTCATTGACAGCAATGTCCATGGTGGCTAAGATTTCTGGCCAGCCATGAGGCTCAAACTCCTCATCTGGAAAGATCATCGGTGTGTAGGCTGGGTCTCTAACTGGTCTATCTCCTAGTGAAGTTCCTTCTTCCCTTGCCTTTAAACGTTTTTCCTCTTCCTTTGCGACTTGCACATCCACAAATGAGTATCTTCATGCAGCCATGATGGATCAGGTGAACTTTCAGAATGCACAGAGATGGAATCTTCTTTCACTTTGTGGATAGAATTCCACTGTAGGGGTGGTACATCTCTGAAGGTGTAATCCTTCAAATTGACCTTGGTGGTAACCCCTAAGTGCTGTAAGTACAAGGAGTTAGTTCCCCAATCCTGTACTATTTGCAATTGTCGTAGGAAGGGTCTTCCTAGGATCATCTCATAGACATTATTTTTCTCAAAGTCACATATAGCAAATGTGTGCTCAAACTCTACACCACAAGTGGTTAGAGTGATCCCTTCTAGCAATCCTAGAGGTCTTTCAAAATGACCATCAGCCATTTGAAGCTTCATTCTAGTTGGTCTTAATGTGGGCTTGCCCCATTGCTTCCACAAGGAGGTGGTCACAATAGCAACACCAGCACCTGAATCTATGATTGCTTTGGTTGTGTAACCTTGGTAGGTGATGGGAAGATAAGTATTACCTTCTTCACCCTCACACATGTCCCCTATTTTGTCTAGAGGTATCTCTGGTACCCTTTGCTTGGAGCCTGCTTTTGGCATGTTGGAATCAAGTTCTGGAACCTGATCCTTCACATGATTCCAGAGCTCAGGTTTTGCTTTGAGCAGCTCTTCTACAGTGAGATGACACTGAACCTTAGTGTTCTTCACGACATCCGTGTTCCTTGGAACCATTGAGTCTTCATTTCTTACTAGTATTGTGGGAGCTCTAATCTGGAGAGATTCAGATTCCCATGGGCCTGGAAATTGAGGCAGTTCTTCTAAGGTATTAGATTCAAAATCTAATCTTTCGTCTTCTTGTTCTGCTTCATCTTCGTAAATAGATGGAATGTCTTGGGGAAATTGATCATGAAGATCATCAATCTCAGGAATAGGAGGGGAATTACCCTTCTCCTTGGCCCATTTCTCTTCTTGTATTTCCCGCAAGAATTCTTGAGAGTACTGTTGAATTGAAGGAGGTATTCCTGGATCCGTGGAATTAGGAACATAAGCTCCCATTGGTGGTGAGCTTCCTCTTTCAATAACTGGTTGAGCCTGTGGAGGTAAAGAAACTTGTGGTTTGTTTACCAATTGCTCTAATCTTTCTAGTAAGCCCTGGAAATGCAAATCTGATTTGATAGAGTTTGTCTGATTGAACTTTTGACTAGTCTCAAGTATGGCTTGAGCTTGTTCTACCATTTTCATGCACATTTTCATCCGTTCAATCTCTAAATCTGCTCTGGGGTAACTCTTGTCTAGGTTTGCCGCTGTAGGCCCTTCTTGAAGTCGAGCCTGGTAGGCCTTGAACATCATGTCCAAGCCTTCTGGGGTTGGATCTGCCAGAACAGACCCTGGTTGCGGTCTATTTACAATGGGTGGTGGGGTGGGATGAGGTGGAGTGGATGGAGTTTCGGCATGCGAGGGGCTTTGAGATGCAATGTCTTCTATTTTTGTTTTCGCTTCTTTTAAGCTTTCTTCTAGTTCCGATAACTTTTTATTCCACTTACGATTGGCCTTCTCTCTGGTATCCTTCCATGTTCTTGTTTTCCTCTTACTAGGCTCTCCCGATTCACTCGACTCTGATTGTTCTACTGGTTTATCCTGTTTTAAGGCTTGTGCTCTAGTGACAGCTTGTATAGGAGCCACATTGCTACTACTTGAACTTGGATCTGCCACTAAGCCTACCACATTAATGGGTGTAATCTTGGGTGCACTAGAGGGGTTTCTTGGACAATCTCTGGGGAGATGGTCTTTGCCACAATCAGGACAAAAAGCCTGTATTGTGATAGCCTGTCCTTGGCTCGGAGATGGTGGGTGGGGACAGTCACGAATGAAATGATCACCTTGACATCTAAAACAAGATCCTCTAGGGGCTTGTGGTCTCATTTGTCTCAACTGGGGCCTAGGGTTAGGATTTGTGTACATGACATTGGAGTATTCTGGCTCCCAATTTTGCTCCATAGGTGGTGCCTCATATTGATACGAGTAAATCTCACTATGTTCAGGTGACTCTGTGTAATAAGCATGTGGACTACCTTCATGGGAGTAGTCTGAACTATGGGCATGAGAGTCATTATCTGGTATCAATGGGGTTAGTGGCACCAAAGCTCTATTTGGATTTTCCTCTTCCACAGCATACTTGACTGGAATCACGTTGGCTGGAGCTGGTGGTTGGTTTCCCAAGACAGGTTGTGGCCTATATGGTGCCTGATATTGCTGCTGGTATTGAGGTTGATATTGTTGTGGCCTATAATATGGCTGTTGGTATTGATTCTGATACCTACCCTGCTGGTAAGGTTGCTGATAATTTTGTCTAACAGCCTGCCTGTTATAGGGACAATCTTGGGCCGTATGATTTGTGTATTTTCTCTCAATGGTGCAATATAGAGCATTAGGGTTTCCTTGGGGTTGAGTCATCAACGGGCAACCATTAGCCATGTGATCTCCTCCACATGCATAACATCGCTTCACTGGGGTGACCCTTGGCATTTGTCTATTTTGAACTCCTAGCTTTTTGGCCACCTGCTCAGCTATCTCATCTATCTCAGTGGAGGCTCTAGAGGTATGACTTGTAGAACTATCAGAGTCCTTATAGAGTTTGGATAGTCCTAACTCCTCACCCAAGTTGTCTTCTATGTCAATGCACATCCGTATACACTCTTCTATGGATCTAGGCTCTTTCAAGTATACATATGACCTTAATTTTGTGCTCAATAGGCCATCTAAAAACAGTGCCACTTGTTTGGCTGATGTGGGTAATTCTGGTACAGGGCATCTTTCCAAGTACTGTCTAAACCTTCTTCCTGCAAGTCGCACTGTTTCTTGGGGTGTCTGCTTGAAGCTGTGGATCAAGGATGATGTGTTATGTCTGATACCACTCTTGGAAAATTCTACAATGAATTCTTCTAGAAGCTGACCTATCTCTCTATAGTTGCGACTGTTTAGAGGTTGAAACCAAGCTAAGGCAGTCCCCTTAAGAGTCAAACCAAATGCCTCGAACTGGGTGAACAAGTCTTCAACCTGTTCAGCTCTTAGCACTTGTTTGAACTCCGCCACATGATCATAAGGATCTCCAAATCCATCAAAGTAGTTCTTCATTGTCTTAACCACTTGAGAGGGTCTAAGGGTTCTTGAGTGCTCTCTTGGTCTAAGCAATGGGAAATCATGATCGTCTCTTTGTTGCCTATGTGCTTGATATCTCTCTCTTTCAGGTCTTTCATTTTCAAATCCTGACCTATTCCTGCCCACTGTGTGTGCAAAACTTACCTCCGGTCTCTCTCGAGTTCTTTCTCTCTGGGCTTCCTGAGCTTGGGATGACCCTACTCCTTGGAGGCCGTGGGAAACATTGGATCTTGGTGGGGGGAAAATCAATTCATTCTTCCAAGTATATGCATGTCTATCATGTTCTGTTACCAAGAAAATTTTCTCTGATGTGTTATCCAGGTAGACAACCTTTCCTGGTATCTCTGGATCCTTGAACTCGTAGATGATGACTATGCCCAATTGGCTAGGTTGTTCTGGCTTGAATCTCCAAAAGGCTTCCTCTATTTCTCTATTCAAAAATAGTTCTATGCTTTTGTTGTCTTGAGGGATCCAGTCTGGAGTGATCACTCGGGTCAAAACTGACTTGCCTCTAGGAGTCTGGGGTCCTTGTCCTATATTTCCTTGTTCTAGGTCTCCTATCTCATTCTCATGAATGATATTTCCAAACTCATCGGTCCTATCGGGATGGTTGGTAACCACATACATGGTTCCTTCCTTATCAATGTATGAACCCTCTTCGAACTTGACCACCGGGTGTTCAAGTCCAAAGGATTGATCTGGATTTTTGAGTTGGACCACTGATCGCCTCAGACCATCCTCATAGATGCGAGCACCTAATTGGTTGGTCCGAATATATTCCAACTGTGTCTTATAGGGACCTTCCGGTGTTTGTAGATGGGCAGTCCCTGAGCCACCTGCAGGTTTTCCCATACTAAAAGACATTTCTGAATCACTTGTGTCTGATCTGAGTAAAAGATGACCACTTAGTTGTTGTGCCCAAGACTTGGATGTATGGTTGACACTAGCCTCAGAAGATCTAATGCTTTGTTTATCCTTGCCTAAGTGTCTACCAGATCTCAGGTTCATAAGCTTTAGTCAAGAATCCAAATTTTCCCTTTGGTATGGTTCAACATTCTTTAGAGCCCCCTTGGTTCCCTAGTCCCACATGAGGGTCAACTTCAAATTATCCTATCTCAAAATCAACGCATTATTCTTGAAAAAAACAGTTGAGATCGTGTAGGATTTGAAACGAGCTTTCCAACAAGCTATAGAGCTCAAAATATGGACTTTGGATGAGAAAGTTATGTCAAATCAGGCTCCTGGGGGTCAAAACAGGCAAACAGGACCTTTGGAGAAAATCGCGATTTTGTGAACTTTCTGAAAATCGCGATGCTGTGAAGTCAAAAAAATCGCGATGTTGATCACAAAATCGTGTTTCTGAAAATCGCGATTTTGACTCAGAGAATCGTGATTCACAAAATCGTGTTTTTGACTGAAAATCGTGTTTTCTCAGAATCGTGTTTTTGACATGAAAATCGTGATTTTGAGCAGAAAATCGTGAATTGAAAATCGCGATTTTGAGCAGAAAGTCGTGTTTTTCACAAAATCGTGTTTTTTGCTGAAAATCGTGATTGGTGAGAATCGCGATTTTGAGCAGAGAATCGTGTTTTTTGAAAATCGTATTTTTCACATGAAAATCGCGATGTTGAGCACAAAATCGTGTTTTTGAAAATCGCGATTTTGAGCAAAAAATCGTGTTTTCACAGAATCGCCTTTTTCACAAAATCGTGTTTTTGCTGAAAATCGTGATTGGTGAGAATCGCGATTTTGAGCAGAGAATCGTGTTTTTTTGAGAATCGCGATTTTGAGCAGAGAATCGTGTTTTTTTTGAGAAAAACACAGAATCGCGATTTTTTCAATCAACTTTTAGGCGGGAAAACTAAAAATCGTGATTTTTCAAAAAATTTTGAATTTTCACAGAATCGCGATTTTCATCACAGAATCGCGTTTTTTGGCGGGAAATTCAAATTTCTGAGCGCCGGCTATGGCGAGCTCCGTATGAGCAGAAAATCATGAAAAAAATACAGCGCTTGCTCTCCCTTGCACCTCCTAACTCCTTCCCACACAATAATGCATGAAAAATGGTATGAAGATGGTGAAAATGCACTAAAAAACAAGAATTTTCTATGAAGAAGAAGATGGAAGAAGGTGGAGATGATGATGATGATGAAGATGAAGAGGAAAAAACAGAAAATGAACTGAAATGACAGTTTTTTTACCTTCCAACGTCGCAAATCTACGATCTTACCATCACAACGCTCGTCCTCGAAGCTCTCTCCCCGGCAACGGCGCCAAAATTTGGTGTAGCTCAAGCGTAAGCACCACCTCCTTTACTTGTCAATCCGCGGAGACGTGAGGACCGGTATGAAGACCACGAGCAAGTGAAGGCACAAGTGCGTGAGTGAAAGCACACAAACATGCACACACATACACACACACGCGCACAAAGTAAGATCAAAGAGAGGAACAATGGAAAGCTTAGATTGCAAAAGAGTTCTCTTACAAAAGTTCTATTCTCTAACAAGCTAACCCCAAAAATGAGCTCTCTAGCTTTTTTTATAGTTTTTTGACTAGTTTTGGCCCTGTCCAGACCTAGTGTCCGGCCTAGTTAAAAATTAGGTTCCAGGGCTTATTTGAGGGCTCAAACGAAGTCTAAAAATTATGAAAATTGGTACGATGGTACTTCTAATACTCCTCAAGCTCGAGGACTCCTCGGCTTGAACAAAATGGAGTTACTAAAAATAGATAATGGTATTTACAATGGTTTCTAGTGGTGAAAATCACTATTTTTGTAGGGGATTCTTCTGAAAATTTGACATACACTTCTTGGAGCTCCCTACTTGCTCTCTCTTCTTCTATGTCCACTTCTTTGATGTGCTTCCATGCTTTGTCCTTAACCTTGAGCTTCAACACCTAAGCTAGGAATTGACAAAGGGAGTTGAGAATACTCCGACCTTTCTTGCTCATCCCTTGTTCTTTAGTGCTTGAGAACCCGATTCTCAAGCTTGCACAAAGCCCTTGCTTTGGATGCTCTCAATTGCTCTCAATAGACCTGTATCAGTCCCAAGATTAGCTCAAGACTTAAATTCAAAGGACAGAACCAAGCACTTTAACTTATGTAACTTAGATACCAATTAGCCTTTTGTCTTTATGGAAAACAATTCTAGAGATCCCCTGGTTTTGTTCCCCCTAGATATGGTCAACTTCAAAATACTATATCTAATAATCCTGATATTAATTTTACCGTAACCACGAGCTTTCCAACAAGACAAGAATCACAGCAAACGGATTTCATATGAGAAAGTTATGATAGTTTAGGGTTCTGGTGCTAAAACAGGGTTCAAACAGGTTGACAGATCACAGGATTTTTCTCAAAAATACACGTGTAGGGACCTCACAAATCACTAATTACTAGACCAACATGCCCAAAAACTATCCCCAAAACTTAGAATAAAAAACCCTAACTTTTTGGCCAAAAAGCATGTCAATCGCGATCGACAGGTTTGTCAATCGCGATTGACAGAGGTGTCCGTCGGGGCCTGTCGGTCGCGATCGACACGTCAGTCGCAATTGATAGTGTCAATCGCGATCGACAGATTCGGTCGTGGGATCTGTCAATCGCGATTGATGGTGTCAATCGCGATCGACACTTTTTCCGGGATTTTTGCCGTGATTTCAGTCAATCGAGGATGTGTCCGTCGCGATGGACACGTGACAACGCGAATTTTGGTGTCAATCGTGAATTTTTAGTAGTTCGCAATCGACGGTGTCAATCGTGATTGACTGAATCCTACGTGGCAGTCAGTCGGTCATGAGGTCTGTCGGTCGCGATTGACAGATGTTGTCGATCGTGATCGATGGTGTCGATCGCGATTGACAAAGAAACACAGAATTTTTCAATTTTGTTTAGTGATTTGGAATGTGCTCTTTGTGCTTGTCCTAGTGGTGCACTTAGTTTTACCAATTGGTCGAATTTTCTGTCGATCGCGATCGACAGAGGTCGGCGACACAGAGACAATTTCTGAGTTTTTTCGTACCTGCGAAGCGTGCTGGAGGGGATGATATAGCTGGATCCTGCAAGAAACTCAACAAACATGCAAAAACAATGCACACAATATTGCTCTCTCGCTCTCTCTCACAAGTGGAATGAGGGAAATGGAATGGAGAAGGTGATAAGATCAAAACACTGAAATTTTTTCCGCGATGATGGAGATGGAGATCGGATATGGTGAGGATGATGATGGTGATGATGGTGATGATGGTGATGATGGTGGTGAGGTAAGAAAGAGAAAAATAAGAAAAGTAAAGAAATTACCTACAACGCCAACGTCTCAAATCTACATCTTACCATCACACGCTCGTCCTCAAAGCTCGATCCTCGACAACGGCGCCAAAATTTGGTGTAGCTCAGTGATGAGTAGCACCTCCTTTAATGTCAATCTGGGAAGACGTGAGGATGGTATGATGATCTCGAGCAAGTGAAGGCACAAGTGCGTGAGTGCGAAGCACACTAACATGCACACACATACACACACACGCGCACACAAGGCAAGACAAAGAGTGAGAAGCAATGGAGTTCTTTAGATTACTTTCAAAAAGCTCATACAAGTTCAAATCAACTACAAGCTAGCCTCAAAAAGGAGCTCTCTAGCTCTATTTATAGTTTTTGACTAGGTTTTGGCCCTGTCCAGACCTAGTGTCCGGCCTAGTTAAAAATTAGGTTCCAGGGCCTATTTGAGGGCTTAAACGGAGTCTAAAAAATACGAAAATTGATATATAGGTACTTCTAAAGCTCCTCAAGCTCAAGGACTCCTTGGCTTGCACAAAATGGAGCTACAAAAATATGAAATGGTATTTACAATGATTGTTAGTGATAAGAATCACTGTTATAAAGATGTTGATTTGGAAAATTTTGAAGGGCCTATCTGCCAGATCTGCGTCGACTGCTTTGTCTACTTAATCCTTCACTTTGCTCTGACTCTCTCCACTGGCTTCCTTGTCTGCGCAGTCCTTGGGTGCCCATACTGCTCTCAACATGCCTCTTGCTTTATGATACTGAGACTACAGCTTTCTTCCTTGTGTCGTATGATGTTGTCGTCGGTCTGGGTTCCTTTGTCATGGTTGACTCTTTTGTGGTTGAGGTTGAGAGGTCGAATGGACACTCTGCTTTGGAAAAGAAGGGAGGTCCAACACTTGCGAAACCTGCCCATTAGGAAGTGCTCTGTTTTGTACTTTTAATCTAGGCCAGTCTGCAGTAAGTGTGGAAGGATGGGCACCATAGGGTGTTTTGCCCATGTGGACACTGATGAAGTCCACCTGACCTGCAATTGTCCCCATTTGACCAAGCGGTTGGGTAATTGTCTGAGAAAAAAAACAATGCAACCAAGCACTTGAACTGCCATGATCTCTGGGTATGTACAAGAAGGCCTATGTGAAAACGCTCTTAAAGCGTTCAAGCAAACGAAATCTGAGGGGTTTTCTCCAAACGCTTTTATGTTTGTTACTCTGTTGAAAGCATGCACATCTTTATGCTCCATAGAAATGATCGAATAAATCCATAGTATTATAGTAGACAACGATTTAGAAGGAAACCCTCATATTCGCAGTACGCAGTACATTGACACATTCATATGTGAGGCTTGGCTTGCTTTCAGAAGTAAAAGGGATCCGAGGAGAGCAACATTCGATAGATGTATACTCATGGACTGCATTTATTTTCGCTTGTCTTGCACATGGATCTTACAATGATGTATTGGGGTACTTTAATCAAATGTGCAGGTTTATCCTTGAGTGCAACTAAAAAAATAATAAATAAATAAGGGAAATGTCGCGTAGAACTTTTGTGTGGATAGCAAGAAGTGAGTTGTTCTATGTGTTTACATTTTGTTTAAATGACCTGACATATGAGTTGCACATGGGACAGACGATGGCATTACTTTAGTAAAGAAAAATCCATTCATTATGGAACGATGAATTTTATGAGTTTCTCAATCTGATGTCGTCGTTTCATATAATGTCCATTCGTAGCACATGTCTGTTAGTGCAGTGTTGCAAGAAGTCTGACGAATATGACACGCATTCGAGACATTACTATGATTGATAAATGCAATGCATGCTTAATATCTATATTTATAGTACACACAGCATAAACAATAACTTGTTGAATGTTTTTCGGAACGCAAGTCATTGACGGTATATATTTATTTAGATGTTCTTATTTATACATACAAATAATGTGTGTTAATGATGGCCACAGAACTCTTTGTATATAAACATCATTGCATTCACAAGCTTATCGAAATGTCAGTTCAATTGGATTGTTGAGTTCTTTGGGTACAATTTGACTTGGTTGTCCTCTTAGCACGTGAAAGTGAAGGGAAATGAAAAGAGCTATGCTATCCTGTTGCAAAGAGATATTAGTGTGTCCTCCCTCCTTTACAGGAAACTCCGCGACATAATTGGTACATGGACTTGTACAGATCCACATAGTGCAATGGATCGTTCGATTTCAGCATATGAATCACATTAAAACACGCGTTCATAGAATTAGACACATTTGCTATATAGTTTAATGTATCTGCGAATGTTGTTCAGTTCTTCTCAAAGATCTATATTCTATTACAGAGAGAGATTAGGAATCTGAATGAAGGCCAATATATTATCAGCGCTGTATCAAACAAGTTCTACTGAAATATTGTGCAAAACAGTTGCACATGTTTTTACTTTACAGAGTTGTTAAAAATAAAATCTGCTTTATCTTATATATATTCTGACTATCTCTGTCAACACTACGATAAATTTCGGTGGTTCATGCATTGAAGAATTGATAATGATATTTATTACGAAGTTCAACGTTTGAGTATATTTATCGAGGGCTTAAGTGCAGCAAACTATAAGTTTTTAAGTATATTGATTGTATATAGTTTTTGATGATCTTTCAATGACAGAGCATTCAATCCTTTATGTAACGACGCATATAGACTTGACTGTATATTGATTGCAGAGCATATAGACTTGACTTTATATATTTGTAAAACCGAAATAAATCTTTGAAAATGCTTGATTACTTTAATAACAATGTTGTCACACATAATTAGATGAAAGTATCATGAACAATAGAGACAAATAAACAACGAGTAGTAACTACACTCCCTTTTAGTTCAATTTTTCATTCCCTTAATAAAAAGAAAGAGAATAACTCAGTTTCACTTTTGTCAAAAGATTGTTTTTAGGGAGTTTCTTTTTTATTGCGAACTGTTGGATTGTTATTTATTGTTTTGATGACTTATGATTTTCATGACTAAAGTGTAATCTGACGATTTCTTCATAGTAGCCTTGATATTCTTAGAAAAGATGACCAGAATTTCCAAAATGTGCTATCAACATCAACTTCCTTGACTTGACACTATCTTTCGTATGTTTGAAAACTCGTTAATGAATGATATTGAAATAAATAGGATAAATTGTTTTGTAAATGTATGACTAATAAATCGTTTGAGTTTCCATTCATTTGAGCTTGCTCCAAGCACCCGGTGTGTGCCGTTATTTCGGCGGTCGGCATGATCCACCGATCGTTGCAGAATCCTCCCATAGGCATGATTTTTGCTAAAGTCACATATAGCAAAAGTATGCTCAAACTCAGCACCACATGTAGTGAGAGTTATCCCTTCTAGCAGTCCTAAGGGTCTTTCTATGTGACCGTTGGCCATCTGCAATTTCATTTTCATTGGCCTGAGGGCTGGCTTGCCCCAACACTTCCATAGGGAGCTGGTAGCAATTGCAACTCCTGCACCTGAGTCCAAAATTGCCTTGGTTGTGTACCCTTGATGGGTAATGGGAAGATAGGTGTTTCCTTCTTCTCCTTCACTCATATCTCCTATCTTGTCCAAGGGTATTTCAGGCACTGTTCTATGAGATCCTACCTGGGAACGAGGTTTTGCTACTTCTGGCACTTGATTGGCTACATGTTTCCATAGTTCTGGCCTAACTTTGAGTAGTTCTTCTAAAGTGAGGTTGCACTACACTTTAGTGTTCTTCACTACCTCTGTGTTCTTAGGGATGATGGAGTCTTCGTTTCTTACCATGACCATGGGTGCTCTCATGCAAGTAGACTTTGCTTCCCATGGGCCTGTGAAATGGGGCAGTTCCTATAAGGAGTTAGACTCGAAGTCTAATCTCTCATGAGATTGAGTACTCTCCTGCTCCTCATAAATACAAGGAATGTCTTGTGGGAATTGATCATGCGCGTCATCCACAAGTTCAATGGGAGGAGGGACTTCACTCTCTTTAGCCCATTTCTCTTCTTGAATCTCTCGCAAGAATTCTGGTGAATACCAATTCATGGAAGAAGAGGTGTCTGCTTCAGTGGAACTAGGCACATAAGCTTCCTAGGGAGGAATGCTTATTTTTTTGCTTGCCTTCACTCTTCCTTGGGATATGGCTTCCTTATCAGATCTTGCAATTATGCTCTCCAACTTCTCCAATAGTCCATCAAAGTGCAATTGTGCCTTGGCTGAGCAGCAGTAGTTGAAGAGGCGGCTGGCTTCAAACATGGTCTGAGCCAATGCTACCATTTTAGCACAAAGTTTGGTTCTCTTTATCTCTTAATCAGCTCTAGGATAACATTTGTCGTGATCTGTCACATTTGGCCCTTCTTGGATTCTGGCCTGATATGCCTTGAGCATCATATCTATGTCCTCAGGAGTGGGGTCAGCTAATACTGATCCTACTCTAGGGGGTGGTGGAATGGTATGATGTGGGTTGCAAGGTAGTAGGGATGAAGGTGGTGGTGGTGTGTGAGAGTGTGTTTGAGAGGTAAGTTCAACAATTTTGGCTTTTGTTTCTCTTATGTTTTCTTCTAATTCGCTCATCTTTTTGGACCATTTTCTTTTCATCCTTTCTCGACTATCTTTCTAAGCTCTCGTTCGTTTCTTGGTTATGCTCTCAATTTCACTAACCTCGACACTCTTTTCTTGTCCTAAACCTTGGTTCTACTGCAATCCCTGAGCTCTAGTGACCACTTGCACTGGTGCATTAGTAGTCACACTACCTGTAGAGTCTACGACTAACCCAATAACGTTGATAGGAGTGATTTTCGACATGTTATTGGGGTTCTTTGGGCAATCTCGTAAGAGATGCTGCTTTCTGCAATCTTGACAAAATCCTCGAATTTTCACAGATTGGGGTTGAGTAGGGGCAGGCATGGGGCAATCAGGAATGAGGTGATCTCCTTAACATCTGTAGCATGGTCCTCTAGGGAATGGGGGTCGTACCTGCCTAGGTTGAGATCTAGAGTTGGGATTTGCGTACATGACATTTGCATACTCTGGCTCCCAACTAGGTTCACTCGGATCTTCAGAGTAATATGACTCATTATGCTCATGTGATTGCATGTAGTAAGCCTGTGGACTATCCATGTGAGTAGAGTCAAAACTATGATCACTCGGGTCACTTTCTGAAAGCAGTGGTGTGACTGGCACTATGGCTCTATTCAGGTTCTCTTCTGCATATGCGTATTTCACTGGAATCATAGTGGTTGGGGCTGGACGTTGTTGAGCTAACACAGGCTAAGGCCTTTGCTGGGTTTGGTATGGTTGTTGATAGGGTTGTTGAGGTCTGCCATATTGCTGCGGTGGGTACTGGTTCTAGTATCTTCCTTGTTGAGGGTATGATTGAGGCTCGGCTTGCCTAACCGCTTGCTTATTGTATGGGCAATCTTGCGCAGTGTGATTAGTGTATCTCCGTTCCATGGTGCAGTATTGGCTACTAGGATTCACTTGGGGTTGAGCCATAATGGGACATACATTCGCCATATGGTCACTTCCACAAGTATAACATCTCTTTACTAGGGCAAATCTTGGGATTCATTTGCTAGAGACACCTAGTTTTTGAGCTACATTCTTAGCGAGTTCCTCAATAGATGTGGATTGCGTGGAAGTGAGGCTAGTAGAACTATCTGAATCTCTATAGGTTTTCAAAAGTTCCAATTCCTCCCCTAAGTTATCCTCAATGTCGATGCACATACGTACACACTCTTCTATGGTTCTAGGGTCCTTCAAGTACACATATGATCTCAATTTGGTAGTTAGCAGTCCATCTAGGAATAAAGCAACTTGTTTGGCTGGTATGGGTAACTCAAGAACATGACATCTCTCTAGATATTACCTAAATCTTCTTCCTACAAGTCTAACGGTCTCTTGGGGGGTCTACTTGAAGCTATGAATAAGTGAGGAAGTACTATGCCTTATGCCACTCTTAGAGAATTCAGTAATGAAAGCCTCTAAAAGTTGGTCTATGTTCCGGAACTGTCTCTCATTTAGTGGTTGAAACCATGTAAGGGCCATGTTCCTAAGGGTTAGACCAAAAGCATTATATTGCATGAATATGTCCTCAACTTGTTCAACTCTCAAGACATGCCTAAACTCGGCCACATGATCATATGGGTCTCTAGTGCCATTGAAGTAGTTCTTCATGGACTTAACCAGCTAGGTTGGCCTCAAGGTCCTAGTGTGTTCTCTAGGCCTTGGCAAAGGAAAATCATCAGCATTTCTTTGGTTTCCTGGGGCTCTAAGTCTCTCAATTTCTTCTCTATCCATCTCTGTTCTCATCCTTTCTCTTCCCAAGGGGTTGGCAAAGCTTACTTTTGTTCTATCTCTACTTTTGTCCCTATGAGCTCCATGAGCTTGGGATGTTCCAGCTCCTTGGTGGCCATACAAGACATTAGATCTTGGTTGGGGAAAAATAAATTCACTCTTCCAAGTGTAGGCATGCCTACCATGCTCTGTGACCACAAAGATCCTCTCTGAAGTATTGTCTAGGTAGGTCACTTTGCCTGGGCTATCAGGATCTTTGAACTCATAGATTGTGATCATTCCTACCTCATTTGGCTGATCAGGCTTATACCTCCAAAAGGCTTCATCGGTCTCTCGGTTTAAGAGTAGATCTATGCTCTTAGTGTCCTGGGAACCCACTCTAGTGTCATCATTCTAGTGAGAATTGATTTGCCCCGAGGGGTTTTAGGCTCTCCACCTATGTTCCCTTGCTCTAGGTCTCCTAATTCCGTCTTTGGGATCACATTCCTGAATTTTTCTGTTCTATCTAGGTGATTGGTGACTACGTATATGGTTCCTTCTTTGTCCAGGTATGCTCCATTTTCAAACTTGACTACTAGATGTTCTAGTCCAATGGGTTGATTTGGGTTTTTGATCTAGACCACAGATCTTCCTAGGCTGCCCTCATAGATGCAAGCACCTAATTGATTGGTCCTAAGGTATTCTAGTTGAGTCTTGTAAGGGCCTTCGACCCGTTGTAAGTATGGCATACTTGAACTTCTTGTGGGTCTCTCCATACCACGAGACATCTGGGACTTGCTAGTTTTAGAGCTAGGGTGGTACGAATAATGGCTCAACTGCTGGGCCCAAGACCTAGCAGTATGATTGACACTAGCCTCTGAAGACCTAAGACTCTGTCTATCTCTCCCTAGGTGTCATCCTGATCTCAGGTTCATATGCCTAATTGAATGTCCCTAATTTTCCCAAGTACAACCTCGTTGTTGAGTTCTTTTGTATTAATCATTTGTTCTTTTTGATTTTTCTTAGAATGTAACTTCTTGTCCAATCAATCTTCGTCACAAGGAACACTTAGGTTTTATCATACTTGAGTTTGGTTGCTTGATTTAAATTCTTTTCCCTTAGGTTGTTTCGCAAATGTAATTTCTTTGTACTTGCACTTGAGAGATTAGAATTCTTGGACTTGGTCGTGCTTAACGTAACCCTAATTGATCAAAACCTCTATCTGTACTTAGCCTAAGCTAGGAATTGAAAGAGGGTGTTGAGAATATTCCAACCTTACTTGCTGATCCCTTGCTCTCTGGTGCTCAAGAACCCTGTTCTCAAGCTTGCAGAATGCCCTTTCTTTGGATGCCCTCTAGTGCTCTCAGTGGACCTATAAAAGTCCCAAGGTTACCTTAAGACTTAAATTCAAATGACATAACAAATCACTTCATTCATGTAATTCAGAGATCAAATTGTTCTTTGGATTTGTGGAAAACAAACCTAAAGATCCCTCAGTTTTCTTCCCCGTGGGTATGGTCAACTTCAAAATACTCTATCTAATAATCCTCGTATTAATTTACTGTAACAAACCCAAAATCACAGCAAACGGATTTCGTATGAGAAAGTTATGCCAGTTCAGGATTCTAGGGCTAAAACAGGGTTAAAAGAGGCTAACAGGCAGATAGGATTTCTCGAATTACTTGTGTGGTGGCCTTGCAATGCTCTAATAACCCTTAGTGTTTCCCAAATATTAGCCAAAAAATAGACCAAACATCTCTTGCCCTAAAAAATGCCAAATTTGACTATCAATCGCGATGCAGTGCTCTGTCAAACGCGATTGATATGTCAATCATGATCGACATGTTGGTTGCGATTGACAGGTCTGTCGTGGCTATCGATCGCGATTGATGGGTCAATCGCAATTGACATGTGGCCCGAAATTTTAGTCAATTGTTGTCAAACAGTCGTTGATCGGATCAGTCGCGATTGATAGGTCTGTTGAGATTGTCGATCGCGATTGATGGGTCAATCTCGATTGATGGGTCGACTGCGATTGACACATGGCACGCGAAGGCTCTGTCGGTCATGGTCAAACAATCATTGACTCTGTCGGTCGCGATCGACGTGTCGGTGGGGATTGACAAATCCATTGGCAAGTGTTTATCGTCGTTTGTCGATCGCAATTGACGTGTCAATCGCGATTGATAGAAAACAGAGGAATTTCAAAATTTCAAACACAGATTTACGATGCCCTAGGCCGACACATCATGGCCATGCACTTTGTTTTACAAAAAGGTCAATTTTTTTGTTGGTCGCAATTGACAAAGGTCAATGCCTTGAGACCTGCATAGTCAAAAATTTTACCTGCTGAAGCTAGTGCAATTGCTAGGGATGCTGATTCCTACAGGAAATCTCAAAAAACATACAAAAGCACAAGCACACAATCACTCTCTCACTCTCTCTCTCACAAGTGAAATGAGGGGAAATGGTATGGGAAGGTGATATGACCAAAAAACTGAAGATGTCGCGATGATGGAGATGGAGGTGGGAGATGGTGATGATGATAGTGGTGATGAAGAAAAAAAAAGAAAGTAGATAAAAGTGAAGAAAATACCTATGAGTCCAACATCTCATCTCTACGTCTTACCATCACACACTCATCCTCGAAGCTCGATCCCCGGCCACAGTGCCAAAATTTGGTGTAGCTCAGTGATGAGTAGCACCTCCTTTAATGTCAATCTGGGAAGACATGAGGATGGTATGAAGACCTCAAGCAAGTGATGGCACAAGTGTGTGACTGAGAAGTACACTAACATGCACACACATACACACGTGCACACGAGGCAAGACAAAGAGAGAGAAACAATGGAGTTCTTAGATTACTCAAAAGTGCTCTTACAAGTTCAATTTTACAACAGGCTAACCTAAAAAATGAGCTCTCTAGCTCTTTTTATAGTTTTTGACTAGTTTTGGCCCTGTCTAGACTTAGTGTCCGGCCTAGTTCAAAATTAGGTTCTAGCGCCTATTTGAGGGCTCAAATGGAGTCTAAAAAATATGAAAATTGATAGGTAGGTACTTCTAATGCTCCTCAAGCTTGAGGACTCCTTGGCTTGAACAAAATGGAGTTACAAAAAGGTGAAATGGTATTTACAATGATTGTTAGTGATGAGAATCACTATTATCAGGATGTTGATTCAAAAAATTGAATGGTCTACTTGCCAAATCTGCGTTGACTACTTTGCCTGCTTGTGCCTTCCCTTTGCTCAGACTCCCTTCGTTGACTTCCTTGTCCTGTAAGTCCTTGACTGCCCTGACCACTACCAACATATGTATCCAAAGAGATTTCTCCCTTGAAGGTACATCTCCATCCTCATAGACCAGGCTGGGTAGTTGTTCCTATCCAATTTATCAGCGGTAGAAGGAAAACCATCTCCCAAATTGATTTAACAATGCTCTGATACCACTGTGAGAGGAGATGGAGATATAATCCCATAATGGGTTTGATGTTGCAAAAACCTACTCTACACCTGCCAAGACTACTTCAAGGATGCTAAGTAGAAACTTTGAGCTTGTTAATAAAGCATTAATACCTCCTTAGTGCTTTGGAAGATCATTCTCAAATTGATTCATCAAAACAGATGACTTGACACAAAACAGATGATCAAGAACTTGCTATTTTGGGATGGAAAGCACTCTACTATTTCACTCAGAGCTCACAACCTTCTAAGAATTGACCAAAGAAACTTTGCAAGCATTCAATTGAATATATTATGAATATAAAGAAACAACTTTGATGAATTGTAATGGACTATACTCAGAGAAATCAATTTAGGAACATTAGGGTGTCATCCCGACTTTTCAGGAGTAGTCTACCTGCATACATAGGTCACTTCAAATTAATGTAGCTCATAAATCACTAAATCAAATGTGATGAAAATTGAGATGAAGCAAATAGACTTATTACATTACCTATAACAATTTAAATCACTTCAACAAAGTAAGTACATAGAGAGAAATCATGGACCAAAGTTGACTAAAAAGCAATGTGAACCTGAGATAGCAGTTGAAGTAGACTCCAAAGATGATCTACGAAATCAATCTCTATTACATATATGGTACATGAATTGATTTGGCATGAAGCATGCAAAGGAATAGCACAATGCGTGCTTCAACGATGATCCAAATCTCAACTAAAATTGCCTCTAATTGTAGCACAGAAGTCTGCTCTAATCCATAACTTTTTTCATGTGTTTTTATAGAGAAATTTGAATTCAAACTTGGTGGGATTCCACCTAAAAGTTCCTCCATCATAGGGGAATCTCATCTAATTGACTTCTCCTTTTTTAATTTCATGATCTGAATCTAAGAAGGTTGCGGGATTCTCTTCTTCCGTTTACTTTTGGAGATTTCATTTTTCTACTGTTACAAGAGATAGTTTTTATGACAACTCTTATTGAGAGTACAAAATAATTCATTACATAAATGATTGTAATAAAGCACTAGGCTTGCCAAAATGCACCAACATAAAGATCATCTAATCATAAGTGGGTCTCCCTTTTTTTACTACCACTTCAAAATTTTATTCCATTAGTCGTGAACTTGCTAACAATCCAAAAGGCATGCCTTAGTAGCATCATTTGTATGAGGTGTAGAAAATTCATGATATACATCAAGCACAAAAGCAATAAATAATGAAACAATTCAATGAATCCCAATGACTATAACCACCCAATTTTTACTCAAAGTGATCTGGCAGTCACAAAAAGCCAAGACACAATCCCTTACAGCCCAAGAAAGAAATGCCATCCTGAAATAAAATGGATCAGCTCATATCTTCAACAGGTTACCAAAATCCCACTAGGGTTTTGTACACCATCCTACTAGGGGTAATCACAAAACCATGAAGCCACACAATGTAAAAGACCCCAAGGGAGAGTGGTGAGTGCACCCAATTCCATGTAGAGCTTCAACTTAACATATCCAAGAATGATGAGAAATAAAATGCTTGAAGGGAAACAACATACATACCACTCAAGGAGCTCAAACATCAAGGAAGCATATAAAACAGTGAACAGAGAAGATCACCTTCCAATGCATGCCAAGCGTGACCTTACATCACCATCTCGAACATGCTTGTGTCCCATAGCCTTACAACACTATGGACACAAATTAGGACATCCCAAAGTTGATGGGTCTTCCAAGAGAGTAGAGGCTTGAACCCTCCATCTTGAGGGAGAAGCCCCAAAGGATATCTGTAAAACCTGTGAGAGAAGAATCTCAACAATGTTAATAATATATCTAAAGTCTTAGCTCAAAAACTTCTTGGAGTTTTGAAAGCCTACAACGCTTTGCTCCTTGTGTACCAATATATATCCCTCCCAATTTCTATTGCCATATCGAGAGATTCACTGATCCCTACAAGACCTTGAAATATGAAAACAACTTTTCAAAACCTAACGGAAGTTGAACTTTCACCTACATGAGGAGCACGAAGGGTATGAAACATACGACTTAAAACCAGAAACACCTTGGAAAATCCAAAGAGAAAAGAGTTAGGAACCTATCGGGATTTTATCTTTATTTACAAAATAGTAGACTCCTCAACTCTAGGTATGCAACGTGGAAAATGACTGTGTTCGCTGTTATAGAATACCAACAAGAAGCTTGTATACACCTCAAAGAATACATGTCAAGGCAAATGTGCATGTGCGAATATAGCATTTTGGATAGCAAGAAGTTGGGATTCTGGCATTCATCAGTGGTTCATATGATAGTAAAAAAAATGTCGACCTTTGTTCGCTTCATGAATTACCAAGTGATGAAGCCATGACATGAGTAGATATTTTAATTGAGGCATGGGGATGGTGCTGATGTACATTCAGAGTACTCTAATGCTTTTAAATTGGAGATAGCTGGTTGCAATGCAATGTTATACCATTCATGATGCCAGAATTTGATTATGCCCCAAACAAACAAGCGGCCTAGAGATAAGGTCTCATATCTGTAATCACTAGGATAGAATAAGTTCATACGTCACTGAGGGTTGGAAACTATCCCCATGTGGGCCGTCATAGAGACTACACACTCCCAAGCAGCCGCAAGGGGACCACCTCGACCTACCTAAAATCAGGGTGTGAAATGTTCTTTTCAAAATTTTGTCTACAAAATGTTCAAAAACAACAGCCTCAAAGTCTTGATCATCCACATTTTCTAAGACAAAAGACTACCCCGCCCACAGATATGCAACATTCCACATTATAGAAGCTGAAAAAACAAAATGAATGTTAACACCATCATGGTTCATGCTTCTTCCTTGAGACACATGTAAAGAAAAAGAACAATAATCAAGAGTCTCTTTTCAAAAACATAAGACTGCCTTCACACACACATGCAAATGATGGCACATATACTTTCCGTGCAACTTGCGGGTAGTAGATTGTGGACAGCATCCCAAAATGGGGTAGTCATAGAGACTCATCCCAAGCTCATGAGAAGCAAACACCCACTCTAATCAACCTTCTGAGGTTCACAGATCTTGAAGAGCCTCGACCCTGAGATGCTTTACTTCATATCTCTACATGAGGTTTGTTGCATCCAAAGAGCTCACGCCAACCATGAAAGAGAGATGAATCAAAGAAAACATTACAATAGGGTCATGAAAGTCATTACTTAGATCATTGAAACCATATTGTTTAAAGAACCACATGTGGGAAAGGGAGTCTCACAAAGAATGTAATAAACCTTTTCTTTCAATTTTGAGTTCGTTCGAAGTATTACAGTAGCCATAGAAAAGTCTGAACCTCGACACAATATTACAAATTTACCATAAAATAAACTTCGGCTGTCAGATAGAAATTTGTTCATAGATATGAGAAGATTTCATTGATGAATTCGTGGTAAAAAAAATACAACACATTCCTTCCCTGCAACAAAGAACACACAGGGGAGCCAAAGCTCAACACCGAAGTCCAGAAATAGAGGCAAATAAGCAATAAAGCCGATCTGTCACGCTTGGGGAGTCAAAGCATTTTCATCTTTCAGTGCAAAAGAAAATGGGGAGTAACACTCAATCTCAGAATGCCCTACAACAGCCAATTGATGCGACAGGGGTGAGACCCAAGATGGAACATCAGGAGAAGACGGAGAATATGAAACTCTATCCCGAGTGCAGAGCTCCACTCAAATCATGTTGTAGACATGGCTCGAAAGGGGAGTTCTAGAGCTTACCAACCTTCACATGATAGCTACGATGGGGAACCTGAAGGGCATACGACTCCATGCCACAACTCGAAGCTCTCGATCTGAGCATAACTGAGAGAAGATGATCTTACAAGTGCTCACCCCCAAGGGATGGTGATGGAGGCAAGTTAAAAATGAGTGATCCTTCATAGCATCGAAACACAGAGCGGAAGAAGCACCACCCCTCAGAAAAGGGTATAGGGAGTTCTGCTGCCTAATCCCCCCATAGATGCCGCAAGATTAGAGAGAAGAGCTGTAAGGGCCTGAATCATGACAATACCTGAGTGGAGGATGAATACGAGATGAAACTTCCTCCTTCTCGCATCCGAGAGGTTGCTCAGAAGATATGGAGTGAAGGGTTTTTCTCTGAAACTATGGATAGAGAGAGAGCGGGAGGGAGATATAAATGCACGCCATGCCCAACCTTGCACGGATCTGCCATCACTGACATGGAGGAGAGGGGGACAAGGGAAATTCAATGCCTCATCGTGAGTCATTAAACGAATATCCGTGCAAAGAAAATCCCAAGCTAGCATTCAATGCCTATCGTCACATCATCGTGAGCCATTCAAAAAAGAATATCCATGCAAAGAGAATCCTAGGCTAGCATTCAATTCCTACTGTCACACGTAGAGAGCACAAATGGAAGGAAAATGGTTCTTTCACTCCCATACTCAAGATTTTATTCTTTTCTTTTTTTAATAAAGGAAATGGAATGAGGGAGGGAGTCACACAAGAGTCAGGACACTCACCCATCCCCCAATCCAACGACAAGCGTTAAAATTAAAAAATGGAAGAGGAGTGAGTGCGTGCGTGGAGGTATGTGTATGTGAGAGAGAAGGATTAGAGGATGTTTTTTTGCAACAAACAAAGAAATGAACTAATCTACTCAAAAAATTAACAAAACGAGAGGTACCCTTGCCCAATCGAAGGCCACACGGATCCACAACTCAATCCAAGCGTGAGGTGCATCCACCAAGTGTAGGCACGGCAAGCTTGAAAAAACCCAACGGTTGAAGGTCGATCATCCCCGGCAACGACGCCAAATTTTGTTGAAGTATGGGGAGTAACCAACCCAAACCGCCTCACATGGAAGTGAGGGGTTCTTCCAAGAGGAGTTGCAAGAAGTGCAAGCAACACACACACACCCACGTCCATGAACAATGGCACCATGGCCAACGTCAAAAGGAGCAAGGGAGGGCAATGCTCACACACAAGCCAACCCCAAGTGCCAAACCCACACACATGGACCAACGCCTAGCACACAAGGAGAAATGTGGAAGCCAAATGAACTTCATTCCATTAGCATGGAGGCCAAGGCCATGGCCAATGGACCTCCCTTTTACAAAATGAGCCCCTCCTTATATAAGAGAGGAGGAGGGATCCGTTGAGTACAAGTGGCCAAAGGCTTCATTAACTAAGATATTCTAAAAATGATAGGTAGTTGGGAAAATCAAAAAGGGAATCTTCTTAGAGAGAGAGAGCTCTTGCACGTATCCAAAAGAGAGCTCTCATTTCTAAAATATGGCAAGGACTAAAAAACAAGCCTTTTACAAAAAAGAAGGATAAGGTTGATTTTTTATGTGTTTTCTCACAAAAGGAAGTAAGAGAGAGTTCCTATGAAGAACTTGTATACAAAAGGAAAAAATGGGAAATTTGGGAGACCGCCACACAAGGCTTTGAATCCTCCAAGTATCCTTAGCTTCAAGGGACGCCTCCAAGTACTCCATAGCCTTCATAGCTTCATGGGTCCTTCATAACTTCAAGGTTCCAACACTAAGCTACACCAAATTTTGGTACCATTTCTGGGGATCAAGCTTGGAGGATGAGTGTGTGATGGTAAGAAGTAGATTAGAGGCATTGGAGGAGTAGGTAAGCATTTTCTTTTACTTGACTTTACCTTCCTCTCCACTTCTAAACACCATATCCATTCATCATCATCTTCACCACCACGACCATATACCTCCATCTCCGTTCATTTCCTCATTTCCACTTGAGAGCGAGAGCGAGAGCGAGAGAGAGCTTGTACATGCACTGTTTTCTGTGTTTTTTTTAGCGTTCTTGTAGGTACTAGCTTCCATTGCAGCTATAGCAGCTCTAGCAGGTGAGAAAATTGATTGTGCAGGTCCCAAGGGATTGAAGTTGACCTTACATAGGGGAGAATAGTTAAGGGATCTCTAAGGGAATTCTCATTAAGATAAAGAAAAATTTGGGTCTATGAAGTGCATGCATGGACATGGTTTGTTAAGTCAATTAAACTGAAATCTTGAGCTAACTTTGGGACTCGTACAGGTCCATTGAGAGCACTAGAGGGCATCCAAAGCAAGGGTATTCTGCAAGCTTGAGAACGGGGTTCTTGAGAACCCAAAAGCAAGGGATAAGTAATTAAGGTTGGATCATTCTCAACTCCCTTTGTCAATTCCTAGCTTAGGCTAAGTGCTAGTAGTGCTAGAAGTAAGTCAAGGTGATGATAGGCATCTATCAAGTTGAAGACTATGTTAGCGGCCGTCAGATTGGAAATGTATAACTGAATCTTGTTCGCACGAGCAAAAAGTTGTTACAGACAGTTTGTAAAAGTTATATAAATCAAAGAAAGACGCGCCAGTGACGTTCCGTGGTGGATCACCAGACTGTCTGTCTGGGTGACTGAGCGGGGCGTTACTGTAGTGTTTGTTTGCATAATTTCAAGTATTCTGAGTTTTATGTTTGCCTCTTGTCTTGTCTTTCATCGACATCTGTTCTGTTTGTTAACTTTATAGACGATCGGGAAGATCACCAGACTGTCTGTCTGGGTGGTTAAGTGAACGTTACTGTGTTGTTGTGGAGCATTCCTGAGTATATTGCTCTTGTTCTTGTTTTGTTATCGGTCGATACCTGTCTGTTGGTGAGTTTCATAGTTGTTCAAAAGATTATCCGACTGTGGTCTGAGCGAGTTATTCTATGGAGTTTCTATGGTATTGTGCAACTAAGTAGGTGTACCGTGGTGTTGATCTTCTGATAATACGCTGTGACGTGCTGAGGAAGTCTATGTGGTCGTGGTCGTGTGTCTTGGATACGGATCTGTACTATATTGCCTTCAGTATTGAGATCTGTCCTCCTATGATAAAAATTAAGCTACAGTAAAGATTCCTTGGGTTGCGTACTGAACCTTCAGTATGGTGTATTTGAATACATGGATTCGCTATGTCTTCGGACATTGGTCGAATTGTGGCATCCATTCGGTAAAGGTTGACGATTACTCTTGTTTCTGATATTGTCAGTAAGTTAGGTGCAGATGCAACATAGTAACTTAGCGTATTCGGTACATGTGGCTGAGCTAAGCCGTGAACGGAAATATCTAATTACAACAGAATCTTGATAGAGCACTCAGTATCAGTATATTGTTGTGTGTAAGTGGTTAGTTTGGGAACTAAGTACAGGGCCTCTGTCTAACAGACCCCTTCCACTCCCAAGAACCCAAGAATTGCTTATACGCACTTCTGACAGTTAGAAGAACAAGCGTTTAACACTGGCGCCGTCTGTGGGAAGGTGGCAATAGATCAGATTGTTGCAAACCAGTTGTGGAAACGTGATTGTAAATTTTTAATCGACAGTAATAGTACTCGATTAGTACAAAAGATGATACATGCCGGTTACTCGGTCTGGTGAAAGGTATCCAAAGAACCGCCAGCCTGGGGTACTTAATTTGCTAAGGACGACTCCGGGAGGTAGAAGTACAACTAGGTCTAACCTAGTTGTCAAGAAAGTAAAGAACGTTAGTAGTGATTCCGGTCATATTCCGGTGGAACGTGCTACGCCTCTGGTAAATTCCGGTACAATTTCGACACAGTCTGTCGAAGATATAGTAACTCCAGAATCTACCAGGACGCAGCCTGAAGTTAGTTTAACAACATTGGGTAAAGATTCAAATTTGTTTACGACTAGAAACACCTTAGCCAAAGAAATTAGTGAAGGAGAAAAAGCACCTTGTTTTGGTGAAGATTCAACACATTCCGGTGATATTTCGGTAACAGTTACTGGAAGATCGCAGTTTTCCGGTGACGGTTTACCATTTCTCGGTGAATCTTCAGCCTAGTCACCGCTATTGGGAGTAAGCTTCCCTACATTTGACATCAAGAAGGAAGGTAGCTTGTTCAAAACCGAGATTCGAAACATACTGAACAAGATTATCGAACCGGAAAGTGCACAGGCCGACGATACAGATTCCAATAGTTCAGATATTCAGCCCCAGGATACAGAAGATAGTCACAATACAACCATCAGAGCCATGAACGGGCAACAACAACAGCAGCAACAACAACAACAGCTGCAACAACAACAACTATGCCCACCAAGGCCGACTCCAATAGGAGTAACGTACACCAAATTTGGTGGATTCCCAGGAGATGACCCGGATGCTCATGTATGCACATTTGAGATAAGTTACGCAGTGCTCAACCATCCACTTGATCCGGCGTATAAAGCTATTGTTTTCCAATCGACATTGGTCAACGAAGCAGCTAGATGGCTTACAGAATATGATATTAACCATTTCGGCACCTATGAAGCAGTAAGGGATGCCTTTTTGCAGAGATTCACGCTAAAGAAGAATCCAACCAAAATTTTTGACTACCTGCAAAACAATAGACATAAGATAAATCAAACCGTACACGAATACGCCACTCTATTCAAGACTCACTTGAGGCAGTTACCACCAGCACATGCCAACCTACCAGATGACGTTATCACTCAATGGTTTATCAATGGATTGACTCCGCAACTTAAACATATTATGATCATACATTGTGTCGGAGCTATGACGCTAGATGTAGTGATTGCAATGGCTTTGCAGCTGGAAAACAAGGTTGGAGGATTTACAAAAGATCTGGAGTGGTTAAAAGCAAATAGAAATATCGCCAAAGACCCGACCAGACAGATGTACTGCACCACATGCAAGAATTCAGGCCATACTAGTGCCACTTGTGCACTTTATCAGTTGTTTTGTGTTATTTATAACACTACCGGACACACCACCGAAAACTGCGCATACAACGCCAAAGTACAGGGACCAGCAACTGTCAATGCAATTATACAGGAACCAGGGCAGCCAGCCAATCACTATGTACCTTCACAAATGAGAAACAACCAGCAACAAGGATATCGAAATTACAGAGGACAAAGAAATAATAACTACAATGCAAACCGCTAGCAGACCGGACCAGCACCAGAAAATCCTAATTTGCCACCACCGCGCTGTCATTTTTGTGGTGAATTTGGTCACATTAGAAGATTTTGTAAGGATGCAGCTGAGTATGATCAGAGGAAGAAAGAACGTCAAAACCCAATGGCTAATATGGTACAAATCACACCAGTAGAAACGCACACTGTAGTAATTCAGACCCGATCTGGTAAACAACTACAACCAGCGGCAGAAATATGGCTAATTCAGACCCGATCCGGTAAACAACTGCAACCAGTGGCAGAAATATTTGAACCAGGCATACGTGAACAACAAAGGATGTATGATAAAGCTAGTCAATGGACCACCGTAGAACCCCCAGTGTTTCTAGATCCTATTCCGATGACCCAGGCTCCGTTAACCGAGGAAGGAACACAACAACAGGATTCTAATTCAGCAGTAGGCACATCATCTGCAGCAGGTGCATCATCTTCAGAATCTGTGGAAAATACAATCCAATCACAAAAGGCCTAGGAAATTTTATCTAAAGCATCCATCACTCTTCCTCTGGGCCAATTACTTGCACTAGTACCGAAAGTGCGACAACAATTCCAACAATAGTTCAGTCCTGTGCCCTCTTGCATTCCAGCAACAATAACCGGAACCTGATTCTAGGGTCGATCATTCAGTTCCTTTAATTACGGTATGGTATAAAAATCATAAAATCACACAGGTAGTAATTGATGGAGGATCTGGTGTCAACATTGCTACTGTTGCACTATGTAAAAAGTTAGGATGGACCGAAGTCGAACTAGTTCAGTTTTTTGTCAGAATGGCTGACCAGTCAAGAGTCCAGCCCGTAGGACTTGTACGAAATGTACTAATAACTTTACAAGGTACAACATTTAAAATGACCTTTGTCATACTAGAATTATTGAAATCCACCCTTGATTATAATCTCCTTTTCGGCCGACCTTGGCTGAAGCACGCTAAGGTGATACAAGATTGGTCTGCACAGGAACTCACCTTCAAAGATAATAATTGTAAATACGTTGTAAAATTAGATGTTATACAACCTTGCGAGTTGCATGCTAGACCGTATTTTGCAGAACCAGTCCATATGCTAGATGGGTTGTCAGATGATGAAGAAGAAGAGTTTTTGAAAAATAACATTGACTTGATCTCCCTAGGAACTATTGATCTACAATCTGTTGTAGATAATTGGAATCCTGCAGTTTGTACGATGATGACTGTAACAGAAAAACATATGAAAGAAGATAAGACTACCATAGATGACGCTGATCTACAACAATTTTTTAAGCCAGCTGAGGATACAGAGAAGCCTCGACAATTCTATGTTCCAGAAGATCAACTGACCACCTACAATTTAGGTGATGAAGAAAATCCACGACCTGTTAAGATAAGGGAGAGCTTACCTGAGTTATTTCAAGCAGATTTAATCCAACTACTTCAAGAATTTTCTGATGTATTTGCATGGGATTACAAAGATATGAAGGGTTTGGACCCGCGCATCTATCAACACAGGGTCATGCTGAAGCCGAAATCAAAACCACTTAAGCAACCCAGCTACCGGATGAATCCAAACTATGCATCACAGGTAAAGGCAGAACTTGATAGGCTATTCAAAGTCAGATTCATTGTACCAGTAGAGCATGCTAAATGGATCTCACCAATTTTTATTGTCCCTAAAAAGAATAAGCAATTACGAATATGTGTAGATTACCGAAAACTGAACGCAGCTACGGTGTCTGATCCCTTTCTGCTACCTTTTCTTGACACAATGCTTGATAAAGTAGCAAGACATGAAATGTATTCATTCTTAGATGGGTAAAATGGGTATAATCAAGTTAGAATGGCTGAACAGGATATACCGAAGACCGCCTTTATTACCAACTGGGGTGTTTTCGCATGTACTGTTATGTGGTTTGGATTAAGAAATGCCCCAAGTACGTTCCAAAGGTGTATGCAGGAAATATTTTCTCCTTACCTTACCTCTTTTATGCAAGTATATCTTGATGATTTTTTGATTTTCGGTAAGATGATAGCACACCTGTTCCATTTACGGTGCTGCTTTGAAAAGTGCAGAGAATACAGACTCTGTTTGAACCCAAACAAATCTATGTTTGCGGTTTCATGTGGAAAGCTACTTGGCCACATTGTATCTGCACAGGGTATATAGGTGGATCCAGATAAAATCACAGCTGTGTTAGAAGCACCTGTACCCACTACACCTAAGGAAGTAATGCGCTTCATGGGCCAAGTAAGATGGCATGGTCAGCACTCACGATGGCTTGCTCATTTGGCAATACCACTGAACCGATTGATAACCAAGACTCCTCGACAATTTGATTGGACCCCGGACTGTCAAACTGCTTTTGATCGTCTAAAGGGATTACTAACACAGGTTCCAATCTTACAGCCTCCTGACTGGGATCCCCCATTTCATGTATTTGTCGATGCTTCAGATAAAGCAATAGGGAGCGTTCTAATGCAACAAACCCATAAGTGGTTCAGACCAGTGTACTATGCAAGTCGAAGATTAGCCCCTGCTGAAAAGAATTACTCTGTAACAGAGAGAGAATGTCTAGGTCTAGTATATTCTGTCAAGAAATTCAGACATTATTTGCTGGGCCGTAGATTTACTTTTCATGTAGATCATGCTGCACTTGTCTATCTAGTTCGGCAACATCACCTAGGTGGTCGATTAGCACGATGGGTTCTGCTTTTACAAGAGTTTGACTATGAAGTTATTCATCGGCCAGGCAGTTCACATGCCTTAGTAGAGTTTCTCTCTCGCTTAGATTCCGGTGAAGCTCCGGTCGGTATAGATGACACAACACCGGCAATTTATGTCTCTGAATCGACTAATGATGAAATTACAGACCCACCTATGCCATCTACATATTATGATCAGATCTTGACCTTCCTAGTTTTCAGTCGCCGATTTCGGTTGATTTCTGGGGAATTATACTATATAGATCACACTGGAGTTTTACTTCGTTGTATTCCACCACACGAAGTTAACTCAGTAATCAATTTGGCTCACTCAATTCCTTTCGGTGGCCATTTTGCTGTAGACTTAACACATTGGAAAATTCTGCAAAGTGGTCTCTGGTGGCCTACTATGTACACGGATGTATCACAGTTTGTCAAACAATGTGATAGTTGTCAGAGATCTGTACAGCCCCTGCAACGTCATCTTTTCCCTCTACAACCTGTCTTGCCATTAGAGCCTTTTGAGAAGTGGGGTCTAGATTTCATTGGCCCTATTACACCACCAGCAATCCTCAGTAATAATCGTTATATTTTGACATGTACTGATTATGCTACCGAAGTGTCTACTGAAGGATGTCTTTCCACGTTTTGGCTTACCGCTGGAACTTGATACAAATCAAGGCACTCATTTTGTCAACAATTTAATGAAAGTACTCACACATTCGTTTCAGGTCACACATAAATTTAGTTCACCATATTATCCTCGTGCAAATGGTTTGGTTGAGAGTACAAACAAAACTTTGTTGAATATGCTTCGAAAACTCATTTTAGAAGCACCGGAAAGATGGGATCAAATGCTACCTGCAGTATTATGGACATATCCGACTACATACAAGGTAACAACATGATTAACCCCTTTCAAACTAGCTTATGGATTGGAAGCCATAGCACCGATGGAAATAGTTATACCAAGTTTACGAGTAGCAATCGCTCAGAAACTGCTACCTGAAGAATCAGTGTCATTTCGATTGGATACACTCAGAGAATTAAACGAGCATCGATGGCACAGTTTTTGACTATGCAGGAAGTACAGCTAAGACAAGCTCTAACACATGGTCGATATCTAAAGACTCCAATTTTTTCGGTGGGACAACTTGCACTCTTTTACAATGCGAAGTCGAATCGCTCTACTGGCAAATTCAAGTTACGAAGGTTTGGTCCCTATCGGATTTCTGAACAAGTGGGCCCAATAACTTTTTGGTTGACTACGTTGACCCAAATTCCTCTTCCGAAAGTCATCAATGGTTCGAAGTTGCGGCCGTATCAACACACATCTAACCCACACTAAAACGTTTTGCGGTTAGCCGCATCTTTTGGCGTTCTCTTTTCTTTTATTTTCTTTTTTGGTGTGCTTAATAAAATAAGTCTGTAAATATCCGTGTTTTGATACCTAATTATGTCCACAGCCGCCCTGCCCTTGACAACTACTCACGCATGCATACCAAAGTTAAGAATTATCATTTCAATACCGTGTGATGATTAGTCATTCTTGATTGCTCTCCCCTGCAACGCATCTACTTAACCTTTTCTATTTCCCCGAAAATCGCTATTGTGTTTGTGTTATTTGTGTTATTATGTGTACCCTGTGCTCTGTGTGCTTGTGATTGCTATCTCTGTGTGCGCCATGGAAGCTTTGGCTAACTATGCCGCCTTTTGTGATGGACTCCCTGCCGACGTAGGAGAGTTCGTGCGCATTCGTGGGCTATCCAATTTCGCTGAACTGCCTTGGCATTCAGTGGAATCCCACCCATTCTTTGCCCAGATCATCTCCGCCATCCCCAACACACCTGCCACCGAGCAGAGTTGGCCGATCACCTCCCTCCCATCCCGTACACTGATCACCTTCCAAGCTTTTGCAGAAGCGTTTAGACTCCCTCGGCAAGGTCGGGAAAATGGCTCGAGTCTGCCAGTCGTAAGAATGATAGAATTATTTCCTAGGTATTCATCAAATGAGTACGCGATCCTATGTCGACCTGAACCTGAAAGATCTGCACTGCAAATCCTTGTAGCCATCCTTAATCTCCAGAAGCGAACTTATGGCATCTCTAGGCCTTTCTACTCCGCTATCAATTTAGCTGCTCGAGAATCAGTCAATTTCGCATCATTCTTCTTCCACCGCATTCACCGAGAGTGCGTATCAATAATTAAACAGGTGAACAAGGGAGGCATGCCAAGGTCCAGATTGCGGCACATCCTGTCTTTCCTTTTTCCGGCAATACTTGCAGCACAACCACCACCCCGTGGGCCTGTTCTGCGACATGAAGAATCTGTACAATTATGGGACAATGATGAAGAAGATGAAGAGGAGCTAAACCAACTATTCCACCGGAAGAGAATCAGAATCAGTTCTTCTGAGAGTGAAGCATAGGGATCAGCCGAAGGAAACAAAGATGACGACAAGGAAGAAGAAAAACATGACGAAGAAACATTCCACGACACCGCAACATCGATGCAACACGAATCATCCACACAATCGTCGTCAGAAGAGGAGCAACAAGAACAGGAGAATCATACTGAAGCCGACACAACCTCTACAGAAGAAGCATCCCAGCAACAATCTGAGCGGGAACAGCAAGCAGATGAGGAACAAATTGCTAAAGAAGTTCTCAAAGAGCTGCTTAAGGCAGTTGACTCCATAGCCGAAGAAACTGCACAACACACCAGAGATAAGGTAACACAGTCAAATTCTGTTCTTCCCACTCCCCCACCGGAACCGCAAATCGAAACCATTATCCCCATCCAACCCATTCACCCTAATGAACTCGCTGACTCCTCTTCCTCATCCCCAAACTACTCCCCACCCAACTCCCAACAAATCCTCACCACGTCCTCATCTCCACCTCGCCAACATCTCCCACTTCCTTCGATTCCCGTAATCTCTGAACTGGAAAACATGGGTCAATTGCTCATTAAGCTATCACAGCAATTACCAATCCAAATGAGAGAAGTCACAGATAATATTCGGAATGAGCTACAACACAAGGTGGACGTCCTAGAAGCAGATATCACGCCTCTGCAAGAACTATCAGAAAAGAGCATAAACACGATAACCAACTAAAAAAGAACCAAGTGACTGATACAAATTGATCTGCAACGAGGTTGTTCTTGGGGTAAAATTGGGGTTGTTCAATCAGGTATATGAACCTTAGATCATGATGACATCTAGGGAGAGATAGACAAAGCATTAGGTCTTCGGAGGCTAGTGTCAATCACAGTGCTAGGTCTTGGGATGAGCAGTTAAGCAATTATCCTCAATACCCTAGCTCTCAAACTAGTGAATCAAAAATGTCTTATGGTATGGAGAGACCCACAGGAAGTTCAGGTGTGGCTTATTTAGAGAAACCTGAAGGGCCTTACAAAACACAACTTGAATACATTAGGAACAACCGATTAGGTGATCGCATCTATGAGAACGGTCTAAGAAGATCTGTTGTTCAGATTAAAAACTCTAATCAACCCTTTGGACTAGAACATCTAGTGGTCAATTTCAAAAACGCTGCATACCTAGATAAGGAAGGAACAATGTACGTAGTCACCAACCAACTGGATAGAACATATGAATTTTGTAATGTGATTCCAGAGACAAACATAGGTGACATAGAGCAAGGGAATGTAGGAAGAGAGCCCAGAACTCCCCGAGGCATATCAGTCTTGACTAGAATCATCACTCTAGAGTGGGTTCCTCAAGACAATAAGAGCATAGATCTGCTCTTAAACCGAGAGAGCGATGAGGCTTTTTGGAGGTATAAGCCTGACCAGCCTAATGAAGTAGGAATGCTCACAATATATGAGTTTAAAGATCTTGATAACCCAGGCAAAGTGACATATTTAGACAATACTTCAAAGAAGAGTTTTGTGGTCGCAGAGCATGGTAGGCATGCCTACACTTGGAAGGATGAATTTGTTTCCCCCCAACCAAGATCTAATGCCCTTTATGGTCACCAAGGAGCTGGAACCTCCCAGGCTCATGGAACTCAAAGACAAAGGAGTAGAGATAGACCTAAGGTGAGCTTTGCTAACCCATTGGGACGAGAAAGAACTAGAAGAGATACAGATAGGATGGAAAACAAGAGACATAGGGACCCAAGGAATCCAAGAAATACAGACAAATTCCCTTTGCCAAGGCCTAGGGAACACACCAGGACCTTGAGGCCTATGCAACTAGTTAAGTCCATGAAGAATTGCTTTGATGGCACAAGAGACCCGTATGCTCATGTGGTAGAGTTTAGGCAAGTTTTGAGAGCTGAACAAGTGGAAGAGTTGTTCACTCAATACAATAATTTTGGCCTAACTCTCAAGAGCACTACATTGACTTGGTTTCAGCCACTTCACCAAGGTCATTTTAGACATATAGACCAACTTCTTGAAGCATTCATCACTGAGTTTTCTAAGAGTGGTATCATGCACAACACATCCTCCCTGATACATAGCTTCAAGCAGACACCTCAAGAGATAGTTAGACTTGCAAGGAGAAGATTTAGGCAATACCTAGAGAGATGCTCAATGCTAGATCTGCCCACTCCAACCAAACAAGTGGCTTTATTCCTCGATGGATTTTTGAGTACCAAATTAAGATCCTATGTGTACTTGAAGGACCATAGAACCATAGAAGAGTGTGTAAGCATGTGCATCGACATTGAGGATAACCTAGGGGAGGAATTAGAGCTTTCAAACATCTACAAAGATTCATATAGCTTTACTAGCCTCAATTCAAATCCATCCATGTCTATTTGAGGAACTTGCCGAGAAAGTAGCTCAGAAATTAGGAGTCTCCAACAAACAGATACCCAGATTTGCCATAGTTAAATGTTGCTATACTTGTGGAGGTGACCATATGGTGAATGTATGTCCCATTATGACTCAACCCCAAGCAAACCCTAGCAGCCTACACTACACTATAGAGCAGAAATATACCAACCACACTGCATAAGACTGTCCCTATAACAAACAAATTGTGAGAAAAAATTATCCTTAGCCATAGCCACAACAGGGAAGATACCAGAACTAGTACCCACCACAACAATGTGGCAGGCCACAACAACCTTATCAACCAACCTATCAAGGGCAGCAAGGACCTCAACCAATCCTAGTGCAGCAGCCCCCTCCTCTAGCCAATGTGATTCCAGTAAAGTATGCAATGATAGAAGAACATCTAAATAGATCCTTAGTGCCTGTGAAACCATTGCTTTCAAAAAGCGACCCAAGTGATCATAGTTTTGACTCCACTCATATTGATAGCCCACAGGCTTACTACATGCAGTCACTTGAGCATAATGGATCACATTACTATGACGACCCTAGCAAACCTAGTTGGGAGCTAGAGTACACAAATGTCATAAATTCAAATCCTAACTCTAGGCCTCAACCTAGGCAAATAAGGCCTCCATTTCCTAGAGGACCATTCTACCGATTTCAGGGAGATCACCTCATTTGTGATTGTCCTATGCCTGCACCTACACAAAGCCAATCCGTGACAATTCAAGGTTTTTGTCCAGATTGTGGGAAGCAGCACTTGTTATGAGATTGTCCTAAAAACCCCAACAATATGCCAAAAATCACTCCTATCAACGTCATTGGGTTAGTGGTAGACTCCACGAGAGTGTGACTTCCACTGCCCTAGTGCAAGTGGCCATGAGAGCTCAGGCATTACAACAAAACCAAGACTTAGGCTAGGAAAAGAGTTCTGAGGTTAATGAGACTGAGAGCGTAACTAAGAAGAGGATCAGAGCTTGGAAGCATAGTTGAAAGAGAATGAAAAGGCAATGGGCAAAGAAGATGAGTGAACTTGAGGAAAGCTTGAGAGAAACGGAAGCCAAGATAATTGAACTCACATCTCAAACTCACTCTCACACTACTTCACCACCACCATTCCCATCTCCCTCCAATCCACCACCTTCCAACCCACCTCACACAATCCCACCACCCCCTAGAGTAGTATCAGTCTTAACAGATCCCACTCCTGAGGACCTAGACATGATGCTTAAGGCATATCAAGCCAGACTTCAAGAAGGGCCAAACATAATGGATCATGAAAGGTGTTACCCTAGAGCTGAACTAGAGCTCGAATGAACTAAAACTTGTGCTCAGATGGTGGAATTGGCTCAAACCATGTTTGAAGCCAGTCTCCTCTTTAACTTCCCTAGTTCAACTAAGACATAGTTTTACTTTGATGGGTTGCTAGACAGATTGGAGAGGCTAATTGCAAATTTTGAAAAGCGCCCCACCTCTCAAGGTAAGGACAAGGCAAGTGAAAGAATGAGCTTTGCTCCCCAAGAATCTTATGTGCCTAACTCTACAGAACCAGATACATCTTCTTCTATGAATTAATATTCCCGAGAATTTCTAAGAGAGATTCGAGAAGAGAAATGGGCTAAAGAAGGTGAAATTCCTCCTCCAATTGAACTTGTGGATGACGTGCATGATCAATTCCCACAAGACATTCCTTTGATTTATGGAGAGCAAGAGAGTGCCCAATCTCATGAGAGATTAGACTTCAAGTCTAATTTCTTACATGAACTACCCCATTTCACCGACCCATGGGAAGCAAAATCTACTTGTATGAGAACACCCATGGTCATGATAAGAAACGAAGGCTCAATCATACCTAGGAAAACGGAGGGAGTGAAGAACACTAAGGTGTAATGCAATCTCACGAGAATTATGAAAACATGTAGTCAATCAAGTGCCAGAAGTAGCTTAACCTCATTCCCAAGTAGGGTCTCATAGAACACTGCCGGAAATACCTTTGGACAAGATAGGGGACATGAGCGAAGGAGAAGAAGGAAACACCTATCTTCCCATTACCCATCAAGGTTACACCACCAAGGAAATTTTGGACTCACGTGCAAGAGTTGTAATTGCTACCACTTCACTATGGGAGCAATGGAGCAAGCTAGCACTCAGGCCCACGAGAATGAAATTACGAATGGCCCACGAGAATGAAATTACGAATGAAATTTTGGACTCAGGTGCAAGATTTGCAATTGCTACCACTTCACTATGGGAGCAATGGAGCAAGCCAACACTCAGGCCCATGAGAATGAAATTACAAATGGTCGATGGTCACATAGAAAGACCCTTAGGCCTGCTAGAAGGAATAACTGGCACTACATGTGGTGTCGAGTCCGAGCATACTTTTGCCATATGTGACTTTAGCAAGAATCAAGCCTATGAGATGATTTTGGGAAGACCATTTATGCGGCAATTGCAAATGGTACAAGATTGGGGAACCAATTCTTTGTATTTGTAACACTTAGGTGTTACAACCAAAGTCAATCTCAAGGATTACTCTTATAGATACGTACCTCCTATTCAATGGAATCCCATCCAGAGAGCTAAATATGATACGGACTCAGTGCATTCCTTGGGATCACGATCCTCATGGATGCATGAAGACATCCACTTATGGATGTGCAAAGTAGTCATAGAAGAAGAGAAGAGAGAAAAAGCTCGAGAGGTAGGTGCAAAGGAAACTCATAGATCAATTCAAGACCCAGCCTTTGCACCTGTAGTATTTCCTGACGAAGAATTTGAACATCATGGTTGGGCAGAAACTTTAGCGAAAATGGATGTAGCTATCAATGAAGAACAACGGACATCCCACTGTGACGAGGATGGCTATGACATTTTAGTCTTCAAAATAGAACCAATCATGTGTGATTTGGTTATTGAAGAATGTGAACCTAGCACTGATGCATTCGAGGACGCAAGTGACTCCGATCTAGAGCCAATCATTATGGACCCACCTTTTGCATCAGATGAGGAATATCTCTATAAAGTATAAGCTCACCCTTAGAGACATGAAGAACTTACAAATGACGTGAGATTAGACACATAGGTAACCACTAAGATTGAAGGCAAGAAGAGGAAGAAAGAGAAGTCACACCAGAGGAGGAAAAATCCTTGTTTGAGGTCCCAAAAAAATTTAAGGCGTATGAGATAGAAGATAGGAGTCATGATGAGAATGCCTAAATGTGATGCACAAGCAGGACAGGCCTATGATAACAAAGAAACCACCAAGAAAATTGGTGTAACCATAGAAGAAGGAGAAGAAAAATGCACATACATTGGACATGACCTGATGGAGGAAGAGGAGCAAGAGTTAATAGCTTTGCTAGAGAATACAGAGATGTATTTGCTTGGAGTTATAAGGACTTGAAAGGTGTAGAGCCTAGCATATGCTCACATAGGATTCCCATGACCTCAGACGCAAAACCCTCTAAGCAGAAGCCTTACACATACAACGATAACTACATTGCCAAAATCAAGGAAGAGATAGATCGTTTGGTTGAAGCTGGATTCATCTATGAAATTGAGCACACTAAGTGGGTATCCCCCATCGTAGTGGTGCCCAAGAAGAACGGAAAGCTACGTGTATGCATTAACTTGAAGAAAGTTAATGCAGCCACTATTAGAGATAGTTATTTGCTTCCTATCACTGAGCATCTCTTAGAAAGAGTAGCAGGCAAGGAAGTATATAGCTTCCTTGATAGCTTCTCTGGCTACAATCAAGTGGCCATAGCTCCAAAATATCAACGTAAGATAGCCTTTGCTATAGAGTGGGGCATATTTGCCTTTTGAGTAATGCCATTTATTCTTACCAATGCGCTCGCCACCTTTCAAAGGCTGATGTGCCACATGTTTAAAGAATTCTTGAGGAAATTTTTGAAAGTCTATGTTGATGATCTTTGTGCTCATTCCAACATCAGACAAACACATATCCTAGAGTTGAGAGCTATCTTTGAAAAATGTAGAGAATACCAAGTCTGCGTGAACCCAAAAAAGTGTGTTTTTATGGTCACCCAAGGCAAGATTCTAGGACACATATTGTCAAAGAATGGAATATCCATGGATGAGGAGAAAGTGAGAGCTATTGCAAAGCTACCTAGACCAAAGAATGTCAAGGAGGTATAGGCTTTCATAGGACATTGTGGCTACTATCGCCAATTCATTGATATGTATGCGATCATTGGAAAGCCTATATACTCCCTTTTGACTAACTTTGAATGGACTGAAGAATGTGAGGATTCCTTTAACGAGCTCAAGAGAAGATTGTGTTCTACAACAATCTTGACTACACCGGACTAGAATAAGCCATTTCATGTTCATGTGGATGCATCCAATTATGCCATTGGATGTGTACTTACACAACCTACTAGTGAAGGTAATATGGATCTCCCAATAGCGTATGCTAGTAGACAATTGAACGCGGCTGAGCTGAACTATACCACCACCAAAAGAGAAGGATTAGGCATGGTATATGCTGTAAAAAAGTTTAGACATTATTTGCTTTCAAATAAGTTTAAATTTTTTAGTCATCATCAAGCTATACTATACTTGGTGAACAAGCCATGCAATACAAGTAGATTAGTTAGATGGTTCCTCTTACTAATGGAATATGACTTTGAGGTAGTGGTGAGGAAAGGCAAGACTCACTTGAGAGCAGATCATCTCTTGAGGCTCACATTCGGAGAGGCCCCGCAAGGAGTATTGCATGATCTTCTTGATGCATACTTGTTTAATTTGGAAGTTGTACTACAATGGGACAAGAATTAGTGCCATTATTGACATATGGGCCTAAACACCCAGTAATAAACACTCAAGATAAGGAGGTATTAAAAGCCTTGAAGTACCATATCATGGAAAGGAGTATGTAAAAGCATACATATCAAGGAATATTATGTTTTTGTGTGGAAGAGGAGTATGCCAAGTGGTTGCAATTGGCACATGTGGGTGCATTAGAGCAACACTACTCATGGCAAAGAACTTTACAAACACTAAGGAGACTCGGAGTGCACTAGCCAAAAATGGAAGCACATGTCCATAGGATGAGCAAGGAATGCCCAATCTGTAGCACTAGACCTCTAGTGGAACATGCCACTCTTTATCGAGTGTCATTAGTGCTAGATTGGAGGGAGCCATTAGTAGCCTTTCTTAGGATAAGAACATTCCCTCAAGAGATGAATTTGGCGAGACAAAGGAGCTTAGAACAGGAAGCACTAGACTACTCACTCATTGGGAATAACTTATATAAGCATGCTAAAGATGGTCACCTCAGACTATGTGTCCATGAGAGTGAATATCATAAGATCTTGGAAACTGCTCACCAAGGTGTAGCAGGAGGACACTTTGGCCCAGACCATGTGATTAAGGCAATCCTATTTGCAGGCTTGTGGTGGCCAACTCTTCACATGGCTGCACATACCTATGTGAAGAGGTGTGATGTTTGTCAGCTAACGCAATATCCCATATGTAAAGATGAGATTCCATTGAAACCTATGATGGGTGGACGTGTTCTCTCAGTGGGGAATAGACTTCGTAGGTCCTAGTAATCCCCCAGCTAAGAGTTCCCATGCGGAGTATATCATTGTTGCCACTAACTATCTAAATAAATGGGTAGAAGTGAAAGCCATGAAAGCCACAACGAAGAACAATGCTCAAACGACAGCTAAGTTCTTATTTGAGATGTGTTCACAAGATATGGGGTACCTATAGAGCTAGTAAGTGATAGAGGCACTCACTTCTTGAATGAAGTCATTAAAAACCTTCTCCAAGATTTCTTGGTGATACACAAGAAGTCTATCCCCCATCATCCACAAGCTAATGGGCAATCCGAAAGCACCAATAAGATTCTATGCAATGTGTTGACCAAATTAGTGAATAATAAGCACTCTAATTGGGACAAACAGCTACACCATGCTGTTTGGGCATACCAAGTTGCCTATAAAACCGTACTCCAAGCCACTCCCTTTTAGATCATATTTGGCCAAAATGCAGTGCTACCATTGGACTTCTTGATGCCTACATTGAAAGTATCATAGGAGCATGAATGGAGAGGTCATGAACTCTCATGGAGAATCTTTGATCTTGAACAGTTAGGTGAAACGAGAGTGAGAGTAGCCACATGGATTTATGTAGCTCAGAAAAGACAAAAGGCATACTTTGATGCCCATGTGAAGGATAAAGGCTTGAAAGCAGGAGACTTAGTTTTGGTGTACACCCTGAAACAACATGCAAGAAAGCTAGAGAAGCATGCTTATGGACCTATGATCATAAATATGATCTCAACTAGTGGAGCAGTTCAACTAGATACTCTAGAAGGTGATGTCCTCCCTAGTTACATCAGTGGATGCAAAGTCAAGTTATATCAAGAACCCCTCACTAAGGAAATTCTTAATCGACTTAACACTACCAAGAAACGTAAGGAAGAAGAAACACGAATTCATGAAGAAGCGCAGGTAGAAGCTTTAGAGCACATCTGAAGGATGAAATTGAGAAGACAAGGTAGAGATGAGCCTAGGTTAGATGCATATGAAGTTCGACGGTACCACATGGACATGTGTGACACACTAGGAGTCCATTCCCATAAAATAGTTGACCGACGACCTTTTGTAGCCATAGGAGTAGGACAAGGAAATAATGCAAGCAATGTAAGAACCTTGATTGTAGCTACTAGTGCTGTTAGACTTTCTTACTGTCAAAAACTACAACTAGAAGTCGATCCTATAAAAGTTTATCTCATAGGATTGGGAGGTGTGGAAACCCCTTACATGGGCAAGGTGGAACTTCCCCTCTACATTCAAGATCTTTGTATGACAGTTAAGGTGCTAGTGTGTCAAGACGATGATCTCATTGAGCGTCTTGTCTTGGGTCAAGACTGGATCTACGATCATGTAGTCAGCCTGAACCTAAGAAGTGGACTTCTTCAGGTCTGGGTAAATCAAAATTGCATTACAATTGAGTTAGAAAATGAAGCACTCAAGGCAATAGGAAAGGAACCAACTCTTGGTCCTTCCAGGAGTACACATGAAGAAAAAGATGCTTTTCTTGTCCAACACTCTGTGATGTAGAGGGATGATGTTATCAACAAGGAAGCCAAGGAATCGATGGAACTCCCTTCCTTTCCAAAAGTGATAGAGACATGGCAACCAAAGGAGTAACTGAACGTAGAGGAAGCAAACGGCCTGTGGTCGAAGCCAAAGGAGAGCATGAAGCAAGATGTCTCAGCCACTGAAACAAGTATGGGTACGGAAAGGCAAGCAACCTCTTGCGGCTAAGCTAGAACCACCGACTATGGGTGATCCTCAGTGTGCAGGTCAACACTTGCATTAAAGTATTAACAAAATGTGTACCTTGATCAGAAACAATCTCCAAGGGAAGACCATAGCGAGGAAAAACATCACTCATCAAACATTTGACTACCACCGATGTAGTTGCGGACCATAAATCCCAGGCTTTAGCCCACCAAGTAGCATAGTCAGTACAGGTGACTATATATCGATGATTAGTAATCGTAGCACGAGGTGTAATGGGACCAATGAAATCCAAGCCCCTCTTTTGAAAGGGCTCAAGGGGAGAGACAGGCTGCAGTGGGAAATCATGTTTTTGTAAAGGTTTCCGGATCATTGGCAAGCACCACACTATTTGAGATGAGCAGTAATGTCATGCTACAGAGTAGGCCACCATATGCCGCTCTAGAGAAGTTTTTGGTAAGTAAGATCCATCGCAAAATGACCACCAGAAGGAGCAGAATGAGCCATGTCAATAATCGAAGAAACTTCGTGTGGAGGAATACATCATAAAAGCGCACCAGATGGATCCATGTAATACAACTGGCCCACAATGACTTGAAATTGTCGACTATACATAGCTAGTTTACGGTGAGCAAAAGTGGAAGTATTAGTCGGGGAACATCCACTAGTTAGAAAAATCATAAGAGTATCATAGTACAAGGGTGCCACAGGGAGCACCTAACAATCATCCTTTACTGAATCAGTCACATAGATAGCGGGGGTAGTATCAACAATACCGCTGGAAAGTCACCGGAATCAAGCCGAGAGAGAAAATCAGCAAGAGCATGCGCTAACCATGGACGATGTACAACCTCATAATCAAATTCTTGCAGCAACAGCACCCACCTGGCTAATCTAACCCCTAAATGTTGCTGGCGGACAAGATAAACCAGAGTTGCATGATCCACATGAAAGGTAAATGGGCGTCCCAATAAATAGTGCCGAAATTTCTTCATCGAATAAACCAAACCAAGACATTCGCGCTCAGTTACGGAATAATTCCGTTCAACAGTGGCTACGCGTCAAATATCATAATAAATAGGGTGGAACCACTTATCCTGTTGTTGCATTAGCACACTGCTGTTTGTGATGTCAGATGCATCCACAAAAACATGGAATGGAAGCTGCCAGTTTGATGCTTGCAGAATAAGAGCCTTTGTTAAGAGTGTTTTTAGATGATCAAATGCAATTTAGCACTCCTCAGTCCACACAAACTGTCGAGGATTGTAGTAATCTGCCAATTGAGTGGTATAGCTACATGCGCAAGCCACCGAAGATGTCGTCCATGCTAGCGTATTTGTCCAAGGAATCACATAACTTCCTTTGGTGTCATAGGGGTAGATGCATTCAACACTACTTTCACTTTATCAGGGTCCACTTCGATGCCTTGTTGCAAAATGATATGACAAGCAATTGGTCATACGACATGGAAAAGATCGACTTGTTGGGATTTAAGCACAAATGAAACTCCCTACACTTAGAAAAGAAGCAACGTAGGTGATAGAGGTGAGCTGATGCATCACCAGATAACGAAAAATCATCCAAATACACCTGCATAAACGTAGTTAAGTAGGGAGAAAAGATTTCCTCCATGCATCATTGAAAGGTACTGGAAGCATTGCGAAGACCAAACCACATCACCGTACATGCATATACATCCCAGTTTGTAATAAATGCAGTCTTTGGGATGTCCATTTCAACCATGCACACCTGATTATAGCCACTATAGCCATCAAAAAAGGAATACATTTCTCATCTTGCAACACTATTGTTCTCGAATACCTGGCTGAAAAATCTCTGCAACTGGTTGTAACTTGTTGCCGGACCGTGTTTGAATTGCTGCTGCTTGGGTATCCACTGCTGAAATATATGCCATATTTTCCATTGGATGTTGTCATTCTTTTCTTCGTTTATCATACTCAGCCGCATCTTTGCAATATCTACGGATATATCCAATCTCGCCACAAAAATGGCATCTTGCTGGTGGAAGAGATATACCTTCACTCGATTGGCCCAAGTTCCACCGGGTCTATCCAAAACTGTTTGCTCGTGGTCCCCATGGCATTTAGGGTCGGTCTGGTCTGCACTTTGGCATTATATGGACACATTTTAGTGGAACGACTTGCTGTATTACAGATAGCGTAGTACATTTGATTTCATGCACATGCGGAAGTAGTGTGTCCCGGGTTCTTACATTTGGTGTAGTACACCTATTTCAATGGATCCTCGCTCATGCTCTTGGACACTTTTAACCAATGCAGATCCTTAGTAAAACTGCCAACTTTAAGTTCCAACTGCAATGCCATGGCTATTATTGCATCCAAGGTCATACCTCCAACACATCGTATAATCATAACTTGTTCGAGCTAAGTGTTGAAGCTTAAGGTCAAGGACAAAGCATGGAAGCGCATCAAGGAAGTGGACACACAGGAAGAAGGAGCAAGTAGGGAGCTCCAAGAAGCACATGTCAAATTTTCAGAAGAAATCCCTACAAAAATAGTGATTTTTATCACTAAAAACCATTGTAAATACCATTTTCCATTTTTGTAACTCCATTTTGTTCAAGCCGAGGAGTCCTCGAGCTTGAGGAGTATTAGATCTACCATCCTACCAATTTTCATGATTTTTAGACTCCGTTTGAGCCCCCAAATAAGCCCTGGAACCTATTTTTTAACTAGGCCGGACACTAGGTCTGGACAGGGCCAAAACCACTCAAAAACTATAAAAAGGACTGGAGAGCTCATTTTTGAGGTTAGCTTGTTGTAGATTTCAGTCTTGTAAGAGAGCTCTTTGGTAATCGAAGCTTTCCATTGTGCCACTCTTTGCTCTTACCTTGTGCGCGTGTGTGTGTATGTGTGTGCATGCTTGTGTGCTTTCACTCACGCACTTGTGCCATCACTTGCTCGCGGTCTTCATACCGGTCCTCACGTCTCCACGGATTGACATTTATGAGGTGTATCTCCTCACGTTGGTACTCACCATTGTGCTAGAGTGACACCAAATTTGGCGCCGTTGCCGGGGAGAGAGCTTGGAGGACGAGCGTGTGACGGTAAGACGTAGAGTAGCGACGTTGGAAGGTAAAAAAATCATCTTTTTCAGTTCAGTTTTTGAATTTTCCTTCTTCTTCATCATCATCACCATCTCCACCCACCTTCATTTTCTCAGTTTTCTCCATTTTTTAGAGTACATTCACTTTGTTTTTACTTGTGGTTGTGAGCAAGAAGCTTAGAGAGGGTGCAGAACAGAGGTGCAAAAGAATCAGTACCAAAATAGCTGAATTAGCAAAACCTGCGCCAAGTATCGTGAGGGAAACTGCCAAGTATCGTGAGAACTGTGCTAGCGATCGTGAGTGAGTTGCAGGGCAAGCTGGGCTTGAACAAAACAAGGGGAAGTTACAAAGAGATTATAGGAGTTACCAAGGTAAGCAAATCTGCCCTTTTTGATCAAAATTTCTCAGAAAATCAATTGCGAGAGTGAAACGACCTGTGCAAAGTATCGTTTGGCACTGTTAGGGATTGAGAAGTGTGTTTTGTGCGATACAGAGATCGTGGAGAGGGTAGGAGACCTTGTAAAACCTCTGTGTGTGATTAAACTTAAAAAATCTTGTAAAAATCTTGGCAAAGGGTCAAGTATCGTTTTGCTCCCGCGGTCGAGTATCGCGATACTTCACAAGTATCGTTTTGCTCCTGTGGTTGAGTATCGCGATATTTCCCAGAGATCGTTGATCGTTTCGGTCAAAGATCGTTTGCCAGCGATCGTTCTCCAGCGATCGTTTATCAAAGATCGTTTATCAAAGATCGTCTATCGTTTGGTTCAGCGATCGCGATACCTGACAAGTATCGTGTATCGTTTCGAGTCAGCGATCGTTTTGTCAAAGATCGTCTAGTCAGCGATCGTTCCTCAGATATCGTTTGGTTTAGCGATCGTTTCGTGAGAGATCGTGTATCGTTTTGAGCCAAGTATCGAGTATCGTTTCAGAATCAGAGATCGTCTGGTCCAAAGATCGTTTGGGGAAGTATCGTGTATCGTCTGGATTCAGGTATCGTGTATCGTTTTGGTCCAAGTATCGTGTATCGCGTCTCAGAGATCGCGATACTTGCCAGCGATCGAGTATCGTTTTGAGCTAAGTATCGAGTATCGTTTTGTCAAATATCGTTTTGTCCAGCGATCGTTTTGTGAGAGATCGTGTATCGTTTGGCTTGGAGGTCGTGTATCGTTTGGGGCTAGAGATCGTGTATCGTTTAGGGGAAGTATCAAGTATCGTTTTCCTTGAAATATCGTATATCGTCTGTTCAAAGATCAAGTATCGTGTATCGAGTTCCTCAAGTAACAAGTATCGTGTCCTATAAATGTCATATATCGCCTGATATGAAGCATCTTCTGAGAGACCCTGTTTCCCTGTTTTAACCCCCAAAACCCTGAACTGGCATAACTTTCTCATACGAAATCCGTTCGGAGTGATCTTGGGTTTGAAGTTGACCCTCAGGGAAACTAGAAAATCAAGGTGTTCCAAAGGATTTTGAGCAATATAAGAGAACTTTGGGACTAGAAGCCAAGGCTTATGAACCTGAGATCTGGCAGACACTTAGGCAAGGATAGACAAAGCATTAGGTCATCTGAGGCTAGTGTCAACCATACAGCCAAGTCTTGGGCTCAACAGCTTAGTGGTTATCCTTACACACGAAGTTCAGAAACCAGTGACTCTGAAATGTCTTTTGGCATGGAAAGACCCACACGCAGCTCAGGCCTTGCCTATTTACAGACACCAGAAGGTCCCTATAAGACCCAATTGGAGTATATCAGGACCAATCAATTAGGTGCTCGCATCTATGAGGATGGTCTAAGACGATCAGTGGTTCAACTCAAAAATCCTGACCAACTCTTTGGACTTGAACACCCAGTGGTCAAGTTTGAAGAGGGTGCTTACATTGATAAGGAAGGAACCATGTATGTGGTTACCAACTTACCAGATAGGACAGATGAGTTTGGAAATATCATTCCTGAGAATGAGATAGGAGACCTAGAGCAAGGAGACCTAGGAGGAGAACCCAAGACCCCTAGAGGTAAGTCAGTCTTAACCAGAGTGCTCACTCCAGAATGGATTCCTCAAGATAATAAAAGCATAGAACTATTCGTGAATAGAGAAACGGAGGAAGCCTTTTGGAGATTTAGGCCGGATCAACCCAGCCCAGTAGTCACCATCTATGAATTCAAGGACCCAGAGACACCAGGGAAGGCTGTCTATCTAGATCACACATCTCAGAAATTATTCTTAGTATCAGATCATGACAGACATGCTTACACTTGGCAAGGTGAAGCAATTTTCCCTCCACCAAGATCTAACGTTTCCCAGGGCCTCCAGGGAGCCAGATCATCCAAGGCTCATGAAACCCAGAGGGAAAGAACTAGAGAGAGACCGGAGGTAAGCTTTGCAGACACTGTAGGCAGAGACAGATCAGGATATGGAACGGAGAGACATAGAGTTCATAGACATCAAAGAGACGATCATGATTTCCCATTGCCTAGACCACGAGAGCACTCAAGAACCCTTAGACCCTCTCAAGTGGTTAAGACAATGAAGAACTACTTTGATGGATTTGGAGATCCTTATGATCATGTGGCAGAGTTCAAACAAGTGCTAAGAGCTGAACAGGTTGAAGACTTATTCACCCAGTTCGAGGCATTTGGGTTGACTCTTAAGGGTACTGCCTTAGCTTGGTTTCAACCTCTAAACAGTCGCAACTATAGAGAGATAGGTCAGCTGCTAGAAGAGTTCATTGTGGAATTTTCCAAAAGCGGTATCAGGCATAACACATCATCATTGATCCACAGCTTCAAGCAGACACCACAAGAAACAGTGCGACTTGCAGGAAGAAGGTTTAGACAGTACTTGGAAAGATGCCCTGTACCAGAATTACCCACATCAGCCAAACAGGTGGCACTGTTTTTAGATGGCCTATTGAGCACCAAATTAAGGTCATATGTATACTTGAAAGAGCCTAGATCCATAGAAGAGTGTATACGGATGTGCATTGACATAGAAGACAACTTAGGTGAGGAGTTAGGACTATCCAAACTCTATAAGGACTCTGATAGTTCTACAAGTCATACCTCTAGAGCCTCCACCGAGATAGATGAGATAGCTGAGCAAGTGGCCAAAAAGCTAGGAGTTCAAAATAGACAAATGCCAAGGGTCACTTCAGTGAAAAGATGTTATACATGTGGAGGAGATCACATGGCTAATGTTTGTCCATTGATGACTCAACCCCAAGGAAACCCTAATGCTCTATATTGCACCATTGAGAGAAAATACACAAATCATACGACCCAAGATTGTCCCTATAACAGGCAGGCTATTAGACAAAATTATCAGCAACCTTACCAGCAGGGTAGGTATAAGAATCAGTACCAACAGCCATATTATAGGCCACAACAATATCAACCTCAATACCAGCAGCAATATCAGGCACCATATAGGCCACAACCAGTCCTAGGAAACCAACCGCTAGCTCCTGCCAATGTGATCCCAGTTAAATATACGATGGCGGAGGAGAACCATAATAGAGCATTGGTGCCACTAACCCCATTAGTCTCAGAAAATGATTCTCACGCTCATGGTTCAGACTACTTCCATGAAGATAGTCCACAGGCTTATTATATAGAGTCACCTGAGCAAAGTGAGACTTCTCAGTATCAATATGAGGCACCACCTATGGAACAAAATTGGGAGCCAGAATACTCCAATGTCATGTATACGAATCCAAATACTAGGCCCCAATTGAGACAAGTAAGACCACAAGCCCCTAGAGGACCATGCTTTAGATGTCAGGGTGATCATTTCATTCGTGAATGTCCCCACCAACCAGCTCTGGGACTAGGACAAAACATCACAATACAAGGCTTTTGTCCTGAGTGCGGCAAGGAACATCTTCCTAGAGAGTGTCCCAGGAATCCCTCTAGTGCACCCAAGGTCACACCCATCAACGTGGTAGGCTTAGTGGCAGATTCAAGTTCAAGTAGCAATAATGTGGCTCCTGTACAGGCAGTTACTAGGGCACAGGCTGCACAACAAGCAAAACCATCTGAGCAGTCGGAGTCAAGTGAGGCAGGAGAACCTAGTAAGAGGAAACCAAGAACATGGAAGGATACCAGAGAGAAGGCTAATCGCAAGTGGAACAAAAAGCTATCCGAGCTAGAAGAAAGCCTAAGGGATACCAAAACAAAAATAGAAGACATCGCGTCTCAAAGCCCCTCGCATGCCAAAGCTCCATCCACTCCACCTCATTCCACCCCAACACCCATTGTAAATAATCCACAACCAGGGTCTGTTCTTGCAGATCCAACCCCAGAAGGTTTGGACATGATGTTCAAGGCCTACCAGGCTCGTCTTCAAGAAGGGCCAACAGCTACAAACCTAGACAAGAGTTACCCTAGAGCAGATTTAGAGATTGAACGGATGAAAATGTGCATGAAAATGCTAGAACAAGCTCAAGCTATACTTGAGACTAGTCAAAAGTTCAATCAGACAAACTCTGTCAAACCGGATTTGCATTTCCAAGGCTTACTAGAAAGATTAGAGCAGTTGGTAAATAAACCACAAATTTCTTTACCACCACAGGCTCAACCAACTATTGAAAGAGGAAGCTCACCACCAATGGGAGCTTATGTTCCTAATTCTACGGATGCTGGAATGCCTCCTTCAATTCAACAGTACTCTCAAGAGTTCTTGCGGGAAATACAGGAAGAGAAGTGGGCCAAGGAGAAGGGTAATTCCCCTCCTATTCCTGAGATTGATGATCTTCATGATCAATTTCCCCAAGACATTCCGTCTATCTATGGAGACCAAGCTGAGCAACAAGAAGATGAAAGATTAGATTTTGAATCTAATTCTTTACAAGAGTTGCCTCATTACACAGGCCCATGGGAATCTGAATCTCTCCAGATCAGAGCCCCCACAATATTGGTAAGAAATGAAGACTCAGTGATTCCAAGAAACACTGATGTTGTGAAGAACACTAAGGTTCAATGTCATCTCACTGTGGAAGAGCTGCTCAAAGCAAAACCTGAGCTCTGGAATCATGTGAAGGATCAGGTTCCGGAACTTGAATCCAATACGCCAAAAGTAGGCTCTAAGCAAAAAGTTCCAGAGATACCTCTCGACAAGATAGGAGACATGAGCGAAGGTGAAGAAGGTAACACTTATCTTCCGATCACCTATCAAGGTTACACAACCAAAGCAATTGTAGATTCGGGTGCCGGCGTTGCTATTGCGACCACCTCCTTGTGGAAGCGATGGGGCAAACCCACCTTAAGACCAACGAGAATGAAACTTCAAATGGCAGATGGTCATTTTGAAAGACCTCTCGGATTGCTTGAAGGGATAACTCTAACCACTTGTGGTGTAGAGTTTGAACATACATTTGCTATATGTGACTTTGAGAAAAATAATGTCTACGAGATGATCCTAGGAAGACCCTTCCTACGACAATTGCAAATAGTACAGGATTGGGGAACCAACTCCTTGTACTTACAACACTTAGGGGTCACAACCAAGGTCAATCTGAAGGATTACACCTTCAGAGATGTACCACCCCTACAGTGGAATCCTATCCACAAAGCGAAAGAAGATTCTATCTCAGTGCATTCTGGAAGTTCACCTGATCCATCATGGCTGCATGAAGATACTCACTTGTGGATGTGCAAAGTCGCAGAGGAAGAGGAAAAGCGCCTAAAAGCGAGAGAAGAAGGAACTTCCCCAGGAGATAGACCAATAAAAGACCCAGCCTACACACCGATGATATTTCCAGATGAGGAATTTGAGCCTCATGGTTGGGCAGAAATCTTAGCTACCATGGACATAGCAGTCAATGAAGAACAATGGACACCTCACTGTGATGAGGAGGGTTATGATATTTCAGTGTTCATGTGTCAACCCCTGTTGGAAGAGTGTGATCCTAATGAGTTCATAGAAGAAGAAGAGAATGACGATGATCTAGAATCCATTGTGATGGATACTTACTTTGACTCAGAGGAACACTATTTAGAAGACATAGGAGTGTTAACCCAAAAAGAAGAAGAACCCCTCACGAGTATTAAAACGATAAATTCAAAGGAAGGAAGTGCAGGAGGTCAAAAGAAAAAGAAAAGAAAAGCAGTGAAACAAGAAGAGGAAGAATCATTGTTTGAAGTACCAGAAAATTTCAAGAAATATGAAGTGGAAGACCGAAAAATTTTGGTACGGATGCCTAAGAGAGAGGCCATTATAGGAGAAGCCTATGACAATAAAGAAAAGACCAAAAAAATTGTAGTGACCATTGAAGGGAACGAAGAACGATGTACGTACATAGGAGATGACCTAAGTGCAAAAGAAGAAGCAGAGCTTGTAGCTCTATTAAGGGAATATAGGGATGTGTTCGCATGGCACTATAGAGACTTGAAAGGGGTAGATCCAAAGATTTGCTCTCATACTATTCCGATGACCGCTGATGCAAAGCCCACCAAACAAAAGCCCTACACATATAATGACAATTATGCAGCCAAAATAAAGGAGGAAATTGACAGGTTGATTGAAGCTGGATTCATTTATGAGATTGAGCACACTGAATGGGTGTCCCCCATTGTGGTGGTGCCCAAGAAGAATGGGAAATTGCGAGTGTGCATTAACCTTAAAAAAGTTAATGCCGCTACGATCAGAGATAGTTATCCACTTCCAATCACCGAACATCTATTGGAGCGTGTTGCAGGCAAGGAAGTTTATAGCTTCCTTGATGGATTTTCAGGTTACAACCAAGTAGCCATTGCCCCCGAAGATCAACACAAAACGGCCTTTGCCACAGAATGGGGAATCTTTGCATTTCGCGTGATGCCATTTGGGCTCACCAATGCACCTGCAACATTCCAAAGGCTCATGTGTCATGTCTTCAAAGAGTTCCTACGAAAGAGCTTAGAAGTATATGTGGATGATTTATGTGCGCATTCCCAACAGAGAAGTTACCACATCCCTGAGCTCAGACAAATCTTCAACAAGTGTAGAGATTATCGAGTTTGTCTGAACCCAGAGAAGTGTGTGTTCATGGTACGACAAGGTAAAATCTTAGGTCACATTGTTTCTAAGAATGGAATTTCAACAGATGAAGACAAGGTAAGAGCGATAGCAGAGTTGCCAAGACCAAGAAATGTTAAAGAGGTACAGGCCTTTATGGGCCATTGTGGATATTACCGTAGGTTTATCCACATGTATGCCATCATAGCTAAACCTCTTTACGGGTTGCTAACAAATTTTGAGTGGAACGAGGAATGCGAGAATTCCTTCAACGAGCTGAAAAGACGTTTGTGCACAGCACCAATATTGACTACTCCGGATTGGAGCAAACCCTTTCATGTCCATGTAGATGCCTCCAATCATGCAATAGGATGTGTGCTAGCACAACCCACAGGTGAAGGAAACCTAGATTTGCCGATAGCATATGCTAGTAGGCAATTAAATGCAGCTGAACGAAATTATACCACAACGGAGAGAGAAGGCTTAGGTATGGTATATGCCGTGAAGAAGTTTAGACACTATCTATTGGCCAATAAGTTCAAGTTTTTCACTGATCATCAAGCTTTACTATATTTGGTCAATAAACCTTGCAATACAGGCCGCTTAGTAAGATGGTTCCTCTTACTAATGGAATACGACTTTGAAGTTGTTGTCAGGAAAGGTAGAACCCATCTTAGGGCAGACCATCTTTCTCGTATCACTTCAGGAGAGCCACCGCAAGGAGTGTCTGATGAATTGCCTGATGCTTATCTGTTCAATTTAGAAGTTGTTCCTAAATGGGCAAATAAGTTGGTGCCAGTCCTAACCTTCGGACCTGCAAATAAAAATGTGAAAACAAGCAAAGAAGAAATTGTAAAATCACAAAAGTATCAAATATTGGCCGGAAGTATGTACAAGCAAGATACTGAGGGCGTATTAGCTTGTTGTGTGGAGGACGACGAACATACTAGTTGGATGCAACAAGCCCATGAGGGACTGCTAGGAAATCACTACTCTAAACAACGAACATTACAGAATCTAAAACGTTTAGGAGTGTATTGGCCTAGCATGGACAAAGAAATACAGGAGTGGATCCAAAATTGTCCAGTGTGCCAGAAGAGACCCCCAGGGGAGCATGCCACTCTTTATCATGTGTCATTAATCCCAGATTGGAGTGCTCCATTGGTTGCGTTCATGAGATCGGGAACATTACCCAATCAGGCTAGTCTCGCAAGAAAACGGAGTATGGAGCAAGAGGCTCAAGACTATGCCTTAGTAGGAGACAACCTATATCGAAGAGGCAAGGATGGTTACCTAAGACTGTGCGTTCATGAATCAGACTATTTGAAAGTCTTAGAAACTGCACACAGCGGTGCTGCAGGTGGACACTTTGGGCCTGACAGAGTAATTAAGACCATTTTATTCTCAGGACTTTGGTGGCCCACTCTTCATATGGATGCACATACTTATGTGAAGAAATGTGACACATGCCAACGTGCCCAATATCCGATAAGAAAAGACGAGATGCCTTTAAGGCCAATGATGGGAGGACGTGCATTTTCAAAGTGGGGTATAGACTTTGTTGGTCCTATTAACCCCCCAGCTAGAAACTCCCATGCAGAATACATTATTGTAGCCACAGATTACCTTACAAAGTGGGTGGAAGTAAAAGCCACGACAAAGAATGATGCTCAAACGACGGCTAAGTTCTTATTCGAAAATGTGTTCACTAGATATGGGTTACCAATAGAGTTGGTTAGTGATAGAGGTACGCACTTCTTGAATGAGGTCATTGAAAATCTCCTTCAAGAATTCATGGTGATACACAAGAAGTCTGCCCCTTATCACCCACAAGCCAACGGACAAGCCGAGAGCACGAATAAGATCCTATGTAATGTATTGACAAAACTGGTGAATAATAAACGCTCTGATTGGGACAAACAGCTTCATCATGCTGTTTGGGCATACCGAGTTGCCTACAAAACGGTACTCAATGCTACCCCATTTCAGATGGTCTTTGGACAGAATGCTGTGCTACCATTGGACTTCCTGATCCCAGCCTTGAAAGTAGCACAAGAGCATGAGTGGAATGGACATGAGTTGTCTTCCAGGATCTTTGATCTAGAACGCTTAGGTGAGACGAGGCTACAGGCAGCAGCAGGCATTTATGCTGCAAAGAAAAGGCAAAAGGCATACTTTGATGCCCATGTAAAGGATAAAGGATTGAAGGAAGGAGATCTAGTGCTAGTATATACGCTAAAGCAACATGCCCGCAAATTGGAGAAACGAGGATATGGACCCATGATCATTAATAGACTCTCCACTAGCGGTGCAGTGCAATTGGCCACTTTAGAAGGTGATATCCTACCAAACTATATTAGTGGATGTCGAGTCAAGTTATATCAAGAACCTCTTACAGAGGAAATGCTCACGAGACTCAACACTGCTAAGAAGCGAAAAGAAGAGGAGTTAAGGGTTAGAGAAGAAGCACAAGCAGAAGCTAGAGAGCGTATCAGAAGAAATAAGTTACGGCGGCTAGGCCTAGATGTCAACACAAAAGCTCCAAAATATCACATGGACATGTGCCAAAAATCGGGCATAACTACCTCTCGAATAATTGATCGACGGCCCTTTGTGACTATAGAGGTAGGACAAGGAAAGAGTGTAAGAATTGTGAGAGCATTGGTTGACTCAGGAGCAGCAACTAGTGCAGTTAGACTTTCATACTGCCAAGACCTGCATTTGGACATCAAGCCCATAGAAGCCTATCTCATAGGATTAGGAGGCGTGGAAACACCCTGTTTGGGCGAGGTGGAACTTCCCATCTACCTTCAAGATGTTCCAATAAAAGTCAAAATGCTAGTGTGTCATGATGAGGACCTCACAGAACCACTTGTCTTGGGTCAAGATTGGATTTACGACCATGCTGTCAACTTGAACCTAAGAAGTCAACTTCTTCAAGTGTGGGTATATAATCAATGCATTACATTAGAATTGAAGAATCACATGCCCACTGAAACTGACACCACACACTCTCTTTGTTCCTCTAAGGCTAATCTTCTTGAACAAGATGTTGTAGATGTCAAAAGCTCTATGATCCAGACGGACGCAATCACGGAAGGACAGTCGCAAAGTCAAGATGAACCTTCTTCTTGTCTTCTAAAGAGCAAAGTATCCACAGGAGCTCAACCTCAGAAGCAAGCAAAACAGTGCAAGACAGCCAATCTATCAAATAGACAAAGAACCTTCAAGAGCAAAGAAGCGTTGGGCATGACACAGATCTGGGTAAAGAAAGGAGTACAACCATCGATGCTGCCTCAAAGATTCCCACCCAACCAGATCGACCATGAAAAAAGAAGAACCAAGCACCTACGACAGGCTCAAGCACGACGAATCCAACAAATTTGGGTACCGAAGCTATCAAAGAAGGCCGACCACAATCATGTACAAATTTGGGTGCCTAAAAAATTAGCGACAGCTCAACACGGGCGATTACAGATGTGGGTACCCAAGAAGCTCCTACATACACAACGGCCTTTGCTCCCCACCAGGCAAAAGGTCTCAACAAAGAAGCCAAGGAAAGCAAAGGGTAAGACCAGAGCACAACGACCAAAAAAAGATAAACTCAACCCTTCTCCAAAAATAAGCAGGCACTCACCCAGGATATGGGTTTGGCAGCCAAAAGCACAAGCAACATCCACAAAACCAAGGGGTCAACCACACTGGATACCAAAGCTTGGAAAGCATCCAAAGAAGAACTGGCCTGAGGTGATCTCTACAGGGCCAAATACTATTCGGAAATGGGTTCCCATTAGGAGGATTACATCATTTTGAGATCCAATCGACACCTCCAAACAAAGAATCATCAAGTATACAAGTAACATCAAAAGCCTCGACCAGCAGCAACCATGTGCCTTTGGCATAACCAAGTCGTTTGCACCATTCAGGTCATGCATTTCCAAAGTATGCATCAATATAGGGCCACCTTACATGGCCGTGCATAGACACAATTGAGAAATCCCAGGCACATGAGACACAATTTTCACATGAAAAATATGTTATTGATACTAACCTCTTTCTTCTTGTTTGATGCCATTGTTCCAAAAAAAAAAAAAAAAAAAAAAAAAAAAAAAAAGAGACTATGTGCTGGAAAGTGCTCATCAACGAACTTCCAGCAAGGACATCCCTCAACAAAAAGGACAAGCCGACGATCAAACATCATGAGGGAACCACAACACGAAGAGATGAAGACCAACAGACCCTTCACCATGGTAAGACGTGTATGTTTCAACAACACTATAACCATGATAGATTAGGAAACCTCTTCGTCAGCATACCCTTGAGCACTTAGCTCAAGACCCAATCTCTTGCACCATACTTCTTGCCATGCATTTTCCAAGTACGCATATGTAGGGCCACATTACAAGGCCATGCACAAGGCACATATTTGGTTCAACCCATGCACTAATGCACTTACCCACCATTCATTATGGGTTACAAATACTTGGCATGAAAACTATGAAAAGACGACATCAAGATGACAACAACAAGAGCAAGGACGCCATCCACCACCGAGAGTTGCTCCCAATCAACATTGACCACATCCTTTGAGCAGCTAGCAGTTTTGGAAAACTCACAAATGCACCACCCAGATGGAATACAAGGCAGAAGTACGTACAAAGGGACTACAAACTGCAAGAGATAACAGTGGCAAAGTGAAGAACCAGACAAACAACCAGGATACATTGGGAAGAAGGATCGCCCCTGTTGGACGCAAAGGACGCTACCTCTCAACGTACTACATGGAACGACCAATACAACAAGGGTCTATCAGGGACGACAGACTCAAGAGGGGGGGGAGTGTTGAAGCTTAAGGTCAAGGACAAAGCATGGAAGTGCATCAAGGAAGTGGACACACAGGAAGAAGGAGCAAGTAGGGAGCTCCAAGAAGCACATGTCAAATTTTCAGAAGAAATCCCTACAAAAATAGTGATTTTTATCACTAAAAACCATTGTAAATACCATTTTCCATTTTTGTAACTCCATTTTGTTCAAGCCGAGGAGTCCTCGAGCTTGAGGAGTATTAGATCTACCATCCTACCAATTTTCATGATTTTTAGACTCCGTTTGAGCCCCCAAATAAGCCCTGGAACCTATTTTTTAACTAGGCCGGACACTAGGTCTGGACAGGGCCAAAACCACTCAAAAACTATAAAAAGGACTGGAGAGCTCATTTTTGAGGTTAGCTTGTTGTAGATTTCAGTCTTGTAAGAGAGCTCTTTCGTAATCGAAGCTTTCCATTGTGCCACTCTTTGCTCTTACCTTGTGCGCGTGTGTGTGTATGTGTGTGCATGCTTGTGTGCTTTCACTCACGCACTTGTGCCATCACTTGCTCGCGGTCTTCATACCGGTCCTCACGTCTCCACGGATTGACATTTATGAGGTGTATCTCCTCACGTTGGTACTCACCATTGTGCTAGAGTGACACTAAGGGTTTAATCCATTAAAACCACCACTGAGTAATCACATCATCCGGTAGGTTAGCATGCATCAGCGAGAATTTTTGTAGATGAGTTTGGAATAAAGTTTCATACTCTTACACATTCTTGTCAAAGATCTCAGCCGCATTTTTCTTTAATCGAAAATGTTTTAGGAAGGCATTCTTAACATCATCATATTGTTCGAAATGATTAATGTCATATTCAATTAACCATAGGGCAGACTCATTAACCAGAGTAGATTGGAACACTATAGCCTTATATGTCGGATTGATGGATAGTTGAGTACCACATAATTGATTTCAAAAGTATGCACATGAGCATTAGGATCATCATCGCGAAATCCTCCAAATTTTGTATATGTAACTCCCATAGTTACTGGTCGTGGGGGTATGATCTGCTGCTGTTGTTGTTGTTGTTGCTGCTGTTGATGTTGCTGTTGTGGTTGTGAACCACTCATGTTGTTTAAATCAGGAGAAAGTATCACTACATACTAATTTGAACAAGTTGATCCTAATTGCTACTGTGTCGTCTCGCTAGCTTGCAAGTTCTTCGGTATTCTCATATCGTTAAGTCGATCACGCACATCTACACTCAACTGCCATTCCTTGTAGTTGGCTTCTAAGGGAAACTTTTCATCTGAACTTTCATCCAACAATACACCAGTTTATCCGAAATCGAAAGCCAAAGTAGAGCTATCACCAAAATTCAACAAGCTGGCCCTGGAATTGTCCAAGCTACCACTGAAATTTAACAAACTATCACCGGAATTCTCCAAATTGTCATCGGAACCAGGGATTACTTCCCCAACTATAATTTCTACGGATGGGGTTGGTTGCACTTATGGTAAACCCTGTAGTCCTTGTACAAGAAAATATTGAGGTGACACTCCACTAGCCCATATCTCCTGCTTTCCTTCTGATGATTGTCCATCACCACTACCACCAGGAGGCATTCCCAACATGTTAGGAACTTTCCAAGGATGCTAATCCCTTCTGTACTTTTGGTAAGATTCTCCGGAATGCGTTACGGGCATATATCATAGGATTCTTCCTCAAACCCTAATTTGCTCACAGGCTGGCTACTCCATGCCCCATGGCCGGTGCCATTGTTAATTGTTATCTTGTTGTTTAGTTATAACTTATTTTCCAACTATGCGTGGGTTCTTGGATGGTGAGGGGTCTGTAATACAGAGGCCCTATATATATTTTCCCATTCACTTCATTACTGTAATAGACTCTTCATTACTTGTCTGACAATTCCAACAAACTTAACTACTAATCTCCTGTACACAACAGAACATGACAATGACCACGCGTGAATACACAAAGTCTTAATACCTGCTAGCATACCATCACCATTATATTTGCATTTCACCAATGACTCACCGACATCAACATAGTACCCGCACTTATTCAATACCGAACATCAATAAAATGCCGTTGCCGGGGATCGAGCTTTGAGGACGAGCGTGTGATGGTAAGACGTAGAGTTGTGACGTTGGCGTTGTAGGTAATTCCTTTACTTTTCCTTATTTTTCTCTTTCTTACTTCATCATCATCATCACCATCATCATCTTCACCATCTCCCACCTCCATCTCCATCATCGCGAAAATTTCAGTTTTTGATCATATCTCCTTTCCCCTTCCATTTCACTCATTTCACTCGTGAGAGAGAGCGAGAGAGCGATTTGTGTGCACTGTTTTTGCTTATTTCTTGAGTTTTCTTGCAGGATCTGGCTGTCCCATCAGCTCCAGCACGCTGTGCAGGTACGGAAAAGCTCGGTCTTGTCTCTGTGTGGTAGACCCCTATCGATCGCGATCGACAAAAAAAATAGCTTATTTGGTAAAATAAAGTACACCACAATGACACACAAGATGAGCACATTCTAAATCACCAAACACAGTAAAAAATCCGAGTTTTCTCTATCAATCGTGACCGACAGCCTCTATCAATCGCGATCGACAGCCTCTGTCGATCGCGACCGATAGACCCCACGACCGACTGCCACGTAGGATTTAGTCAATCGCCATTGACACGGTCGATCGAGACCGACTGAAATATCGCGATTGACTCATAGACTCGTGTTGCCACGTGTACATCGCGATGGATAGAACCCTGATCAACTGAAATAACAACGAAAATCTCGAAAAAGGTGTCGATCGCGATTGACACCGTCGATCGCAATTGACAAGACCCACGACCGACTCTGTCGATCGTGATTGACATTGTCGATCGCGACTAATGTGTCGATTGCGGCCGACAGGCCCGATGGCCACCTCTGTCAATCGTGATTGACAGACCTGTCGATTGCGATTGACAGGCTTTTTCGGCTAAAATTTTAGGGTTTTATTGTTCCAAATTTTGGGGTAATTTTGGGCATGCATGTCAAATAATTAGCACTTTGTGAGGTCCCTACACTTGTATTTTTGAGAAAAGTCCTGTGATCTGTTAGCATGTTTGAACCCTGTTTTAGCCCCAGAACCCTGAACTGTCATAACTTCCTCATACGAAATCCGTTTGCTGTGATTCTTGTTTTGTTGGAAAGCTCGTGGGGGGAACAAAACCATATACTATTTTGAAGTTGACCATATCCAGGGGGAACAAAACCGAGGGATCCCTAGAATTGTTTGCCATAAAGATAGAGGGCAAATTGATATCTAAATTGCATGAATGGAAGTGATTTATTATGTCATTTGAATCTATGTCTTGAGCTAACCCTGGGACTTTTACAGGTCCATTGAGAGCACTTGAGGGCATCCAAAGCAGGGGCTTTTTGCAAGCTTGAGAACCGGGTTCTTGAGCACCAAAGGGCAAGGGATCAGCAAGTGAGACTTTGAGTCTAATTCTTTACATGAATTACCCCACTTCACAGGCCCATGGGAAGCTAAGTCTACTTGTATGAGAGCATCCAGGATCATGGTACGAAATGAAGACTCAGTCATACCTAGGAACAGAGAGGTAGTGAAAAAGGCTAAAGTGCAGTGCAACCTCACTTTAGAAGAGCTACTCAAAGTAGGCCAGAGCTGTGAAAACATGTAGCCAAACAGGTACCAGAGATAGCTAAACCGCATTCCCAGGTAGGATATCATAGAATAGTGCCAAAAATACCCTTGGACAAGATAGGAGACATGAGTGAAGGAGAAGAAGGAAACACCTATCTTCCCATTACCCACCAGGGGTACACAACCAAGGCGATCTTGGACTCAGGCGCAGGAGTTGCAATTGCTACCACTTCCCTATGGAAGCGTTTAGGCAAGCCTGCACTCAGGCCGACGAGAATGAAGTTGCAGATGGCCGACGGTCACATTGAGAGACCCTTAGGCTTGCTAGAAGGAATAACTCTCACCACATGTGTTGAGTTCAAGCATACGTTTGCCATATGTGACTTTAGCAAGAACCAAGCCTACGAGATTATTTTGGGAAGACCTTTTATGCAACAGTTGCAAGTGGTACCAATTCCTTGTATTTGCAACACCTAGGTGTTACAACCAAAGTCAATCTCAAGGATTACTCTCATAGAGATGTACCCACCATCCAATGGAATCCCATCCATAGAGCCAAAGATGATACTGAGTCAGTGCATTCCATAGGATCAGGATCCTCATGGATGCATGATAACAAAGAAACCACCAAGAAAATAGTTTTAGCCATAGAAGAAGGGGAAGAAAGATGCACATACATAGGACATGACCTGACAGAAGAAGAAGAGCAAGAGTTGGTAGCTCTGCTAAGAGAATACAAAGATGTATTCGCTTGGAGCTACAAGGACTTGAAGGGCATAGACCCGGACATATGCTCACACACAATCCCCATGACCTCAGATGCCAAACCATCCAAGCAGAAGCCATACACTTATAACGATAACTATGTTGCTAAGATCAAGGAGGAGATAGATCGCTTGGTTGAAGTTGGATTCATCTATGAAATTGAGCACACTGAGTGGGTATCCCCCATCGTATTAGTGCCCAAGAAGAATGGAAAGCTACGTGTATGCATTAACTTGAAGAAGGTTAATGCAGCCACTATCCGAGATAACTATCCGCTTCCTATCACTGAGCATCTATTAGAGAGAGTAGCTGGCAAGAAAGTGTACAGCTTCCTTCATGGGTTCTCTAGCTACAATCAGGTAGCCATTGCTCCAGAAGATCAGCATAAGATGGCTTTTGCCATAGAGTGGGGTATATTTGCTTTTACGGTAATGCCATTTGGGCTTACCAATGCTCATGCAACCTTCCAGAGACTGATGTGTCATGTATTTAAAGAATTCTTGAGGAAGAATTTGGAAGTCTATGTTGATGATCTCTGTGCTCATTCCAACATTAGACAGACACATATACCTGAACTCAAGCAAATATTTGACAAATGTAGAGAATATCAAGTCTTCTTGAACCCAGAAAAGTGTGTTTTCATGGTCAGGCAAGGCAAGATCCTAGGACACATAGTGTCAAAGAATGGCATATCAATGGATGAGGAGAAAGTGAGAGCTATTGCAGAGCTACCTAGGCCAAGGAATGTCAAGGAAGTACAGGCCTTCATGGGGCATTGTGGTTATTACCTACGCTTTATACACATGTATGCCATCATCGCAAAGCCTCTGTACGGCCTGTTGACAAATTTTGAGTGGACTGATGAGTGTGAGAACTCCTTTAATGAGCTAAAAAATCGATTGTGTTCAGCACCAATCTTGACCACACCAGATTGGAACAAGCCCTTTCATGTTCACGTGGACGCATCCAATTATACGATTGGATGTGTACTCGCACAACCTACTAGTGAAGGTAATATGGATCTTCCAATTGCCTATGCTAGTAGACTATTGAATGCAGCTAAACGAAATTATACCACCACTGAACGAGAAGGATTAGGCATGGTGTATGCGGTTAAAAAGTTTAGACACTATTTGCTTGCAAATAAGTTTAAATTTTTTACTGATCATCAAGTCCTGTTGTACTTGGTAAACAAGCCATGCAACACGGGTAGATTAGTAAGATGGTTTCTCTTGCTAATGGAATATGACTTTGAGGTTGTGGTGAGGAAAGGAAAGACTCATTTGAGAGCAGAACATCTCTCTAGGCTCACATCTAGAGAAGCTCCATAGGGAGTATCAGATGATCCTCCTGATGCTTACCTGTTTAATTTGGAAGTTGTACCACAGTGGGCTAAGCCATTAGTGCCAGTATTGTCATACGGGCCTAACCACTTAGGAATAAACACTCAGAATAGGGAAATAGTAAAAGCCCAAAAATACCAGATCGTGGCAGGAAATATGTACAAGCATACAGATCAAGGGATCCTAGCTTGTTGTGTGGAAGAGGATGAGTACACAAAATGGTTGCAATTAGCACATGTAGGTGCATTAGAGCAACACTACTCAAAGCAATGAACCCTACAGACACTAAGGAGACTCGGAGTGCATTGGCCGACCGGCCAATGCACTCCGAGTCTCCTTAGTGTCTGTAGGGTTCATTGCTTTGAGTAGTGTTGCTCTAATGCACCTACATGTGCTAATTGCAACCATTTTGTGTACTCATCCTCTTCCACACAACAAGCTAGGATCCCTTGATCTGTATGCTTGTACATATTTCCTGCCACGATCTGGTATTTTTGGGCTTTTACTATTTCCCTATTCTGAGTGTTTATTCCTAAGTGGTTAGGCCCGTATGACAATACTGGCACTAATGGCTTAGCCCACTGTGGTACAACTTCCAAATTAAACAGGTAAGCATCAGGAGGATCATCTGATACTCCCTATGGAGCTTCTCTAGATGTGAGCCTAGAGAGATGTTCTGCTCTCAAATGAGTCTTTCCTTTCCTCACCACAACCTCAAAGTCATATTCCATTAGCAAGAGAAACCATCTTACTAATCTACCCGTGTTGCATGGCTTGTTTACCAAGTACAACAGGACTTGATGATCAGTAAAAAATTTAAACTTATTTGCAAGCAAATAGTGTCTAAACTTTTTAACCGCATACACCATGCCTAATCCTTCTCGTTCAGTGGTGGTATAATTTCGTTTAGCTGCATTCAATAGTCTACTAGCATAGGCAATTGGAAGATCCATATTACCTTCACTAGTAGGTTGTGCGAGTACACATCCAATCGTATAATTGGATGCGTCCACGTGAACATGAAAGGGCTTGTTCCAATCTGGTGTGGTCAAGATTGGTGCTGAACACAATCGATTTTTTAGCTCATTAAAGGAGTTCTCACACTCATCAGTCCACTCAAAATTTGTCAACAGGCCGTACAGAGGCTTTGCGATGATGGCATACATGTGTATAAAGCGTAGGTAATAACCACAATGCCCCATGAAGGCCTGTACTTCCTTGACATTCCTTGGCCTAGGTAGCTCTGCAATAGCTCTCACTTTCTCCTCATCCATTGATATGCCATTCTTTGACACTATGTGTCCTAGGATCTTGCCTTGCCTGACCATGAAAACACACTTTTCTGGGTTCAAGAAGACTTGATATTCTCTACATTTGTCAAATATTTGCTTGAGTTCAGGTATATGTGTCTGTCTAATGTTGGAATGAGCACAGAGATCATCAACATAGACTTCCAAATTCTTCCTCAAGAATTCTTTAAATACATGACACATCAGTCTCTGGAAGGTTGCATGAGCATTGGTAAGCCCAAATGGCATTACCGTAAAAGCAAATATACCCCACTCTATGGCAAAAGCCATCTTATGCTGATCTTCTGGAGCAATGGCTACCTGATTGTAGCTAGAGAACCCATGAAGGAAGCTGTACACTTTCTTGCCAGCTACTCTCTCTAATAGATGCTCAGTGATAGGAAGCGGATAGTTATCTCGGATAGTGGCTGCATTAACCTTCTTCAAGTTAATGCATACACGTAGCTTTCCATTCTTCTTGGGCACTAATACGATGGGGGATACCCACTCAGTGTGCTCAATTTCATAGATGAATCCAACTTCAACCAAGCGATCTATCTCCTCCTTGATCTTAGCAACATAGTTATCGTTATAAGTGTATGGCTTCTGCTTGGATGGTTTGGCATCTGAGGTCATGGGGATTGTGTGTGAGCATATGTCCGGGTCTATGCCCTTCAAGTCCTTGTAGCTCCAAGCGAATACATCTTTGTATTCTCTTAGCAGAGCTACCAACTCTTGCTCTTCTTCTTCTGTCAGGTCATGTCCTATGTATGTGCATCTTTCTTCCCCTTCTTCTATGGCTAAAACTATTTTCTTGGTGGTTTCTTTGTTATCATGCATCCATGAGGATCCTGATCCTATGGAATGCACTGACTCAGTATCATCTTTGGCTCTATGGATGGGATTCCATTGGATGGTGGGTACATCTCTATGAGAGTAATCCTTGAGATTGACTTTGGTTGTAACACCTAGGTGTTGCAAATACAAGGAATTGGTACCACTTGCAACTGTTGCATAAAAGGTCTTCCCAAAATAATCTCGTAGGCTTGGTTCTTGCTAAAGTCACATATGGCAAACGTATGCTTGAACTCAACACATGTGGTGAGAGTTATTCCTTCTAGCAAGCCTAAGGGTCTCTCAATGTGACCGTCGGCCATCTGCAACTTCATTCTCGTCGGCCTGAGTGCAGGCTTGCCTAAACGCTTCCATAGGGAAGTGGTAGCAATTGCAACTCCTGCGCCTGAGTCCAAGATCGCCTTGGTTGTGTACCCCTGGTGGGTAATGGGAAGATAGGTGTTTCCTTCTTCTCCTTCACTCATGTCTCCTATCTTGTCCAAGGGTATTTTTGGCACTATTCTATGATATCCTACCTGGGAATGCGGTTTAGCTATCTCTGGTACCTGTTGGCTACATGTTTTCACAGCTCTGGCCTACTTTGAGTAGCTCTTCTAAAGTGAGGTTGCACTGCACTTTAGCCTTTTTCACTACCTCTCTGTTCCTAGGTATGACTGAGTCTTCATTTCGTACCATGATCCTGGATGCTCTCATACAAGTAGACTTAGCTTCCCATGGGCCTGTGAAGTGGGGTAATTCATGTAAAGAATTAGACTCAAAGTCTCACTTGCTGATCCCTTGCCCTTTGGTGCTCAAGAACCCGGTTCTCAAGCTTGCAAAAAGCCCCTGCTTTGGATGCCCTCAAGTGCTCTCAATGGACCTGTAAAAGTCCCAGGGTTAGCTCAAGACATAGATTCAAATGACATAATAAATCACTTCCATTCATGCAATTTAGATATCAATTTGCCCTCTATCTTTATGGCAAACAATTCTAGGGATCCTCGGTTTTGTTCCCCCTGGATATGGTCAACTTCAAAATAGTATATGGTTTTGTTCCCCCCACGAGCTTTCCAACAAAACAAGAATCACAGCAAACGGATTTCGTATGAGGAAGTTATGACAGTTCAGGGTTCTGGGGCTAAACAGGGTTCAAACATGCTAACAGATCACAGGACTTTTCTCAAAAATACAAGTGTAGGGACCTCACAAAGTGCTAATTATTTGACATGCATGCCCAAAATTACCCCAAAATTTGGAACAATAAAACCCTAAAATTTTAGCCGAAAAAGCCTGTCAATCGCAATCGACAGGTCTGTCAATCACGATTGACAGAGGTGGCCATCGGGCCTGTCGGCCGCAATCGACACATTAGTCGCGATCGACAATGTCAATCACGATCGACAGAGTCGGTCGTGGGTCTTGTCAATTGCGATCGACGGTGTCAATCGCGATCGACAC